>CM075289.1:8235763-8255089 GCA_037672795.1 Lagerstroemia speciosa | reverse complement strand
GCAAATGGGCAGGCCATTTTGACCTTTTTTGTGTAGTGGACCTTGACTGCGCACAGTTTATGCGGACGCTCGGCCAAACTCAGGTTCCACTGCCCAGGCTATACCTGTGTGACGCGAGTCACGCTGCTGGGCTGGATTTTGACCCGCGTATGTCGAGTCCGATAAGACAGTGGTACCAAATGTTCGGTTGCAATGGATGCATTGGATAAGTTTTTCTCAAGTGTGTGGACCACTTTGAAATCTGAATGTACGATGGTTTCCGGTTAATCCACGCTCGAGTATGCAGGTGTGTCGAAGGTTAAAGGTCTTCAAATTATGAAGTTTTTTCATTTACAGGAGTTTAATACATAGTGCTAGATAACTTAAAGATGCCTTGAACAATTTGACCGATGCACAACTACGTGCACCAGATATCTTCTTCACTTCCACTTGTGGTGCTACACTTTTGGTGTATAGAATGCACTGGAAAGAACAGATTCCAACGCATTTTAAGGGGAGACTTAATGTAATTTAATGAAAATGTGGACAAAATTATTAGAATTTACGTAAGATTTTACAGATTTTTTCTTGTTTAGAGACTATCACCCTATATCCCAAATCCATCCCCAGGAAAGGTGCAATGCTTGTTACTTCTTCACTCGAAACAAAGAGGTTTTATGAATTCGATTTCATTAAAGAAATTTCTTATTTTTCCTTTTTTTTTATTATATCGAGAGTTCATTAACACTTTATAAACTTATGGATCCAAGTTAGATCACGTGTAAGACATATGTTTTTATTTATTTCTCATTTTCTTAGTTCCAATATCATCCTCCATTTTCAAAAGGAAAAAGGTTTGATTATTTTTCACAGAAGTAGAGTACAATATGGCTGCTAGGGGAAAATTCAACAAACTTGCACTTGGACTACTACGAGTACACATCCACTCACACGGCATGTCATAGCATTGGAAAATAGAACAAACGTTACGGTGCAAGGAGCTGTGTATCCTTTTACATTATAGCGTAGAAACATAATGCAATTCTGACGATTCATCTGTCTTCGGGATAAGAAGACTTATTGGATCTGCGTGACGATCGAGCATGCGCTACTGATCTATGGATGTGACGGAGGCTGATAACCTCCCCATCCAGTCCTATAAGTTACCGGAGGGTAGTCCCCTTCGACTGGTACTTGAAGAAACCTTCTCCCTGCAAGAGAAAAACAATATATCAACCCTGCGTCACATATAATTAGTCGATCGGTACGGAGTTACGAAACTAAATCACCAAATGGCACGATAACACTATACGCTACAGCTCGAGACAATGACAGGAAGCATGCCCAGCTATCATCAGGGCAGGGACTCTATAGCTTTTACGTGCAATGGCCGACTCGGAACAAATTAAGGAAATTGTATAAGGAGAAGAAGATCTAGAGTTCGTGTTACCGAGTAGCAGAGGAAGATGAGGTTCTCACCGAGCGTGGCGAACTCAGGGGAGGCAGCAGCAGCACACAGGGTGGTGGTGGCGGCCAGCAGCAGCATTATGATTGCTATGAACGCGGTGGTAGTTGACAAAGGTTTTGAAGCCTTGCAAGGGAGAGCCATCATCTCTATGGTATTGTACGTAGTTCGATGACTTTAGGTGTGCTTCAAGTAAGCCATATATAGATAGAGAGAGATAGAGAGAGAGAGAGATGGAAGTAGAGAAGCCATAATCATTCGAGAAATTAAGACCAGGTCAGAAGCTACCAGGAAATATAGTGATTTACTGGTTCCGATCTTACGTGATTTTGGAGACATTAAGGTCTTGGACTTGAATTTCCTTTTGCATTTGTATCAAAAATTTTGTTAGAAATGTTCATTTTGGACCTGGACTTGGTAAAGATATAGATTTTTTTTCGGTATATTGACGAGAGACATACATGAAGTCCTACAGGTAAGAATTGGGCTCGGGACCTCTTGATTCCAAGTCGATGATGGTATCCTTGCATCAAGTGCTCTTCCTTGAGGATATGAACTTTTATAAACTATATTAAATCTTTTGCCATACTATACTGATAGGATCGGTGTGCTAGTACTGATTATTCAACTCACCTTATCCGTGATTGAACATGAAAGTTCATACATTAACCCACCTTCATTTCAGCGAAGAAGACCGGTCAAAAGTTGGTATAGAAAGATAGCTATCTATGAAATTTCATGGAAAAGCTCGATCAGTTGATAGAAACGTTCAAAGTCAGCGGAACATTTCGGTATCCACATGCCATCATACACTCATACGCGTGTGTAATAGGCATGTCTGTGTCGGAAAACATGAAGTGCGTATTACTCATTGACTGTGGATTCATAATAATCAATCGGAATTGGTGAAAAATCGGTCTCACCGTGGATCCCACGTGATGTCATCGTCGAAGAAGTCACATTGATAATATAAATCGTGCGCTTGTATTAGGCCATCTCCCATGCAATAATGCATGTGGGTCAAAACTGCCAAGAGCTAGCTTGCAATTATTCTTACTACAGGAGGGAAGGGGAAAAAAATCAACTTTTGCACAAAAAATTATTCTCCAAAATCTGACTATACAATTAGCTTGGTAAACTATATTAAAAATGTCCACATCATCATTAAAGATGATGCATCGGACTGATTCAACGACGTAATATCCGTATCAGCTCAAAAATAAAAGTAATTCACCGAGAGATTTGATGTTGTAATGGCAAGCAACTAGTATGACTTTATTTATCACTTTAAAACACACGTGACTCACTTACAAAATATAATAAATATACAGGGTTTCCAATGTTTTTTTCCCCTTGATGATTGACTAATTCATAAGCAATTTAATATATCTCATCGAGCGGTATAGGAACGAAACGTTGCAACAGACACTCATGCACGATCCTGACTAATTCAGGTTGGACTCTGGTACGAAGTTAAGGAATATACAAGAAGTCACTATTCATATAAAACGTTATGGAAAAAAAAAAAAGGGATAAAAGTTGGGTGAATGATTTCAATTGCAGCTTCAAGGATGTTGCAGTCGGTCTTCGCCCACCACCTAGCCGGCTTAAAAATCTTCACGAGAACCGAGAAAACTCATTCCCACCAACAGTGGTTGACTAAAGTGGAAGCAGATTTGGTTGCTTAAGTAGATGACCAGGTCTTGAGTTTCTATGGACACAGCAGACTTTTCTTGAGAGGGGCATTCGAAAAACCGTCCGATAGTATTCTGAATCCGGATTAGTCGAGTCTTTCGGGATATCGAATACCGGATGGTCTTGCACAAAAAAAAAAAAACTCATTCCGTGATATTTCATACAATTTTTTTTTAACCAACAACCCGATCTTACTATTAATCCTTAATATCTAAAAAGTCCAATCAATTTATTCCCTAACTATTATTTTGGTCCTTAACATTTACAAAACCTTAACAATTTAGCCCCTCCATATGTGAGTAAAAATGACGGTTGTATGAAATGTTAGGGATAAAAATAATGGTAAGAAACCGAGTTGAGAGAGTTCTTTTAACATTGAGGATGATATTGATGATAAGATTAGATCTGGAACAAAATTAATGGCTATACATTAGAGATAAAGATGATAGTTTACTCTATATTTAACATGATCGTGCTCAGACAAGATCGGTTCGTTAAAGAAAACTTACACAAATATAATTTTTTATTAGCAAAAATATAAAAGTGAAAATCTTATTTAAGAAAAATAAATGTTAGGTTTTTCAACGCGCCCTTTTTCAATAGTTGAAAGAGTATTTGTACTTTTGTATGACGATTCAACCATCCATCAACCATTTCGAGAGAGGCAACGAAGGCTAATATTATTAGCCAATGGACTTGATATTATATATATATATATATTTATTTATTTATTTGCACCACGCAGTAACCTGAGCTAACCGAAGCGCATCTAGAAACTAATTTGCGATCGGACCGGGATCATGGAAAAATTCCTGTCAACTCTCTCAACCTGGAATTCGATTCTGAGATCACCCATTTGGATGCTAAGTAAGGGAACCATTAGGTCGATCCAAAATTATCAACGGACTTGATATCTTGTTAACATATCGCTGTCTGATCGAAATAAACTCAACAAATCAGAGGGACCGGTGTTGCCATGACGACAAAGGCAGAAAGCTGGACTCGGTACTTCTATTATTTTTTCAGATCTATATGTTTTTTTTTTAATATCGAAAAAATTTAAACCCAGTAAATCATAAACAATGACACAGAAGCAAAAAGTCCGTATGGAAGTCTACTCTAGTATTTCTTGGGTTACATCATGAGATCTTTGGTTTACATCGTACTTTACATTGTTTAGATGCAAAAGAAAATACTTGCAACCATTTTCAGCCATTAAAACTTTGCAAAGTCGGTGAATGTGTGGCAGTCGAACGTACGGCAGTGTCAGTAAATTAAGAAGATGCACGATTGTGTTACTTCTTTGTAGAGATTTTGAAGGTAACGCGTAATTTGATATTCTACAGTTCGTTCATTTGTTTGATGCTGTCAGTGTCATGTTTCTTCAGCACTTCGATTCCATTATAAGTTCTTGTGCTGTCTTCTGCATCTGCAGATTAACTTTCAGAAATGAGACAGAATAAGCCTTCCTGGTGTACAAGAACAATCCTCCTAGGATTCCACATCCAGACCATCCTCATCATGTCCTCCATGTCGGCCGAACTCATGGCCCTTGATTCCAACACTGACAGGGAATCCCTCCTAGCGTTCAAATCGTCAGTTCTCGATCCTCGAAATGCTCTCTCCGGCTGGAACCAGAGCGTCTCTCACTGCATTTGGGCCGGTGTCTCTTGCTCAGGCTCGGGGTCCAGAGTTGCATCCCTCAGCCTCCCGAGTCTCGGGCTTTCTGGCACTCTACCGGCCTACCTCTCCAACCTCAGCTCCCTCGAGCACCTGAACCTCTTCAACAACTCGTTCTACAGTGAAATCCCGACATGCTATGGGAACCTCTCATTGGTTCGGTCCGTCGTCCTTGCAGGAAACTCCATCAACGGCACAATTCCTGGCAGCCTCTCCTTGTGTCCTAACCTTGAGCAGATCAGCTTTGAGGGTAACCAACTCTCGGGAAGCCTTCCGCCTGAGCTGGGCAATCTCCGGAATCTGAGAATTCTCAGCGTTTCTGCGAATAGTCTCACTGGGGAAATCCCAAGAAGCTACGGTAACCTCTCTGCTCTAACTACTCTAGATTTTGCAAAGAACAGCATATCCGGGGAACTGTGGGACGAACTCGGGGCTCTCCATAACCTCATGACCTTACAGATCTCAGAGAACAAATTGACTGGTGAATTGCCCTTGTGGCTCTTCAACATTTCCTCTCTGGAATACATATCCCTAACGGTAAACAACCTTGTCGGGAAGCTTCCCGGTGAGATGGATAGTGTTAACGTCACAAACCTAAGAGAACTGTATTTGGCCAACAATAGTATTGGAGGAACAGTACCGAGCTTTTTCTTAAACAACTCAAAGATTCAGTACCTAGACCTATCAATGAATCAATTGGAAGGAAGAATCCCAATCCCTCACAATTCCAATGACCTCATCTTACTCCATCTCGGGTACAACAACCTGTCTTCAACAAGAGAAACCAACGGTCAGTTTTTCGATTCTCTTACAAATTCGACCAAGCTGGAGATTCTGTACCTCAATTCCAACCTTCTGTCAGGTGAGCTCCCGAGATCCACCGGGAACCTTTCGCTCCATCTCCGAGAATTATGCCTCGATAATAATTTCCTTACCGGTAGATTTCCTGATGATGGACTCGAGAGGTACCAGAATCTAACTGCACTTTCGATTTTCCAGAATTCATTTTCTGGCAACTTCCCGACAACGATAGGAAAAGCCTCGAAACTACAGAGAATTCAGGCGCATCAGAACATGTTTTCCGGAGAAATCCCCGGGAGCTTCGGGAATCTCTCTCTACTATTCATGCTCACCCTGGGAACAAACCGGTTCTCAGGCAGGATCCCAGCAGGTATGTCAGGTTATAAGCAGATGAGCATTCTCGGCCTTGCTTCGAACGAGCTTAGCGGGAACATTCTGACGGACATTTTCCGGCTTTCCACCTTAAGAACCCTGAGATTAGGGAATAACAAATTCACTGGTCCAATCCCCTTCGGAGTGGGCAGTTTGAAACAGCTAGAGGTTATGGACATCGCGGGCAATTATCTTTCAGGAAGTATTCCTGTTTCCATTGGTGGGAGCTCAAATTTACTCAGCCTCAACCTTGCAAGGAACAACTTAAGCGGTCAAATACCTGACTCAGTGGACAAGTTACTGGGATTAGAGAGCTTGGATCTGTCAAATAACAACATCACTGGCACAATTCCGGCTGGTTTGGGGAATCTTAAGGTTTTGAAGATGCTGAATCTATCTTTCAATAACTTGGAAGGCAAAGTACCTGGGAACGGTGTCTTTGTCAACATGACCTGGGAAGCTATACAGGGAAATGGCAACCTTTGTGCGAGCAACCAGGAAGTTTCACAAACTCTTAGGATTTCCATGTGTTTAGTTGACCATAAATCCACGAAGAAACGTCTCTTGATTGCAATCTTGATTCCGGTCTCACTTTCCATTCTGTTACTAGTGTGTGCAGTCCTCTGGCTAACTCGGGTACTAACCAAAAGTACTGTCAGAACAGAGGCATATCCGTCTACCTCAGTCAAGGACTTACTGATGAAGATCTCGTATGAGGAAATCCGTAGAGCTACCAGTGATTTTTCCCCAGAGAACTTCATAGGCAAGGGTGGGTTTGGATCCGTCTATAAAGGGACCCTTGCAGGTAGGGTCCCTGCAGATACATCTGCAATATCGAGGACCTCCCACACGGACTTGCTTGGAAATGGTGCAAACACCATAGCGGTCAAGGTTATTGATTTAGGCCAGGGTAAGGCCTCAAAGAGCTTCATGGCCGAGTGCGATGCCCTCAAACATGTGAGGCACAGGAACCTTGTCAAGGTCATCACCTCCTGCTCCAGTGCGGACCACACCGGAGCCGAGTTTAAGGCTTTAGTGATGGAATTCATGTGCAATGGGAACTTGGACCAATGGCTTTATCCAGAAGCAGGTGAACGTGATGGGTTAAATTTGGGTCTAATGCAGAGGGTGAGTATTGCCATTGATGTGGCATCCGCACTTGAGTATCTCCACAGTGATTGTGACCCACCAGTCGTCCACTGCGATCTGAAGCCCGGGAATGTTCTGCTGGATGAGCACATGACTGCCCGAGTCGGGGATTTTGGGCTTGCCAGGTTCCTGGTGAGTCGTGATCAGCCGGAAGTAACTGAGAGTAGCACTCTCGGGTTGAAGGGCTCTATTGGCTACATTGCACCAGGTGCAGTTTCGATCCATTCTATTTCATTTTATGGGAAATTAACTTCTTTTAGGCATAACTTCCTTATCTTTTCGCAGAATATGGAATGGGAGGAAGAGCATCGACCGGCGGAGATGTGTATAGCTTCGGAATCCTCCTCCTTGAGCTCTTCATAGCCAAGAAGCCCACAGATGGGATGTTTCAGGGAGGTCTGAACTTGCAGAAGTTTGCCACCACGTTGAACGAGAACCACCACAGAGTCCTCCAGATCGTTGACCCGAGGCTCGTTTTGAACTTCTGGACATGCTCAACGGGGAGCGGCGGCGACAGTTCTAGTTTCTCCAGCAGTGGCAACACTGATCAATTTAGTGATAAGAGTAGCTGGTCGGAGCGATGTGAAGAGTGCCTCGTAGAGCTGATAAGCTTAGGCTTGTCCTGTGCAACGGAGTCACCCAGGGATCGGCCGGCCATGAAAGAGGTCTTGACGAAGCTACGCAAGGCAAAGGGGCTACTTTTCGGGTCGATCGACCCTTCTCCCAATTCTGCTTCAGTTTGATTCAATACATTGATATGAGCTAAAGCCTGAAGCTTCTTATGATATTTTGCAACTTATATTGTACCCTGAAGATTGACGATCTTGTATGTGACAAATCTATGGAGTCATATTCATGAATGTGTTGTATACATCCTCATTAATTGGACCAGATCTATCCATTCATCCCATACGGTTCTTTGGTTATTTGACAGGGATTTAACTCTCAACATGGATCAACCCACCAACCCTCCCCTCGGTCCGTAGGTGCATGCGTATAAATTTACATGTTAAGATTTGATCCGATGTTTGAGTGTTGATGGAGTTACACAGCAATAAAGATAATAAGGAGATCAAACATTCAATACACGCGATTTCGGAAAATTGTCATCTGCACTCCACCTGCTAAGGAAGATTAATCGAGATTCTCGTTGATAGTAAAGGAAAAAAAATTGGAGTTCAAAACCCGAGCACAATATACACTCCCTCGAGGGTGCTCACAGTCACAACCACCCCTCATTACATTAGCCGCAGCACCCAGTCCCCCTACTTATAACCATATAAAGGAATCACGGATAATATATCTAAAATAATCTCTTTAAGTTGCTCTCTAATGCATGGGCTATAGCCCCGACTCTCACAGAAAAAAAAAATTACATATACCTGTTATGTTTTTTTTTTCTTGTTTACCCAAAATGCACATAAGCATAGAGATGGTAGAAGAAAGAGAGAATAAAAGTGGCACGGAAAGTCCCACTGTTGAAATCAAATCCATGATCTCTATGTGACAAGATGAGAATAGTACCAACCATACCATACGAAACCCTCTTTCTCACACCTGCTATGTTTTTAGATGTACATTTTAAATGAAATTCTATATGAAGCAATTAAATGCAACACTCACTCATAATCTCATGCATTAAAGTCAGGGGTGCTGTGACACTCCCAATTCGAGACCGAGAGCATTTCATTCAAAGGTGTCACAATACTTTGGACCTGAGAGCTTTTCTGCTGTCGTCCTTGCTCCAAGGTGTCGTTCATCAACTTCTTCCATCACGGACTGGATCCCCTCCTCATTTCTAGGATTGATATATATATATATATATAAATTGTTTGTCGTATGTATGAATCACATTTCAAAAATGCACGATGCATGGTCTTCCCATGAAGTTGATCCAATTGCAGTATAGAGGTCCATGCTAGGATTGTCTGGGCCAAGAAGGCCCACGTCTTTAGTAAGGAACATTAGATAATAAACCTAGGATGCATATATATATATATATATATACATATATGTGTATATATTGAAATTTGAAGCCAGCTATAAGAGAAGTGATTGATTTAGAGCGCACCAGTTTATTATCTATTGGATTCAGTAAAATCCGTAAAATATTATATTTTTATTAAATTTATCCTTTTTTATTATCTTATTTCGTTCTTGTGTAACTGTTCCTTTATTTTTTTTCTTTGTTCTTTTTAAGTTTTACTCTTCTATAAAATTTTTAGATAAGTCAGTTTGCAGAAGATCTTAACCATTGAACCCAAGCTTAATCATAAACTTAATTAATTATAGTTTCTCCAAGTCAGTGTCACGATATATATATATATACATATATATATCTTCGAGATTATGGACAACTAATTACTACCAAATCACATGACATGCTCCACTGAAAATATGGTTTGAGGGAGACACCTACAACAAGTGTAGCTGCCCTTTCGCCGTTAATGACGTGACTAATGATGAAAACCAAAAATTTTACGGATCTAATTCATCGTCGAAAGCTCTAAACTCTTCGGAATTAGAATACATATAATTCAATTACTTACACATAGTATAAAGTGTCTTCAAGGATTATCGATAACACATGAAGCTTTCTGAGGTTTTTTTTTTTAGTTTGTGGTTCTGCAACTTCCATCGTGAATTCTCCATGCTTATCCCTACGTGCCCACAAATTAAATCTTCCTCCCATGGGAAAAGAAACACACGTACAGCAGCAGACTAGGGCAAACCCATCTCTTTCCCTCCTGCATCTTTCCTTCCATGTTACCTTGTGTTGGACAAGATGATAGGTCAGCATCAAGACACCAATGCAATAGAAGGGAGGCAAAGAATTGTTAAAAATTTTATGATTGGCCAATAAGGGATATATTCACGTCCTTCCATTCGAAAGACTAAACTGACAAACGGTAATATTTAGTTCACTTTTATTCTTAAAATTTTGTTATTTTTCTCGCGTGAACATGAAGTCAAATGATATTTTAAAATAGTATATCGCAGTGTCAAAAATTTTTATTCTACTCTAATATCATATTAAATTTATGAGTTGAAATACATTCAAAAACTTCGTCCGTTATATTTTTAAGATTTTATAATTTTGGGTGTGAGTGATTGTTTCTTGATGTGTGTGTGTCTCTCTCTATATATATATAAAGAGGAAGAAAAGCAGATAAGCAAAGCCCACTAAGAATGGTTGGGAAATCACTTGCCCCCACCTTTTCCACAGCAAAAAAAAATTGGATAAAATTGCAATTTGCTTCATCAAATCTATACGTATGTATGCATCGACACACACACACATCTCCAATTTAAATACACATACATGCATATACATGTATTTATGTGTGTGTATGCATGTTATTCACTCCCATCTTCTTCATCATCGGTCACATCCAGTACAATTGGACAAAGCATCCATGGAGCCCTACAACTGAAATTTCACTTTCTCCCCACTTTGTTTTTCTCTTTGTTTTCTTCCTTTTAATTTCCATTATTATCACTCTTTTCACTGTCTTCTCATGACAGAGGCCCTGTAACCACTCATTTCCTAAATGATTTCTAGCGTGTGTTCACTTTCTGTATCTTTCCTTTATCTACTTCCACTGGATCTTTTCTTCCTTCCTTTCTCTTCCGATTCATTTTCTTTACTATTCTGCCATGAATTCACGAGTTTATCTCATGCATCCGACATACAAGATAAAAGTAAAAAGGAAAAAGAAAGTGACGAAAAGTAGTGTTTGAGCGATCAAAAATAAGATCAATTTCCAAACTTGAAAGGAGAACGTTTGACATTCGTCCTGCGATCAGTGACTATGTAAAGGCTTGCAAACTAATTATTCGAAGCATTAAATTTTTCTGAGAAGAAACGAAATAATGAAGTCCAAGAACAAGAAGAGAGAACATGGTGATCGACAGACAAACGTACCCCATATATGCTTCCACTCTGCGGAGGAGAGAATGTTCTGTCAGAGAGGACGGTCGCCTACAGCAAGGGACGGACATGTGTACAACACATCCATCATCAATTAATAATTAATTAATTTTAAAAGGGATTTTATTTAATATAAAATAGATTTATTAGTCTATCAAAATATGAAAAAGAGAATACCAAAAATTTCACTAATAAATTAGGAAAGGGTTCTGAATATTGTAGTTTTAATTGAAAAAAATTAATTGATTTACTTCTCAATGGATAGTTTACTTTGTATTTAATTGAGACGGTCCATTTTAGATATGAATTAATCGAGATACAGTGAACTTTTAATTATCAGGTAATTCATGCCGAGGAAATACAGGCCATATAGAATGTGCATGCTTGAAGCTCGATGCATGGAAATTAGGTCAACAGTCCAACTCACGTTGGCCATTTTTGTTTTAACTGAAGTGAATTTTTGTTTTTGCCACCCTTTTTCTTCACCAATATTTACAAACAATTAATGAAGAATTGAACTTACACTATAAATATATTCTCGAAATAATACTAAAGGTCATCTCCAACTTTCCATAATTATAAATGCCAATAAACATTCAAAAATAGAAATGCATAGATTAAATTTTATTGGATCGTGTTCGATTTTTTTGAGAATGGAGAAAACTAATGTTGGATGATTCTTACCTCTTACTAATTCGACACGGCACTAACTAGATTAATCACGTGTTTACGGAATTTCTGAATACCAGTTGTATGGATTAAAAAAAGGATTATTGCTTAGGGTTTCATGATTGGACCAACTTTATTATATATCGAGAGGAGAGGCTGATACTGATATAAGACCATATGGCCCAAAAAAATTGTATATCAACCGAAAAAAGGTTGTGGGTGTCTATCGTCTCCTCCTTTTCGAGCTTCACTGTCCCTTTCACTGAAATTAATCAATCACAATATATAGTTGAAGATGCCAATTGCCATCATGCCTTTTCTCTACCTCACAATGTTCAAAATTAGTTGAAATTAGCCTTTTCTCTTCGTGCATTAGCTAAGCTACACATCATCTCCACGACCCAAGTGGTGAGTTTCATCGACATTCTTGAAATTAAGTAGAAAAAATTCACTAGTGGAAGACCTTAACCCTCTTACTGAGCTGACAGATTCTGAATTTGAATGAGTCGGGTTGATAATAGAATTTGGTGAGTTTAAATATAATCCTTATAAAATCAATTATAGTTTAATAATTTTATATACGTATAAAGATTTTAAATGCTATAATCTAAGATATAAAAATCGAGTTTTACATCCAACCAACACCATTTGCAAGCTCTCTGCCCACATCTCAGCAGCAAGAACAACAACAACAAATAGGAAATGAGCTTTCCCTGTCCTCTCCCTGCCGCCCAATTTATTCGAGCACGAGCACGACCATGTTACCTTGAAAGTCTACCAAATTAATTGCCAAGTGTAATGGATTGAGGGTAGGAGTGCGCGAATGGATGTAAAGTTGCTGTAATTTTGCCGAACAGTAATGGATAAAGAGAAGTGGATGAATGGTGACTATGTGTAGGGTGTAGTACTTTGGACAAAGACGGATGATTCTCGAGAATATAATATACCAAAGGGGAGGGAGGGGGAGGCAATATGTGTTTCCACTACCCGACACAACTGACAAACAAACTCCTTTTCCCCCACAACTTGAAAGTGAGATCTTGAGCTCACCCTGCACTCAATTTCATTTCATCCTCCTCCTTTTCTGCTAAAAAGGAGCTGCGGATGATCGCATTCGGATGATCAACGATGCAACAGTAGCATCACCAGCAGCAGAGCAGTAGAGACTTGAATCCCTTTTGCTTTCTTCTTCTTCAATCTTCTTCTCCATCGTCATGTCAGGAGATGGACTCCCCGCTGCGGCTTTCCTTATCCTGATCTTCCATGCTTCTCTGCTCCTCCCTCCACCAGTCCTTGCCCTCAACCAGGAAGGCCAAGCCCTGCTTTCGTGGCTCTCCAACTTCAACTCCTCCCCTTCCTCTTCCTTCTTCTCCTCCTGGAACCAGACTCACCGGGACCCTTGCGGGTGGGACTTCATCGAGTGCTCAGACAATGGGTTCGTCTCTGGGATCTCCATCTCCTCGGTGTACATTCCAACGGGCTTCCCTGCCCAAGTCCTCTCCTTCCCTCGCCTCTCCTCCCTCATCATCAAAGGCGTCAACTTGACCGGGGAGATCCCTCCGGCAATCGGGAACCTGTCCAAGCTCACCATTCTGGACCTCAGCTTCAATGGGCTGTCCGGGAAGATCCCGCCCGAGATCGGGGAGCTCTCCAGGCTCGAGTCCCTGTCCCTCAACTCCAACTTCCTCGAGGGGGAGATCCCCAGGAGCATTGGAAACTGTTCGGGACTCGCCGAGCTCGAGATTTATGACAATAGGCTGTCCGGGAGGATTCCAGAAGAGATAGGCAGATTGGCCAGCCTGAAGACATTCCGGGCTGGTGGGAACCCGGGGATTTCTGGGGAGATCCCTCCGGAGATATCAAACTGCATTGAGCTGAATTACCTGGGTCTCTCGGACACCGGAATCTCAGGCCCAATCCCAGACAGCCTAGGCAAGCTCAAGAAGCTGAGGACTTTGTCGGTTTACACAGCCAATCTCACAGGCAAGATTCCGAGGATTATAAGCAACTGCACTGCCTTGGAGGATCTATTCCTGTATCAGAACCGGATAAAAGGGAGCATTCCTGAGGAGCTGTTCTTCCTTAGGAATCTCAAGAGGGTGCTGTTGTGGCAGAACAATCTGGTCGGGCAGGTTCCGAGCAATATCGGGAACTGCTCGGGCCTGCTCGTGGTTGATTTCTCGGTGAACTCCTTGAGTGGTGAAATTCCTCCATCCTTTGTCAATCTGGCTTCCTTGGAGGAACTTCTCCTGTCCGAGAACGAGTTTTCCAGTGAATTTCCATCTTTTATCGGAGAGCTTTCGAGCCTGAAACAGCTCGAGCTGGACAATAACAGGCTTTCCGGTGAAATCCCACCCTCAATCGGGAAACTCGACAATCTTTTCCTGTTCTTCGCATGGCAGAATCGACTTGAGGGAAGCATACCAGGTGAGCTTGCAAACTGTAAGAAGCTCCAAGCATTGGATTTTTCCCATAATTTGCTGACAGGACCAATCCCAAGCCAGCTCTTCAGCCTCAAGAACCTGTCCCAGTTATTACTGATATCAAATTCTTTATCGGGCAATATCCCGCCGGAAATCGGGAACTGCACGAGCCTGACCCGTTTGAGGCTCGGTTCGAATCAGTTGACTGGAAACATCCCACCAGAGATCGGGCTGCTCTACAGCTTGAGCTTCCTCGAGCTATCCGAGAATCGAATCAGTGGCCCAATCCCTTCAGAGATTGGCAACTGTGTGGAGCTAGAAATGGTTGATTTGCACTCGAACGAACTAAAGGGCACGGTTCCTGCATCCTTTGAACGGCTTGCCCGTCTTAACGTGTTGGATATTTCCTTAAATCATCTGGCGGGTCCGGTACCGAGTAACTTGGGGAAACTTACTTCATTGAATAAACTCGTTATCAGTGGAAATAACATCTCAGGTTCGATTCCATCATCCTTAGGATCTTGCAAGGATTTGGAGTTGCTTGACCTCAGCTTCAACCGGCTCGTGGGTCCGATTCCATATGAGATAGGGCAGTTGCAGGGACTGGACATAATGTTGAACCTGAGTTGGAACTCTCTATCCGGTCCGATCCCGAGCAGCTTCTCGAGGCTTTCCAAGCTCGCGAACTTGGATCTCTCGCACAACAGGCTGTCAGGGAACCTAGAGGTGATCGGGAAGCTCGAGAACCTCGTATCTTTGGATATCTCATTCAACAATTTCTCAGGCCCACTTCCGAATACAAAGTTCTTCCAGAACCTGCCAGCATCCGCTTACCTGGGAAATCAAGGACTGTGCATCAACAGTAATAGGAATAAGTGCTCTGGGCCGACTCATGGCACCAAACCTTCGAGAAATCTCCTTGTCTGTGTTTTTCTCAGCATGACATTATGGTGCTGATCATGAGTTCCGGAATGTATCTGTGTCTAAGAATTTATGGAGCTAAATTTCGGAGGAGTGATGAAGACAGCGACCTCGAGTGGCACTTTACTCCATTTCAGAAGCTCAACTTCTCAGTCACAGACATTGTAACAAAGCTGACAGACTCGAATGTCATTGGGAAAGGATGCTCGGGATTGGTCTACCGGGTAGAGACCCCGACCAAGCAAGTCATCGCAGTGAAGAAGCTCTGGCCTCCCAACAACGAGGGACGCCTTGACCCTGAGCCAGACTTGTTCTCCTCTGAGGTTCGGATCCTTGGATCAATCAGGCACAAGAACATAGTGAGGCTCCTAGGTTGCTGTAACAGAGGGCAAAACCGATTACTCTTGTTCGATTACATCAGTAACGGTAGTTTGTCAGGACTGTTGCACGATAAGAACCTGTTCTTCTTGGATTGGGATGCGAGGTATCAAATCATACTCGGGGCGGCTCATGGGTTGGCATATCTTCACCACGACTGCATCCCGCCAATAATTCACCGAGATATAAAGACCACAATATCTTGGTCGGACCGCAATTTGAAGCTTATATAGCAGATTTCGGGCTGGCAAAGCTAGTGAATACTTCCGAATATTCGGTGGCTTCCAAGAGCATTGCAGGGTCCTATGGGTATATGGCTCCCGGTACGTGTTCTGCATTGCTCAGTTCATAGAGAATTCTATTCGATTTTCTAATCCGCCTTTCTTATGTTTCTTGCAGAGTATGGATACAGCTTCAAGATCACGGAAAAGAGTGATGTGTACAGTTTCGGAGTAGTCCTCTTGGAGACCTTGACGGGAATGCAACCGACGGACGCCAGGATTCCTGAGGGGGACCACATTGTCTCGTGGGTGAATAAGGAGCTCCGGGAGAAGAGGAGAGATTTCACAGGGATCCTTGACCCCCAGTTGCTCTCGAGGTCGGGAACACAGTTGCAGGAGATGCTGCAAGTGCTCGGGGTGTCGCTGCTCTGCGTGTGCCCGAGCCCTGAGGAAAGGCCGGCCATGAAAGATGTGGTGGCAATGCTTAAGGAGATAAGGCAAGAAGTCCACGAAGATTTCGAGAAGCCAAGTGTGAATGGGAAATCTCTTGGGACGAATCCGAAGGCAGCAGTTCATTGTTCAAGTTTCTCTAGGTCCTCTGAACCGCTAATTGGATCGACTTCTTAGCTGCAGGATCTGTAGTCTATAGATTTTCTTTCTGATTCTTACTCTGTGTATTCTGCAAAGACAGGAAAGGAAAAGAGTGAATTGCCATTCTTTGGTATTTAAAAGTGACATTCACTGTAAAGATTGATTTGTCTAATGTAACATTTGATCTTGTACCTAGTAAAGATTTAGAATCCTGTTCTAGACCAACCAGTTACTTGAAGCTCATCAATTGCTCATTAGTCACACGAATTCAATGTGGAGGCTGAACAGGGTCGCGAGTCCTCTCACGGCGCCAAGTATAGACCAGAAAGGTGAAAGAGATCTGCCCGATATGATGATGTTGCAGTCGGCTAAAAAATGGAAAAAGAAAAACAGGGAGATGGGAACAAGAGGGTATAGAATGGGACCAGATATCTTCACAAGCATATGAATGTCCATTTCAATAAAAGCTAAAGGAGATCTTGCCCTCCCTTTCTCTTTCATTTTCTTGATACATTCATTGTTCCAAACCCAACCCATTACATTACATTACATAATACTACAAAAGACCAAACTGAGGCCCACAGATTTGTTTGTGATTCCCTGTCAGCCTCCCCACCAATCACCAAGGTCTTAAGCAACCACAAGAACCATAATTTCAGTGAAGAAAATGCAAAAGAATAAAGAAAAGAAGTTTGTTCATGAGAAAATAATTGAGCAGCAGAACAGATAAACTAAAATTCATTGGATTAGTATCTCAGACAAGCAAGTGGTCTTCTTCTGTGAGCAACTCTTTCACAAAATGCCTACAGGAGAGTGCAGGGTACCTCTTCATGTGGCTTTGTCCTTTGGGAAATGCAAAATGATCAAGGCACCTTCCCTTCATCGAGACAGCAATTGTATGAAAGATGCAAATCAGGAAACCAGTTTATTATTGTTCATGTCTAGGACAAGACACGGTGGTGAAAGCCCACGAACAGTTTCTAAGTGGGAGGACCTTGCAAATATCATGAAATCTCCAGAAGCAAAATAGAAAACGTGCCATCCTACTAGAAAACTATTTCTCTGAAAATTACTACATTTTTATCCATTTACTTATTTTATATCTCCATTTGCAAATGGTGGCCAACTCCCACAACAGAGACGGGCAGATGTTTACCAGCACATGACCTGAAACTAGAAATGGACAGATTTGTACGAGCACAAGACCTGAAAATGCTCAAAGCTCATGGGGGTTGGTCACCGGAAATATCATTGCTATCTACATACACAGAATGAAACTGGGAGTGGACATGACAAAGAAGCTATAGATGTGACACATTCTAGTGGTTAAAGTAGCTCATAAATGATTGTAGGTTGGACAATAGTGAATCTATAGTGCCTGGCTATCTTTTGCAGCTACCTAGAGTAAAAGATTCGAGTAGAAGCCTACCAAAATGTGTTGCATAAAAGCGTTCTCAGGGGTGCATGAGATCAACGTTGGTGAATGAAGAAACTAAGAAGATTTTATTTTCCAAGCTACTAATCAATATATTAATCTGCTAACTGCAAGGGAGCCTATCTTCTATGATAGCATCCTCTATCATGAAAAGGATTTGATACACTAGTATAGCACATTGTTGTAAGCACAAAACCTTCCCCTGTTACACAAATTCTGAAAAAAAATACATTGGAAAAATATTTGGAGAATCACAAGGAGGATGTCAGCAGGCTCTGAAATTACCCCTATCTGTACAATTTTTCCTGAGATGCCACTTTATGCTGCACCTGACAATATCCAAGGATGTGGGAAGACCAATAAGGATTCAGAAGAACACCAAGAATACCAAGGACAAAGAAACTGTTTAAGAATAATAACTTGGCTTTTGAAGTGATGGTACTGGTTGGCCACTGAGAACACATCTACTGCAAGGCTCCTGTCTCTGAAACTTCATGGCCAAGTCAATACTGTCTGGAAATATAACGGAGAAATGAAAACAGATAATGCTCAATAGGGTGGCAAATACTGACCTTCTAGAAACAATTACTTTGTTTCTTGGTCGAGATTCATCGAACTGCCAGTGGTATACAAGATCAAGTGGCTTCCTGACACCCTGTTCATTTATTACAAGTGTTACCTCCCCTATGCAAAACACTAGAAACCAGCCTTTTATTTCACTAGTCAGTTTACAAGTGTCCAGGATCTAAAAGCAGGTCGTAGAAGTTAGTCAGGAGCAATCTATTGATAATTTCAGGAGTGAGACCAGGCATATGTCATAACCATGAAGCGGGATGATAATGCTCTTCATGCACTGTAAATAAATGTGGCAAGGGAGAGTTACATTAACCTTCTTGAATAAAAAGAACTCCAGGGTGCAAGTGGCTTCAAAATCTCGGGCGACATCTTGTCGCTGCAAAAGCAAAAGTGATATAAAATCCTATAGTAAGTAAGAAGAAGTAATTGATATCTCTCTTCAGGAAAAGGATGGTTTCCAATAAATAATGTAATTTAGTGAGATGAACAAATGAGTAGTATCAAGTGGTGTATCTCATCACAGAGAAAAGGCAAGGGCCAACCAACTTTCACCATAAACTTGGGTCCATCTTCTGAATTTCCGATTAATGCATCAAAACATCTCAAATTTGCCCCTAGTGAACCACAAGTAGAATGTGCAAAAAGGTTAGGCCTTGATAAAGAAACTGTAGGTGTTTGGCCATAGAATTCAATCATAACGAAACAACTGCAGGATTGTATGTGTATAACAATGGAAGAGCCATTTCTTAAGTTCAGAACCCAGAGGCAATAGGCAACTGAGCACAGCAATCAGAGAGAGATTATATCTGTTTACCTCAATGATGAAATCGGCACGAGTCACAGAATCTTCTTCATGTTGTCATAAGATAAATGATCGCAAGATGAACAGAACTCGCAGATTCATCATTAAGTACAAATACCGGGCACTCCATAACTTTGATTAAAACAGTTAAAACCTTCAACGTGGGTTTCATTATTGTGAAGCAGTCAACTGCTTATGAACACTGAAGAAAACACTGTCCAAAAAATTGTAACAAGAA
>CM075289.1:6314381-6334155 GCA_037672795.1 Lagerstroemia speciosa | reverse complement strand
ACCACATTGAAGATTATAATGCAAGATTGAAATCAAGCAGACCAATGCACTTAGGACACTTAATAGTTGGATACATGAAGAGGGTGAAGATAACGATATTCTTACAACATAATATTGTAATACTACTTTGTAATTTGATTTATTATACCATAAAAAATATAATGAAGGCGCTGGTAGAGGGTCAATGCCTAACCCTGCACCTAATAGGTGGTTTTTTAAATCGAAATGTTTATATATTTTAATTTTATTTAAACATAAATAATTCAAGCTTATTTAAAAATGGTATAAATCAAACATAACTTAATCAAATTAGTTATATAATATTGAATGTAAAAATATAAAAAAATATGATTATTCTAGTTGGTTAAGATTCTTAACTTTAAAGTAGGAGATCCGAGTTCAAATTCTAATAGTGAAATTTTTCATTTATTTCTTTATTTTCTACTCTGTCTAGTTTTCTTTCTTCTACTATGCTTGAACTCTTATAGGTTTCACCAAGAGGGGTTGGGCCGAGTGGTAAGCAGCTCGGTGCCGCTTAAGGAGGTCTCAGGTTCGAGACCTCACGTACGCAGACACCCCTCTTGGGAGCCTCACCCGCCATTGCCAGGCGTGCGACCCGCCATTGCCAGGCGTGCGACCCGGGGCGACCAACGGATTAGTCAAGTATGGTTGGCTGAAAGATGTCATCTCACCGCTGGTGGGGCCTGCTTGGATACCGTGGCTGGCGACCAAAAAAAAAAAAAAAAAAAAAAAACTCTTATAGGTTTCGATTTGACTTTACTTGTTGAAACTGTCAAATGATGCAGAAATTAGGTAGCTACCCTAGAAAAGTTACAGCGAAATTAATTGAGTGGAACAGAGAACTTATTGAGTAGTCCAATTATGATTCTCATTATCTGGCTTTTGAGAAAATGGTGGAAATTGACGTTGATTTACCTGTTTGATCATCTATATATTTCTTAACTTGGCAATCATATCACCAGTTTGGATGGATTTCTTGCTATGTTGAGTTAATTTTCATGGCATATGAACGCACTGGTTTGCGCAGATGGACCACGAACCTTCCCAGTTAACGGCAATATTTGGTTGCAATATGAATGAAATTGCTTAATTTTTATCACCCCAAAGTACAGCGAATCCATACTCGTAACATTTGAATTACTATCGACAAATCAACGGTGTGCAATGGCAGACCAGCGTCGTCAATGTTTAGTCCATTGTGCAATCTTTCACGCCTAGCCCCACATCATGCTCTCCGGGAGACCCTTGAGGCTTGAACCACCAGCAGTAGCAGAGTTCAAATATGCATGCAAAGCATTGCTTTCTTGCCTCTGCATATCAGCTTCACGCGTTTTGACTATTTCCAAAATCCTGATGTTTGTAGCATTACTTTTAAAACCAGGTAGGCAGTGTTCTTTGATTTCCTCCCTTGGAAATTAACTGCACTGTTTAAGTAATCTTATGCCGGTGAAAATCCTGAACTCTGACGGTTAGATCTGGTCAATGTTTTCTATTCCTATGCAATTTTGACAGCTTGAGCACAAACATCATAGTGTAGAGTAGTGAGGTACCAGTGAAATGATATCTGCAGAAGGGTCTGCAATTCTTATATTAATCAAAACCTTACTAGTGATACCTGATCAAACGGACTTTCATTTACTAGGAATACCCACTTGTTCTTACAAGTTCCAAATTGTTAGCTCCCACAAGAGTCATTCCACTACACAAGAAAACGAACAGACAACCCAACTCCTAGAATCTTGCTCAGCATATGCAAAAGAAGAGCACAGCTTGAATTAAATCCTTCCCAACACTAGAATTTCAATTGTCAAGCAGCAGTTCTTGAAGCCGAGCAAGAAGCAGCCACGGCACCGAGAATCATCCTAGAAAGCTCCTGAACTAGTTCTGCCTTCTTAGCCACCAGAACAGCCTCCTCATACTTCAACATCACTAACTTCTCATTCATCTTCCGAAGCTTCCCTTCATCCAAGCCATTCAGCACCTGCCTCCACATTCCATTACCCTCGAAGGCCCTCTCATACTCGGCTACTAAGAGCGGAAATTCCTGGAGATAAACCCCACCTTCCTTCTTCCCCTCTTTGCCTACTTCTTCGAGTGGGACTGCTTCCTCGGGTGATTTCTGGCCATGAGAAAGGGACTGACTCTGCGGTGGAGCACCATTGTGCTCCTCTGCGACTCCTGCCTTGTCCTTGCTCCAAATCTTGCGACCGATCTCGTAAATCTGGCGGTCGTGGGGGGTCTTGATGCTGGACTTGTTGCGGGATTGCTTCCGGTACTTGACCCTCAGCCGCCGGAGCTTATCCGACACCTGGGTGCGGGTAAACCTTGGGCTGAGGTACTCGTGCATCTTCTCGAAGGTTGGAGTGTCGATTCCTTCCAGAGAAGAAACATATTTGTCCGTGGCCTTGCAGAGGCTCTCGAGGAGCATGATCTCGTCCTCATCCGTGAACACCCTCTTGGCTCGCTTACGGTTGCTATCGGCGGACGGCGGAGTCTGGTCGAGGTGGTCTGCCCCTTGAATTTCGTCGGCCGAGGAAGGTTGAGGTGAGTAGGGCTCACTCCGCCGCCAGGAGGTGGCCATGGCGCTACATTCGATGGCCTGGAGATGGAAAGTCCGGGGAGGGATGGAAAGCGAGCTGTTTTGAAAATTATCTGACGGACGTTTGGGTTTCTCCCCAAGAATAATTGCGTTTGACCATTTGTTTTAAGCGTTGGGCCTCCTGTTATTAACCGAACTTAATTTGAGCCCAAGCTCTAAAGAAGTTGGTCTAGGCCTTCGGCCCATAAACCGCTGTGGATCCGCGAAATTCGACCACAGTTATTTTCTAGTATAAAGTTGATTTCGTTTATTTTTTTAAAATTGTTAATAAATTTCAAAAACATTTTGACATCTAGTAATTGCGATACCTAAAACACCGATCTATTTTCATCCTTTCATATGATAGTGCACGCGAGAGGGATAGAGCATAGTTAAAAAATTACTCAAGCACTTACCCCTTGTCTTTGAGGTGAAAGAAGGGGAAGGAAAATGAAAGAAATTTTTCGCTCTCTTGGATGCGATTTTTGTAAATGAGATGAAGGAGAATGGAGGTAAGAGTTTACCCTATTTCCTATCCTAAAACTCATTTTCTTCGCATTTCAAATTGGGTCTGAATGGAGATGAAATGCTTAAAAAAATAAAATGACAAAATGCATGATTCCATATTACTCCATTTAGTGCCAGTGTAGATAGTAGTGATTGACATATCCTTTCATGTCGTGCTGCATTGGCGAGAGTGAAACTTCCTTTCATCGACTTACGTGCAACCGCTCCTGTGGATGCTTACGTTTGGCTAGAAGGAAACTTCCTGTTTGAGAGCAACTCTTCAAGAACTTTTCAATCTCATGTTGAAGATCTAGAGTCAAGTCTCGGTTATGCTCTGCATACATTTTCACCACTTTATCTAGTAACAGGATCAAATTAGGTCCAGAACAGTCAAGTAGAACTGAATTCCTTTCCCTCCCTCCACCAATAGTAGTGGTATATGGCACCAAAAATCGAAGACTTCTTTTTACAAGAACTTCTTAAGAGAAAAGCTTTTGGTTTACATATACAGTTGATCAAGTCAATTTATTCTATTATTAAGGCTTTAAGACCACACACTTTATACGATTCCGTCGATTCTATTCATGTAAAGGAGCATTCTTTGAATCGGTGAGTGAAATCATCTGGTCATGCGGAACCTTATTTGCTCTCTATCAATTGACCAGGGCACAACATTAATGACCACCCTCCTTAAATGGTTAAGTTTAAATCTTTCATATATTTTATATTTCCATATATTTTTCCTGAAAGACTATTCCCTTTTGAAAATATCAATCAAATAATAGTTTTTAACAAAATTGAGCACCTAAAATATTTGTGGCCCGTTTAACTTAATAATCAAAAAATGTACAGTGGCAAATAATTTAATCGAACCTATACTTTGCCTGGTTTGCTACTTTTAGCACAATTTTTTTCACTTGATTTAGGAAGGCACTATTTATTCGACGTTTCTTGTTTAGCATGACGTTACAAATCCTGTCAAAATTAATGAATTTGACTAACATTGCACGTTAAATCAATTGTGTGGCAAATCAATGATAGCATGGTAATTCCAGATGGACATAGTGGGCCAGGCCATGGAAATGTCATTTTACCCCTAGAATACTTTTCAACAATTTAAAATTGTTAGAGATGTCTTTATTTTTTTGATGTAGCCCGAAGTAAAATCTAAACCCAATTAAAATTGTGTGCAACCCGAAGTGTGGATATTTTCACAACTCTTGACAGAAGCGAAGCCCAAGCCCAACATAGATTTATTTTGGGGTGTGCGGGGCAAAGCTCCTCGTAGTATGGATTATATATTTTCTTGGGGTTATGAGCAAAGGGCTCGATATTGTATTCTTAAGCTAGGGTTCCAAGTTTTCTCTATGTATATTCCACCATAATTGAGCTCTAGTGAAGATCGCCGTGACTCCTCATTTTGAGCATATAGACAACACACCACTGTCCCAAATCACATATATCGACTATCCACTTCTCTTCTCTGTTCTCGTGTATTTTGTTTGCTCCAGCTAATTCCCAACAAGCGGGTATCAGAGCTCAATTTCTGAAATAGGCTCTTTGAAGATGGTTATAACAAAATTTTACATTGAGAAGTTCAATGGGCACATGAATTTTAGTATGCGGTAGATGATGACTATTGTTCTCGTTCAATATGTCTTGGAAATAGCATTGGAGGTAAAACCAGATTCTTTGTCTGAGGATGACAGGAATAAACTTGACTGTAATACTCTCTTTACTGTTCAATTATGTCTTTCGAATGATGTTATGTAGGGAATCTGCATGGAAAAGACATAGACTAATTTATGGAAGAAATTGGAAACTCTATATTTGATAAAATCCCTAATAAATTGACTAGTTCTAAAGCAGAGGTTGCATACCTTCTATAGGGGCTACATCAATTAAGGCTCATATAAGTGAGTTTATTACACCTATTAATTATCTAAAATGTCTATGCTAAGGTTGAAGATGAGGATCAAGTTCTATTATTATTAATTTCGAAACCTACCCCATATTACTATTTTAGAGAAATCATATGATAAAGATAAGTTGAGTTTTGAGGATGTTAAGTGTAGTTTGCTTAGTAAAGAAAAGTTGGACAATGAGTTGGCAGCTAGTGGTAAATTAGATGAGCAGGTCTCTGGCTTGATTGTGAGGGATAGACAACAGTTCAAGAATCCCAATAAAGATAGATCCAAGTCTAAGTCAAAGCACGAAGATAAAGTCTACAATTAATGTAAGAAAAATGGTCACATTAAGGCAGGTTGTTATAAACTGCAGAACAAGAACAAGAACAAGAAGGCTAGTGAGAGCAACGAAAATGGAAAACATAAATCAAATGTGGTTGATGCTAATGTAACATAGAACAAGGATGAATATGTGTTATTGGTGACAATAATTGGTAAATTTAAGTTTGTCGATGAATGGATTTTTGATTATGTTGTGTTCTAATAGGAACTGGTTCTCCACGTATAGGTCAATTAAAGGAATAGTTATTCCTATGGGAAATAATACACCTTGTAAGACCGTTGATATTAAGATGTCCAAATCAGAATGCACGATGGAGTTGTTAGAACCTTGTTAAATGTTATGCATGCACCTAACTTAAAGAAAAATCTCAAGCCCCTCATTGTCTTATACTCAAAATGGTTGCAGAATTGTCATCAGGTACCGTGGCATGAAGATTTCTCATGGTTATCTTGTGTTGATAAATGATTGAAAACCGACAGCTTATATATTCTTCAAGGCTCTACTATGTTACATTCAACAACTATTTCTCCATGTACGTTAGATTTTGACTTAGCTAAATTATGGCGCATGCATTTATGTCACCTGAACAAGAAAGGAATGCATGTTTTGAGCATTAGAGGACTCCTTTTAGGGCCACGAGTTAGGAAACTAGACTTCTATGAGCATTGTATCTTCGGGAAGCAGAAGAGGGTGAGCTTCAGTTCAACTATCCACAAGACAAAGGGAACAAGTTACATCCACTCAGATTTATGGGCCCTTCCCAAGGAGTTTTTAAGGAGGTTGTAGATACCTTACATTTATTGATAATTTTTCTAGGAAGATTTGGGTTTACTTTTTGAAGTATAAGAATGATGTATTTGAAAAGTTTAAACTGTGGAAGACACCATTGAAGAAGCAAACATGGAAGACTTTGAAGAGGTTGAGAAGCGGACTTTAGTTATGTGGGTCTGACTTTAGTAATTTTTGCAAAAAGGAAGCTATTTTTCGACATTGAACAGTCATGAAAACTCCACAACAAAGTGGCATTGCAAAGAGGATGAATAGATTTCTATTAGAGATGGCTTAGTGCATGTTTCTAATGTAGGATTGAATTCTAGGAAGAAGTTGTGAACCTAACATGCAACTTAGTCGATCTTCGAATCGGTCCTTGCAGCTGAAAACTCCAAAAGAGGTATGGTTAGGTAAATCCTCTTCACTATTCCCATTTAAGAATATTTGAATGTCCTGTTTATTCTTATATAAATGATGAGAAACTTGATCATAGACCTAGAAAATACTTTTTTCTTAGTTATCCATTTGGCACTTAGGGTAATAGGCTTTGTTGTCTTGATACTGAAAACTTTATGATTAGTAGATATGTTACATTTGATGAATATGCAATACTTAAATCAAGAAAAGTGTTGCCTATGTTTAATGATATAGGAAAGCATGGTGCTTTGGAGAAGGTGGAGCTGGAAGTTGGAAGTTCTTTTGAACAAAGGGATGTTATTATTTCAACTCCAGCTTAGATGGAGGCTTCACTTGAAGTAAAGACATCTCCTGAACCTCAACAACAACATCTATTGGCCCTTGATAGGCATAGAGATAGACAAAACCGCCTTAGATATTTGGTTATTAAGACATGGTAGCTTACACCTAAATGTTGTAAAGAATATTGAATTTCTTATCCAACATCAAACTCTAAGGCAATTTAGGCTCCTAACTCATATAAGCGGTTGATAGCAATACAAGAAGAGATACAATCCATGCATAAGAAAGGGACTTGGAGGTTGGTCACACCACCTACTAAGAAAAGGATCGTTGGCTGCAAGAGGGTGTACAAGAAGAAGTAAGGGTCAGGAAATGAAGGCACCGGATACAAAGCAAGGTTGGTTGTAAAGGGCCAGAGTTAGGTTGAGGGAGTTAACTTTCTTGATATGTTCTCTCTTGTGGTGAAGCACACTTCCATTCAAGTTCTACTTGCCCTTGTTGCCATGCATGGTCTTGAATTTTAGTAGCTTGATGAAGATTGCATTCTTGCATGATAATCTTGATGAGGACGTTTGTCGGAACGTCGAAAATTCTGACTTGAGAAAAGATTCGATTTAGGCACGCGCGAGGCCTTGCTTGGGACTTTAATCGAGGTTGGATTGGAGTCGCCACTAATCATTTAAGGAACTAGCCCTAAGGTCGATCAGAAACCTATTATTCTCCTAAGTGATCGTGATACTAACCACCTAAGTATTTATCGGTCTTGAAGCCGAGATTCGAGTCGGGGATCCTGTTATGTATCTTGAGGCTCGTGAGCCAAGACACGCCCAAAATTGGTACCCGTCCCTAAGTCTAGGTCATTTGTTTGCTTGCACATTTTACTTTGTCCAATTGTTGCCCTAATCGAAGTTCGAATCGATGGTCCAAAATGTGAATTGACGATCCGCGCCGCGTTCCTAACATCCCACTATCGTCCGAGCCTAAGTGCAAAAAATAAAGGTTCCACTATTGAGATTACATACATTCACCTCTCTCTCTCTCTCTCTCTCTCTCTCTCTCCCTCTCTCTCTCTCACTATCTTACATTGGTACACTTAAATACATGTATCTCTCTCATCCACATACAAGTGAACAATATACATCGATCATACAAATCGACTACTATTAATTTGTTTCACCTCGAAATAATTCTAAAAAAGCTTAAAATTGCTAATTTGATCCAAAAAAATAAAAATAAAAATAAAAATTAGGGAACAACGTAGAAGTCGAGTTAAACCGCTCAGGGACTCGAGTAGAAATTTTAGAAAATTTTGGTCCAGTTTTGGAAGACTTGAAAATGCCTCAGGGACTGTTTTGAAATATTTCAGGAAGTTCTGGGCCTTGTAAAAGTTTTCTGGACTGATTTAAGATGCAGGGACTGATCAGTAAATTCGCAAAAAGTTCTGGACTGAACTGAAAAATGTGGTAAAAGTCCTCTGGGCTGATCTGTAATGCTCTGAAAAGTTGAAGGACCATTCCCTAGACCCTACAAAACTCAGGAGCACTCTGAATCAGACATAATCCTCAGGCGCTGGTCTGTAATTTCGTAAAATGGGGCTGGACTGATCTGAGACAATGAAAAAGTTCACAAATCGAATTTTTTGTAACCCATTTCATCATTGCAATTTTTCACAACTTGACTTCTAGTCATTCCCCATCTTACGAATCAAAAAGTTGCTTCTTTTTTCGTTTTTTGATTTATTCTAATTTTTTACTCTTTTTCTTTTGTAATTTTTATATTTTCTTAAAAGATAAATTACACTATATATGCATACTCTTAGGAATCGATTGACAAGGTTTTCGAACATTTTTCCAAAGATAGTTCGAATTTCTCTACATGAAAAATATTTTTTAAACCGCTTTTTCTCATTTTTTTCGGTCTTTTTTTCATCTTCTTCGAAAAAAATAAAACTTAAAAATAAAAAGAAACTTTAACTTCCGAAAATATTTTCTAAATCCCGAATTAGAAATTTATACCTACGACCAAGATGATGGTGATAACGAGAGGAGTGCGGAAGCTCGGTGAGGATTCGGATCGGCGACGGCTTCGAAGTCGGTCACGGGCTCGGGCTCGTATTGGCGATGGACTCGAACTCGGCGCCGGCTCGGGATCGGATCGATGGAGGGCTTGAACACGGACTCCGGCTTGAATCGATGATGAGCACAAACTTGATGATGGGCTTCGGCTTCGATTCGGACCTACGACGGATTCGAAAAAAAACAATTAACTTGGAGTGGAATGGGTGTTCTTGAATTCTTTGCTGAGCACATGAGACTAATTCAAGAGAGTGTGGATGCTCCTCTAAAATGAGTGAGTGGCTCTATTGATAGAGAAAGACTCAGTTGGGTTTACTTGCGACACAAACGAAAGTTGAGTGGTTAGAAAGATAAAAGGAAAGAAAAGAAAATAAAATAAAAAGAAAATAAAAATAGAAAACAGGCAACAGACAGACGAAAGGCATGACAGAGAGAAGACAGATGACAGAGACAACACAGACGAGGAGGGAGAAATGCCGGGAAGGAAGCCAGCTGCAGCAGGGAGTGTGAAGTCGTAGTTCCGGGATGGCCAGGTGGCATGGGGGGCGAGAGGTGGCTGACCGAGCCCGGAAGGTCGGGACCGCCAGTCCCGGTGGTGCTTCGATGGAGTAATTCGAGACCGAAAAATCCGGGACGAGACAGGACGAGATTTTGATTTTAGCTGGACGGGAAACATGGGGCGGCCACCGGAAACACGGAGCTGCTCGAAGGCCGTCAATGGAGGCCGAGAAGGCCGGGACGAACCGGCGGATCGAGGCGAGATCGGGGAGGAGGGAGAGGAAGGACCGATGGTCGGAGGGGAGCTCGGGAAGGACGTGGGCGATATGGGACGGGGGTTCAGTCCGGGAAGGCCGGGACCGCCGGTCCGACATTGCTCTGATCGTGGAAGAGCTTCTCTCCACACCTGCAATGGAGGCTGTGGCTGTCTGTCAGGGACGGTGAACAGTGCAATTTATGTTTTTTTTTTCCTTTTAAATCTAATGAAAAATAAAGGAAAAAGAATTAATAATAAAAATAGCTTTTATATATATACACACACACATATATGGATAGTAAGATGGTTAGCTCGGGTAAAAATCGAGTGTCTACAGCTGCCCCTCTTTGGATTGACGCTCATAGAGTGACGATCCAAAGACAAATAGAACTCGATTTTGGATCAACGTGCCACAAACTTTGAAGGGCATGAGCTATGTGTATGGAGAAATGGGTGTGATGCAATTGCGGGAGCAAAATAGAGAGGGTTCGACTTTGGGTGCAGCGTACGGCTCCGGCGCAAAAGAGGAAAAGTGCGGCTTTGGGCGCAAAGTGGAAATAAACGCAGCTCTGGGTGCGGGGTGCGGCTCTGGGTGCAAGGTGTGCAGCTCTGGGCGCCAAGAAGAAAAGTGCAGCTCTGGGCGCAACGAAGAAATAAATGCGGCTCTGGGCGCGGAGTGCGGCTCTGGGCGCAAGGAAGAAAAAAACGCGGCTCTGGGAGAGAAGAAGAAAAGTGCAGCTCTAGGCGAGAAGAAGGAAAGTGCGGCTCTGGGTGCAAAGAAGAAATAAACGCGGCTCTGGGCTCGGAGTGCTGCTCTGGGCGCAAGGAAGAAATAAACGCGGCTCTGGGCTCAAGGTACGGCTCTGGGAGCAAAGAAGAAATAAACACGGCTCTGGGCACAAGGTGTGCGGCTTTGGGCGCAAAGAAGAAATAAACGCGACTCTGGGAGCAAAGAAGAAATAAACGCGGCTCTGGGCGGGGGGTGCAGCTCTGGGCACAAAGAAGAAAAGTGCAGCTCTGGGCGCAAAGAAGAAAAGTACGGCTCTAGGCGCAAAGAAGAAAAGTGCGGCTCTAGGCGCAAAGAAGAAATAAACGCCGCTCTGGGCGCGGAGTGCGGCTCTGGGCACAAGGTGAGGCTCTCTACACTGAGTTTGCTTTTGCTGATGGCCTTTCCGAATTCTTAGTCTGCCCCGTGAAACTCTGGCCTAAACTGGAAGAGCACTCTATAGCGTTCTCATCTGTCCACCTGTGAAGACAAGCAACAAGCCAACCTGTCATTAGTTGCACCTCTGGCAGCCCTAATTGCGATAAGTAAAGCAATTCGAGCAATGGATGTTTGGGATCATCTACTTCGTAACCATCTTGAGGAGTGGTTGTGTTCCTTTTTAGAAAGAGAGGGTGCGAGTGCGGACTCAATCTGCAGGATCAGGACGAAACAGGAGAAATTTTTTTTTTCCAACTTCAAAGGATACGTGCAGTTCAACCGCCACTTGAGATGCACCCCTTAGGATCTCATGTTGACCTTTCTTGGTTCTTGGATTGCTTGCCTTTGACCTCTCAGACCATGACTATGGCTACTTGCACCAAGAATTCTGCATCATCGTGGACAAGGCAATAACTTTCCCCTAACTTTTGCCTAGATCATGTCATGTACATTGATCTAGCGGGGATATTTTTATTTGATTTTTCATTCATTTTTCTCTCAGATGCCTCTCCTTTTGCTACGACCCTCCTCTAAGGGAGTAACCGTACCGCTCAGCTCCCTAACTTTTACCTAGACCGCCCTCTTGGGTTTTTAGCCTAGCGGGAGTATTATTTACCTCTCCTTTTGCTACGACTGCCCTCCTTTGGGTTTTCAGTCGCACCTCTCTCCCTAATTTTTGCCTAGACCGCCCTTTCAGGTTTTCAGTCTAGCGGGACCATATTTATTTTTTTCTCTCTAGATTTTTTGGAAAGTGATAGAAGGTGCGCATCGGCCTGTTTCTCAGGGGAAGTACTTCTTCAGCGAATCCGCGTTGACAGTGCTTGGGATGTCTTGACTATCCATGTCAGCAATACTCAGTGCGCCCCCAGAGAAGACTTCTTTGACAACGTAGGGGCCTTCGTACTTGGGCGTGAATTTGCCTCGAGAGTCAGGAGTAATGCGCAATACTTTACGCAATACCAAGTCGCTAGGTTGGAACTCACGATGTCGAACCTTTTTATTGTAAGCACGAGCCATGCACTTCTGATACCACTGGCCATGGCAGAGTGTCGTAAGTGTTTTCTCATCAATAAGGTTCAATTGTTCATATCGCTGTCTTGCCCATTCAGCTTCTCCTAGATTGGATTCGGCAAGAATTCTCAGAGAAGGGATTTCTACCTCAACTAGTAGTACGGTTTCAGTACGTAGACCAAGGAGTATGGAGTTGCCCCAGTAGATGTGCGAATTGACGTGCGATATGCTAGAAGAGCCCAAGGAAGCACCTCATGCCAGTCTTTGTATGTAACAGTCATCTTTTCAATGATCTTCTTCAAATTTTTGTTGGCTGCTTCCACTGCACCGTTCATTTGGGGTCGATATGGAGAGGAATTGCGATGCTTGATCTTGAATCGCCCGCACAGCTCATCGACAAGCTTGTTATTGAAATTTTTGGCATTATCGGTGATGATGGTCTCGGGTACACCATATCGAGAGACCAAGTTGCGCTTGAGAAACCGAGCCACCACTTTGGCGGTCACTGAGGCATAGGATTCGGCTTCAACCTGCTTCGTGAAGTAGTCAATAGCCACTAAGATGAAGACATGTCTGTTTGAAGCCCTTGGAGAGATCGGACCAATCACATCAATGCCCCACATTGAGAAGGGCCAAGGTGCCGACATCAGGTGCAATTCATTTGGCAGCGAATTAATCCGGTTTGCATAAACTTGGCACAAGTGACAGTGTCGAACATGCCTCGAGCAGTCTGTTTCCATGGTTGTCCAGAAGTACCCAAGTCGCATAATCTTCTTCGCTAGCATGTGCCCACTCATGTGAGGCCCACATATCCCTTCATGCACTTCCTTCATTAGGCATTCCGCCTCTCTAGCATCTACGCATCTCAAGAGAGTCGCATCAAAGGATTTCTTGTACAAGACTTCTCCGCTTAAGAAATAGTTACATGCTAGGCGTCGAATGACTCTCTTGTCCTTTGGGTCTGCATGCTCTGGATATTCACCCGTGCTGAGGTAGCGCTTAATGTCCACATACCATGGCTCATCATTGTCGCTCTCAGTCATGTTACAATGGGCGGGATGCCTATTGATTTCTATCTCAAGGGGCTCGATCATGTCTTCTCCCAAGATACTGACCATTGAGGCAAGTGTGGCCAGTGCATCTGCGAACTGATTCTTTGTGCGTGGGGTATAGGTAAAAGTAACTCTTTTGAACCACTTCGCCACTTCCTCCAGATGCTCATGATATGGTATCAATTTCGGGTCTCTAGTCTTCCACTCTCCCAAGGTTTGTAAAATGATAAGCATCGAGTCCCCATACACCTCTAACTCTCGGACTTTGAAATCGAGCGCTGCTTTCAATCCCAATATGCAAGCTTCATACTCAGCAACGTTGTTAGTACAAGGGAAAGCCACTTTTGTCTGCAATCAGGTAATGTCGTCCTTTCGGACCAATGCCGCAACCCATAGAGTTCACGGCTCCATCGAAGTACATCGTCCAACAAGGCTCAACGCTTGAGTCGCTTTCCACTTGTAGGATTCCCTCATCTGGCAACTCGGAGTTGATCGGAGTTTCGTCGTCAATTGGGAATTCAGCTAGATGATCCGCTAGGGCTTGTCCTTTCACAGACATGCGCTGTACAAACTGAATATCGTATTCAGCGAGTTGGACTTGCCACTTAGCTAAATTCTTCGTAGAAGCCGGTTTCTCCAACAAGTAGCGTAAAGGGTCCATCTTGGACAAGAGATGTACAGTTTAGTACAACGTGTATTGAAGGAGACGTTGCACCACCCATACTAAGGCCCAACAAAGCTTTTCCACCTCAGGATACCTCGATTCTCCCTCAGTGAATTTCTTACTCAAATAGTAGATCGCATGCTCCTTATGCCCTGTATCATTTGATTGGCCCAGCATGGCTCCTAACGATTCCTTGCGGACCGTCAAGTACAAGATCAAAGACCGACCTGGAGTAGGTGGAACCAGTACTGGGGGGTTTGCCAGATAAGTCCTGATTGTGTCGAAGGCTTGCCGACATTCATCATCCCATCGGATCCGAGAATTTTTGCGCAAAAGCTTGAAAAGTGGCTGGCACTTGCCCGTAAGGTTCGCAATGAACCGAGCGATATAGTTCAGATGGCCTAGCAAGCTTCTCACTTCCTTGACAGTGGTAGGAGGAGGGAGACTGGTGATCGCTTTGACCTTATCAGGGTCTACTTCGATACCCTTCTTGCTGACAATGAATCCCAACAATTTTCCAGAGGTCGCATCGAAGACGCACTTTGCGGGATTGAGTCTCAACTTGTACTTCTGTAGGCCCTCAAACAACATGCGCAAATTGGTTAAGTGGTCTACTCCTTGTCGAGATTTTGCAATCATATCGTCCACATAAACCTCAATCTGCTTGTGCATCATGTCATGAAACAAAGTGACCATGGCCCGCTGATAGGTAGCCCTTGCATTCTTGAGTCTGAAAGGCATGACTTTGTAACAAAATGTTCCCCACATTGTTATGAATGTCGTCTTCGACTTATCCTCTTCTGCCATCCTGATCTGATTGTAGCCTGAGAAACCATCCATGAACGAGAACATCTCATGACCAGCGGTAATATCAACCAGCACATCAATGTGAGGAAGCGGGAAATTGTCTTTCGGGCTAGCCTTGTTGAGGTCACGATAGTCAACACAAACGCGGACCTTTCCATCTTTCTTAGGAACAGGGACCACGTTAGCAACCCACTCTGAATAGTTGCACACCTCTAGGAAACCCGCATTGATCTATTTGACAACCTCTTCCTTTATCTTCAAGATCAGCTCGGGCTTCTGCCTTCTTAAATGTTGCCTTTTTGGAGGAAACTTTTGAGTGTCAGTTGGCAGATGATGTTGCACAATTGCTGGATCCAGGCCTGGCATGTCAGCATAGGACCAAGCGAAGATTTCTTGGAATTCTTTCAAGAGATCGATCATCTGAGCTCGTTGTGTGGTGTCAAGACTCATTCCGATCTTGAGATTATGCGGTTCTTCCTCTGTGCCAATATTGATTGTGTCTGTGGCCTCATCAGTCATCGGCTTGCTTTCCTCGAACCTTTCCAGGCTGTCTGTGATCTCCTTCGGGGTGCTGTCATTGTTCAACTCCTCCCCGTAAAGTATGGGGATAGAGTGATCGAGACTTCTCTCAAGTGGGTGCGAACCGCCGCATCGCTTATCTTTTGGATTCAGGTGTTGCCTGGACAAGGAGAAAGATAGCCAATTTAGTGTAAGGTGTGAGATATAAGGAAGAGGAATCTTAAGGAATAGAATTCACAAAAAGGGATCTCATTTGGATAGCTTAAGACCATGACAAATCCCTCATCCGTCGTGGGCTCATGGGTATGCCACATGCGGGTAACATCCTACTGCTTGAATATGCTTACTCATCGGCGACTAAGGCCGGAAAGAGTGGAACCGCTGTCCAGTTGGCCAGCTTCTCGTCCTCAACAGTTGGGCGGATGAGAGTGCCAACAGAGTTCGCCTCCAGAATGGCTCCAATGCTAGGCGGGGCGTGAAGATGGCCGGGATAAACAACGACTGGACCTTCAAGCGTGCCTCCTTCAATGCACGGTGGGCCTGGAAATGATGTCCTCAAGGGAGGAATCTCCGTTGATGAGTTCTCAGTGAGACTTAAGCGAGAGAGTCTCCCGAGAGTGCGATTCCTTCATGCTGCGGTGATCTCCTTGCAGGAAGGGCGGTAGCCGAGCCCATGTCGACTCTGGAGCGATTCAGGTATTATAGGCTCACGCATGCCTTGCCCCTTGACTCCCAATCCAGTACCGGGGAGGTAATTGTTCCTCAAAAGCACCCTTCCAATCATTTTGTCAGCCTTGGTGGGTCCCGGCTCGCCCCAATCCTTGATTATTGACACTAGTTCGAAGGAATGGAATGGGAGATTTTCATCTTCTCCAATGTTGATATAAGGAATGGCCGTCTCCTTGTAGATTGCATAGTCATCCTCTCCATTGACAGTGATGAGGCGGTTCTCCGTAATGAACTTCACCTTTTGGTGCAGACTTGAAGGGACGACACCTGCAGAGTGAATCCATGGTCTTCCCAGCAACATATTGAATGCATTGGGTATGTCCATCACTTGAAACTTTATATTGAAGGTACAAGGGCCAAGTTCAACAGGTAGCTCAATCTCCCCGTCCACCTCCCTTCTTGAGTCGTCAAAAGCTCTCACGGCTGTCTTACTCGGTCGGATCAGGTCAAAGTCTACATTCATCTGCTTGAGAGTTGAGAGGGGACACACATTCAATGCGGAACCGTTGTCAATCATGACGCACCCCACCACAAAGCCTTGACACTTGCAAACAATGTGCAAGGCTCGGACATGTCCGTATCCATCATCAGATAACTCGTCTTCAGCGAAAGAGATTTGGTTGGAGAAAATCGATCCCACAACCTCTTCAACTTGTTTCGTCGATATTTCTCTCTGGACTTGCACCTCTGTCAGCACCTTCAATAAGGTTTCGCGATGAGGCTCCGATTTTAGCAGGAGTGCGAGGAGAGAGATATGGGCCGGAGTTTTGCTCATCTGCTCCACAATTTTATACTCATTGGCCTTTAGTACCTTCATGAAAGCAGCTGCCTCTTCATCTGTTATTTTCTTCCTGTGATCTTCATTACCTGTGACGTCCTGAGCTTTTTCCTTTCCCTTGTTGCCTACTTCGGGGAGCGAATAGCATCGCCCAGATCGGGTAATGCCTTTCACATTCCCTTGCTCTCCTGGCTCCACCACCCGTGCCTCATATATCCATGGGACGCGCTTATTATCTTCATATGGGAAAGGTGCCGGTGGTTGAATTATAATGGGATCCACTACTGAAGAGTTCCTCGGAGCCGCATAGGCTATCTCCACAAGATCATATTCAATCACGATAGGAAGTATGGTGCTGACAACCTCTTCCTCACCACCCAGATCACACGAGCTTATCATATTAATCGAAGGTCCAGCTACGTGGTTAGGCAAAGGGTTAGCTTTAACGTTGGGAGTCCTTGTAGCACTGAACGCCAGGTGGCCTGCATCTATAAGATCTTGCACCCTATGCCTAAGAGAAGTGCAGCTGTCTGTGGAATGCCTCGAAATTCCCATATGAAATTCACAATTCACACTCGGATCTGGGTTGGGCTGCTTGTAGTCAGGTCTTCCAGGTTCAGGGACAATCTTCCCTTTCTCCAGCAATGTCCTGTATACCTGTGACAAAGGGACAGGCAAGGGTGTGAATTGGCGACGACCCTTCCTTGGAAAGTCTGATGGGACTTGCGTGTCCCGCACGGCTCTTTGAGGTGGTGCACCCTGTTGTGCGGTAGTGAGGCCTTTGGAGGTATTTGAGTTGGTGGGGCTGAGAACTGCATAGTATATTGTGGAGGCTGATAACGTGCCTGGGCAGGGTACACTGTGCTCACGGTCATGTCCTTTTTTTTGTTGGGGGCGATTCTCCTTTGGCCCTCCACATGATTCTTTTTGGACGGATCCTCGATCTTGCCTGACTTGATTCCATCCTCTACTCTTCCTCCAGCCACGATTATATCAGCGAATGTCGATGTGGTATGACCCAACAGGTGGGAGTAGTAAGCGCCTTTCAGGGTGCTGATGAACAAGGAGACGGCTTCCGCTTCTGCTAGCGAGGGTCGAACCTGGGCTGCCCTCGCCCTCCACTCCTGGGCGTACTTGAGAAAAGATTGTTCCGCTGCCATTTCCATGCGTTGGAGCTCAAGAAGTGTCGGGGCGACATCGACGTTGAACTTGTATTGCCTCAAGAACAGGTTGGCCAAGTCATCCCATGTGGGAACTTCTTCTGCCTTAAGGTCAGCGAATCAAGTCAGGGCCACCCCCTTCAAGCTCTCCTGAAATGTTTGAATCATGAACTTCTCGAAACTTTTGTAAGGGGCCATCTTTAAACAGTACAAGCGCAGGTGAGTCTTTGGGTTGCCAGTCCCATCATACTTCTCAAACTCCCGCATTTTGAACTTATCTGTGATGCGCATATCAGGAAATAGGCACAAATCATCACAGCCAATGTTCCCATACTGGTCAAGGCCTTGAATGGCCTTCATCTTCTTCTCCATTTTCTTCAACCGACGTTCTCGCTCAGTGTCCTCGTGAGAGGAAAAGTGGATTAGATCTGGCGTCGGAGATGCTCCTTCAGCGCTGGGGGCATGGGCCGGCTCTACTATTGGTGGAGTCGAATCGGGAATATCTTGTACAGGTGGTGGGGCTTGAACTGGCTCGACAGTGGGAGCAAGTGCTGGTTCATGGATTTGAACATGAGAAGGCGCCGAACTCACAACTCCGGTGGCCTGGGTTTGAAGAAACGCCATTAATTGAGTTATTTGGGTTGACATGTTTGTCATGGCCTGTTCAAGCTGAGTGATCCTTTGTTCAGAGTTGCCAGTTGAGTTCGATGGGATCTGTCCTTGACTCTGCTGATCCTCCATCCTGGCTCGCGATCGGGTTCGTATCGGGCTATGTCTCGCCAGATGGTACCTACGACCAAAAAGCGAAAGAAAGAAAAGAAGACAGGATTAGTGTTGTGAAACAAAATTATCAATGCATGAGAAATCATTTTCTTGGCCAAACACCACTCTGAGTCATAAACCACGAAGCCTTTGTTACTTTTTACTAGCAAAAATCTTATTTACAGAATACAATGTAACGAAAGTTCGAAAAACAACAAAGGCTGTCGTGTCTAAACGTCATCCCAGGATCCCTTTGTTCTGTTCCTCTGAGACTCCTTGGTTCATCCAAGACGTGCCTTCTTCGTATGAGCCTCAAGCTCAATTCCAGACTTTTGAAACTCCTTGGGTGCTTGGTCTTGTTTACATTGTGCCTGAAGTTCGGGATCCATCGCCAATACATATTCATCAGTGGCTTGGTAGACTCGTTCTTCCTCGGAGTTGGGTGGTGCTCGCTTGATGGTGTGCTCCACACATGTCTGCCACAATTTCTCAATTTCTTCGAATTTTTCCTTGGTTATCTCCTGGGGAAGGTCCCGAAAGTTATGGAAGAGATGGCGAGCCTCATCTATAAGTGGGATAGCTTGTAGTCCCCCATACTGTAGATAACACACGAAGGGAAGTAAACCAAGCTTCCGGAATATCCTAAAGCTGGCAGTCCATTCAAATTTTGGCATCTTAAGAAAGCCTTTTCCACATAAAACCAACGGGCTTGCCACAAAAAATCACTAACTTGTACTTTTGACAGGAAATCATTCCATTCTTGAACAGTTTTGGCCGGAAAATGAGGCTCTTGTGATAAAACTTTAAGTTTCCTCCAAACTCCAGTGATACGATTCTCCATTGAAAAGTGACGTGGGAAGCACAAATCAACTGTGCGTACATGACTTAGAAACCAAATTTGGAGTAAAATCGGGCAAGCCAAGATGCCTTCCCCTATACCCTTCACATGGTCAATTGATCATAGTGTTTCTGCTAAAAGGGTGGGTATGTAGTTGTGACCTTGGATCACTTGGAGAACAATGCCAGCCAATGCCACATCAAAAGAGTGCTTAGTTTTGGGAAACAAGAAAGTTCCAAAGAGTGCAAGTATAAAAGCATTGGCATATTGTTGTCGAAATTGTCTTTTTGTAGCTCGTCCTTTGTCATGGGAGAAGAGTTCAATCAAATCATTTAGAGTCAAAAGATTCCCACCATTTTTACTGAATAACCCTTCGCGTGTTTTCGTTTTATCCCTATCAGTCGATCGAGATTTTTTTCTGGGGAACTGTCCAAGCATGGACCACCAAGCTACCTCCCCAAGTAGGGGCATCTAGGAGCTTCCAAATATTCCTCTAAGGTCGGCACTAGCTCATGCCCCGCAAGGTCAAACACAATCTTCGTAGGATCCCAAAATATGATAAGTGCTGAAAGAACTCTCCAATCGACATCAACCT
>CM075289.1:6293354-6313881 GCA_037672795.1 Lagerstroemia speciosa | reverse complement strand
GATGACATCAATTGGCCGCGGAAATTTTCTTTTGCCACTGCGGCTTCTTTTTGCTTCCATTTGTAAAATGTCAATTGAATAATTTAACGTTTAATTATTTAGGAGTGTTTAATTACTAAATTATATAATAACTTTATAAATAATTGAATGGTGTTAATAGAGTGTCACTTATTATCATCGTGTTTGGAACATTTTCTTTTGCATAATTTGCTTGATTATTTATCTCTTTTACCTCAAACAAGAAATGCAAAAAAAAAAAAAAGTGAAAAAGAGAAATTCCACTCTAGGAATATTTTGTCATAGATGGAAGCCCAACAACCCCTTGCCAAGAGCAGTCCACCAGTGTCGGGCCGTAACATTGGCCCAACACGTGCCTGCCAACCCAAGAGGGAAAAAAGATAGAACAAAAAATGTCCCAGAGCAGAGTCAAACCTATATGCCGGATGTGGCACATCGCCGAGCGTAGGAACATTGGTCAGTTAGATGTGCAGGAAGGCTAGGAACTCTAGTCCAAGATTACTTAAAAATGTATTTGCATGCGATTACTAGGACGTAAAATGGGAGGAAAGAAAGGAAACATGGAGTAATTGTAAGTTTATTAAATAGGCATAAAAACTATACGTATAATGATAATTGGGTTTTGCGTTTGGGCCCACGCAGCCAAGACGGGCCCAGTGATTCTAACCAGCTGCTGTAATTAAAATTAAAGGGTGATATGCCAAGTAGATGCTACGTAGGATTTTTTTTTTAACGATATTTTCACGACTACACTAATGTGGTGGAAAATGGTGAATGTTTGAGTCAAGTTGGAGACTAAAAAGATATTATCGATTAAATTGTTGGTCGGGTAAAATATTATGAACCAAAGTAACCATTTGCTCTTCAAATATTAACCAATATGGGCTTTGTGGAATTCCATGTAAGGCTTGACCGAGAGACAATAAGTTTGTTACAGTGTTACCGTTCTTAACATGATGTTAAGAGATCCTGACTTCAACTTTTATTACCGGAACTTCTCGTATCTATTTATTTTCATTTTTCCTTCTATGTGTAAATGTCTCATTCACTATGTTTATTCTGGATTTACCCGATTGCAATACTTGCCTCATTCACTTCAATGAAATATTTAAAGATTTAATTATTTATCAAAAATAACTTCTATTCTAACTATTCTATGCGGCAATTGTCAGCCGAAACATTTGAGGCTACGTAGCCAAGAAGGGCCGAGTGAGTTTAACCCGGTAGTCAAATTAAAGGGTCCATGTTGTCCAAAATATTACTACACTACATGGGCTTTGTGGCGTCTATTCAGAGATATCGGTGAAATTGGAGTAGTGTACAGAAGATTACCCCTGCACAAGGCTGACATGCATAAGTAGTGAAATGACACGTGGGCTTTGTGGAATTCCGTGCAACTACTAAAGTTTGGTTGATTAGATTAATATTTTCTGCCCATAAAGGATGTACATAAGCACGTAAGAGGATGGAAGCAATATAGAATAAAGAAATAAGGAGAGCTTCACGAGCGAGAATTCAATTCAGATATTTTATATAAAGTTGAAAGCGATACCATCTGTAATAATCCCCTTTATGTGATTGATCAATTTTAGACAATGACCCTTTGGGCTGCCTTTTCTTCCCTTTTTGGAATGCTGTATAATTGGATTCCTAATTGGGATAATCATTGGGTTCATGATTTAAACCCACCAGATTATAAATCAAATTCCATTCATTCAATATGTTTATTCAGGATTTACCTGATTGTAATGCTTGCTTATTCATTTCGATGAAATATTTATTTATTTAATTATTTAGAAAAAAAATTTGAACCTTTTTTCTCCAACTACTCTATGCGGTGATTAATTGTCAAAAGAAACAAATTGACTAGCATTCTACCCTTAACCGGCAGACTTTCCTGGACGCTCCTTGGAACATAAAATTAAAGCTTAGAGCTTAAGAAAAAAATTCATTCATCATCAAATGCACACACACGAGAGACACAGAGACAACATGATATTTATGAACTTCATCACAGAATAGTATTGATATTGCATATGACCATATCGTGTACAAGACGTAGATATATGACTAATTAAGACACAATGGGTAATGATTTAGACACTTACAACTCATGCATGCATATAATCAAATTCAGACAAAACCATTTCCATCTAAACATTAATTTTCAGGTAGATCGAGAGGAACATCCATGATTGGTCCATCGTCGAGTGTATGAGTATTGGTCGGTTGGATGTGCAGGAGCTCTAGTCCAATGGCACAGAGTAAAGCAACATTAAGTATGGCTACGTTTATAAAGAACCATGCATGGTGCGAAACGATTATCCATAGCAGCATCTCAAAGCCAAGAGACCCAAACATCATTCTCGCGTGGCGGAAGATTGAGCGCGAGCTCAAATCCATGGAAACTATCGTATGAGAAATAATGTACGAGATTTCAAATGCACAGTAGATCCACTTGATCGTAGCGTGCTCTCTTCAAATACATCGGTGGGATCTTTGTTGATCAATTGGTAGAGATGCATCGACAGTAATAAAAAATATTCGCGACCATCAGAACCTTGCAAAGTTTTTTCAGGAACCATCGTCGAAGCTTGACAACGCTGCAAACCAAACAAGATATTAGCTAAATCACTGGTGAGATTAATCTCTTATTTTAAGTATGTTCCACTGGGTATTCATGGTCCTACGAGCCCCAGTTCAGGCTCGAGCCGGATCGAATTAAACACACAGGGGAATTCTTTCCTAAGATTAGATAAAGAGCCAACAACCAGCCTCATTTCGTGGACCATTTAGATGGGGGCAGGAGTGGCTAATAAATATATCATGTGAAAGTATAAGGCTGGACTTGGGCCTGTGAATGATTAGACCCAACAAACATAAGAGAGCTCCATCCTATCTGATCTGGTGGCCCAATGATACGACCCAAAACATCGGAATGTTCCCCTGTACATAAACGTCAGCTCTCCTGCGGATCTGCCGATGTGAGTGATTCTTATTGGTTTACCGTGACATGCAAGTCTCTCATGTAGTAATAACGCCAAGTTGTTTTCTCAAGTGACGATAGATCCTGCTCTGCCCGATGTGTTATTCAGATTCGGCGAGGCAATGGAAAGTTTTAAAGTTAATGCACCAAAAAAAAAAAAAAAAACAGAGTTCCTGCAGATTCAGTATCTGCGCTTGGCTATGTTGATGGAATTGCGGAGTGGCGCCATAGGACAATAATAGTAGCAGTACTGCAGAGGGGCATGAAGAAAGAAACCTGGGGTTTTGACAAACTGCTCACGGAGATCAGATCACTATGTGTTAGTGCTGTGAGGAGTATACATAGAAAGAGATTGGACGGGGATGACTCACTTTTCATGGCTCCAGCTTTTAGGGGGCATCTCCTTCTCTTGATCAAGAAACCTGTGCTTGTTTAGAGAAAGAGAGAGAGATCTGCCTCTGCTACTTTAGATACAAAGGGGGAGGGTGATGGGTGTTGGGGGTATCCATATAAGGAGGAGATGAGGATGTACAGAGTGTTGGTATGGCAAGTTGTCATATGAGAATAAGAGTAAGGGCATAAATTGTAGAAGGAAATTATGTGGACGGATGACGTGTTGGAATGGATGTCGACATGGCAATAGTTGTGATATGAAAATGGGGTTGGGGGTATAAATGGTACATGGAAATGTGGTGCGGTCGGACGGTGGTGTTTGAATGCCTTTTATGATGTTATTGTCATAACGAGTTGGAGTACGATTTATAAATAAAGAGCGATTTTTTGTCTTAATGGAGCTTGACCTTGACATCATATGGGTTAGACTTAATATGGAGATTAGAGAAATTTTTAGGTGAATCACTTGATAAATTCAATTAATAATTATTTTATAAACTAGTAAAAGGTGTCAAATTATCCTTTAAAAAAAGTTAAATATTGCTTTTCCATTTACATGTTAAATAATTATTAATCAGGTTCGTAATTTGTATATCGCCCAGGACCGTGCTGGGGGGGTGCTGCCGTGCTGGGTGGGTGTGGTGTTCAGTTTGTAAATACGAAGTGGAGGCATCGGTTTGGATGTTGGGGAGCTTACAGGTCAAAACCGTCAGCACACCTTCTCGGTGCCTTCCTTCCGTCTTTCTCCCGTTTTCGGTGAGGTCTGCGTCTCATTACCACTTGCTGGTGCTGTCAGTTTTTTTTTTTTTAATGTACGATTGATATTAAAAAAGTCTAATAAACCCTTATTAGGGATGATAATCTTGACTCCGACCCTCATACCCGTCCATATTCTATAATATAATATTATCTAACTACACATTTTAAATTTAATTTTATTTAATTTCAGTAGTTTTATTTTAGTAAATTAAAAAATAACCATTCTATTTTATTAAAATCATGTAAATTTTCAATTCGTTTAAATTTATTTGATTATACTATTAAATTTATATCGTGTTTTAAGTACCAATAACTGATTTTTCTTTTAAACGGGACAACCCGCATTATGATCCGACCCGTGAAGGGTGAGGTGACTGTACGAAGAAATTTGAAAAAACAAAACAGCTGATGTTCTCTATGACGTCAACCTAAGTATTGCGGAAAAAAATAGTTTTTTTAAAATAAAAAGTCAAAGAGATCAGAGGTATAGGTGGAGACGAAGTCAATGCGAGGACGATATGAAGAAATTTTGGAAAAACAAAACAGCTGATGTTTTCTATGACGTCAACCTAAGTATATGGGAAAAAAAAATTAAAAATAAAATAAGATAAAGAGATTTGGAGCTATAGATGGTGATAACTCCAAGAGAGTATGAATAAATTTTATTAGAAAGAGTGAGAGTGATTCAGAAGAATATAAATATTAAATAGGTGAAAAAATCACAACATATTTTAAATTAATCTTAATTACACTCTTTTTGTAATACATCGATTTTATTCTCCGAACTCGAACTCGGTCGAGCCCAACATTTTAAATTTGGCTCAGCTCGTTATAGTAACTGAAGGCTCATCGAGTCTCTACTAGCTGAGTCGATTGGCGTATCAATCGTAGAGAGCGAGGTAGACCGGGGAGGAAGAGGGATAATTATTTATGATTGAAGTTTCGTAAATAAGTGAGAAATAATAAAATAAGGGTTTTAAGTAATAATTTGAGATAATAGGTTCATTATTTTTAAAAGTTAAATAATAATAGCAATTATTATTATATAATATAAAAAGTTTATTTGGCCTCGCAAATTTCACGAGCCGAATATCATTAAACTTGGGTTGGCTGGTTTAACCGACAAATCAAGTCGAGTGTGAATTATTCATAAATCGTATTATCTCATTTATGTCCCTAACTTTGACCTCTATTAAATCTGATAACATGGGGAGGGAAATATTTTTTGTCGACAAAGCTAACTGGACTAAAACATAAGTAAAGTAGAATGTGCGTCCATTTAAATGGATGGTATGGATTCATAATGGTGTAAATGAGATAGTATAATTCGTGAACAGTTTAGACTCGACTCAATGAAAACTTGAATTCGACCTGATCTTAATGAGTTCGATCTCGGCTCGGCTCAGCTCAGGTTTGTCAGTTAAACGAGCCAAGCTAAACCTAATGATATTCAACTCATGAAGTTTGTAAGCCTAAATAATCTTTTTATTTTATATAATAATAATTACTATTATTCTTTAATTTTATAAAAATAGAAAAATAATCAATACTATTATCTCAAATTCTTATTTAAAACCTTTATTTTATTTTTTTTACTCACTCGTGAAACACTAATCGTAATTAATTATCTCCCTCTTCCTTCTTAGTCTTCCTCCTTAATATTCATCCCTCTATGTAATTGACACAATGACATTGTGCACGAGCTATATTTTCTTTCTCTGCTCGATTCGTATAAGTTTGATGAGCCTTCGTTTACTGTAACGAGCCGAGCCCAAGCTGAAAATATTAGGCTCGAGTTTGCAAATTGGTAAATCGTTATCGTGGTTATATTTGGGTAGAAAGTCTTTATGTAATAGTGTCATCAAGTAATAGTACCTATACGGTGACATCAACTAATTAAATTGAACTATTTTTATTTTTTTAATAAAAGCTAAAACTGAAAGACATAACCATAAAAATAATTTAATTTGATTGGTTGGTACCTCAAATATAAGTACCGTAAAGTAATAATACCATTACATAGAAGACACTAATGCAGCATATTGCCCTTCACTGTAAGGAGTAATTAATATTTAATAAAGTAAAATAATTTTGAATAAAATCTTTTTTGAATTATTCTTCGTTGAAAAATTTTGTTAAAGTACGGGTTGCTTGTATATATAAGTATAACAGTAACTAAATATTGACAATATATATGTTCTTCCAACCTGTTATGACAGGTCAAATAGAAGAAAGAAGGAAGGGATCGGAATTTAATACTTTTATTTATAAATAATTATGTATTTATCATAATTATAGCAATATGTCCAACTAAAGAAGAATTAAGGATGATAATATGCAAAATTGCCAAATTAATATTTTTCTTATGTTATAACATTGGAATATTCATATAACTGTACTTTTTAAAAAAATTGTATCATTTTATATAAAAATAATAAAAATACTAAAATTTTAGCTTAAAAGATACTTTATAAATTGACAATACTTTCCTGTTTTATATAGTCATTACATCTTCCAGATATAAATTTTTCAATTAAAAAATATTCATCTAGAAAGAGATGGAAGAAATGTGTAAATGATAAGAAGAATGTAAATGAAGAATTATTAAAATTTGTGAAAAATATTAAAAATAAAAAATTTAAAAAAATAGAAAAGAATATCCATGAAGAGTTTGAGAGTAGGAAATTCCCTAAACTTTTCCTTAGATGGTTGAGAGTATAATATTCGCTCTATTCTCTTAGCGAAATGATTAAAATTCTTCTTTAGATTAAAAGAATAAATTCCATGGGAGGGGGGCGTTCTGCAGGCTCGATATGGAAAGGGATGGGAATGGACGGGACGGGATCGAGGGGGATTCGGAAAGAACGAGGGGGAGTCAAAGAAAGAAATAACATCCCCCATTCTTTTGCTAACACGAATTATTTAATTCTTTCATAACCATCAAGGTTAGTTCAATTAAATAAATGGTACATCCACCTAGTTTGTCGGACAGTAAGATCGATTCTCCCATGCATATGTAGCCCTAAGTTAGACTGTCTATGGGTCATAGATTTTTCATGATCAATAAGCTTCAAATATTCGTGCATTTAGAAAAAAATAGACTCATTATTATAAAAACCTTACGGAATTTAATGTTCAATATTTTTTTCACGATGAAAACGAAGGCAATAATTCCAAAAGTTAGTTCAAATGAATACAACGGTGGTCCAAATTGTATGGAACCCCACGAGGTTGGGGGTTCGATTTTTCCTAAGCACGTACCCCTTGATGAGGTCACTCACATATGTACCTTACATGTGAACTTACTTGAATTCATGGGTTCGTGAGGTATTCATGATCATGTAATTTTTTTCTTTTTTTCCTTGACTTTCCTAACTCTATAAACTTCTCCCGTCGAGTTAACCTCCCATCTCGATCGGTTTTCGTGCAGCCACCAGTGCAGGTTCTAGAAAGCTGGAGCATCTCCATCGCTCCGCAATATACACGAGTGTAGACCTTGGACAGTGTTTCATCCTTCATAAGCCCCAGTTTCTGCTCGACTGTTCACTTCATTCCCCTCTCTCTGCGTTTGATTTCCAACTGACTGTAAATGAGACTTGATGTTCGGCCTACATAGCCGACAAGGGCCTCCTGAAAAGTCAATTAAAGGGTCTAAATTTGTCCGAAATACTAATACTACGTGGGCTTTATGGAATTCCATACGACTGACTGCGGCAGATGTAGATCAGTAGATTAATTGGAGTTTTCTAGCTTGCCAATTACATCGGATCCCGTAATTAAACAGGAGATTATTTACGAAAACTCGAAATAATTTATTCAATTATTAAATAATTCATTTTATGAGCAAGGTATAATATCTATAAATGAGATTAACCTTTCATCGAATAATATCTCGAGGATCTGCATTTGCAGCTTGAATCCCAACAATTCTTCATGGAAGTTGTGTTTGAAGGGGGAAAAAATTTCTCCAATTGAAATAAAGCAGGAATGCGACTCCTAATTGCTACGAAAAAGTCGAGTATATCATATGATAATACTGAGATGACATCATATATCAATAGAATTCGATTATTTTTTTATTTTTATGGTTTTATTTAAAATCTTATTAATTTATGACACAGTATTAATACTATTATATATATATTCGTTACACACAATACTCTCTCCCTTTAAAAAGGCATGTGTGTCTGGAAATTTCTTGAAAGGTAAAAGATGCAGACAATTCAACATGGGTTGTTCATAGTGGTTAGCCACTTCTACTTATTAATCAAATTCTTGCGTTGTAAGTATTGTAAATGGAGGAGATCAATGATTGGGAAAATTTTATCTCTTACTACAGACTGACCGAGTTCAAGTTGAAATTAATCAAGATCTATCAAGTTTTAAAAATTAACACACATTAAATTTAAAAAAGAGGTTTAAGACAATGGACTAGAGGATAAAATTTTACTGACGAAATGAGAACATACAACCTGCAGCTTAGAAATATGGTGACCCCGACTCTATTTTATCCACACGGGTATATATAATCTAGGTAGAAACTAACTAACAACTTGTACATGTATATATCAGATCTAGATGGCATTGATTGCATCTAAACCATTTCCGGTCGGACCATTCCCCGGCAGATTAAGAGGGACTTCTAGGATAGGTCCACGGTCGAGCGTACGAATATCACTCGATTGGATGTGTAGGAATTCTTGTCCAAGGGCACAGAGTAAAGCAACATTAAATATGACTATGTTTATGATGAACCATGTGTGGTGCCAGACGATCATCCACAGCAGTATCTCAAAACCCAGAGTCCCGAATATTATTTCGCGTGGCAGAAAGTCGAGTGGGAGCTAAGTTCCATGGAAACTATCAGATGAGCAATGGTGTACAAGACTTCGAATGCATAGTAGATCCACTTGATCGTATCATGCCCTTTGAATACGTCAGCACCATCCTTGGCCATCGATTGATAGCAATGGGTCACCAGTAGTAGGAATATGTTCACGACCGCTAGGACTTTGCGGAACTTTCTCAGGAACCGCCTACAGAGCTCGGCGACACTACAAGCCCAAAAGACATAATTTAGCGAATGATCTTCTATAGAAGTGATAATGAAGAAATGGTGTGCAGTTTTTGCAACAGACCGTGGAGAGGGGGAAAGGGATGGAGATGTAACTCACTTTTCATGGCTCCAGCCCTCACCCGGCATATCTCCTCCTCGTGATTAGGAAGGAAACTTGAGATCCTCGAATTTGATAATAAGCAGAGGGGGATGGGGAGAGAAACGCCGCCCTGAAAGAAATGTAATCATGGCCGTGGCATATATATACACACCCAGACATACACATCACACGTGTGTGTGCCTGGAGGAGAATCTAATATGTAGCAATATGACTACGTATCAACACTTATATAGTGATTTAAGAAGTAAAATTAAGCTATTTTTAAATTATTTTCTATTTTAAAAATTTATAAAAATTTTTAAAAATTGTTTAATTTTATTAGTTAGCATTACGGTATAACTACTTTAATGTAATACAAGACTCTCACCTGGGTGTGGACACGTGGACCTATCCATGATAGTCAACAAACGTCAACTCAGAAGGGGCAATTGGTCAATGAGTTTCATCCCCCGTTAGTTTTTTATTGTTTGTTTGGAGAGGTGGCAATTGATCAATGGTTCATCCCTTTTTTTTCCTTTTGTTTGTCTAGAGTGGCAATTGATCAATGAATTCCATGAGAACCGATGCTCGGGGGTTTGATGATGACAGCATCCCACTGACATGGATTCTTTTGTACAGTCTTTTTTTTTTTTTTTAGTTTAACCAATTATAGTTAATTTTTTATCTCTGTAGGAAAAATAATTTCAATTTAATTAGAATGTCAATCTGATAAGTTATGATTTATTATTTATAACCCTTTAAATTGATATTACAGTTTTTGTAAACTGTTATTATAAATTCTCAATTTTGATAACATTGTATTGTTAAAGTTTTATAATTTTTTTCTATTCAAGTTTATATTAGTTTTTGAATTCCATTAATCAAATTCGTTAAATAGAGAATACATATGCATTCATTGGTTTGGATATGCGCTCTAGCTAATATCGTAAGTGAATTCGGAAACAAAAAAAAAAATGAATATGTGAATTTGCACCTCTTTCGAATTCAAGTAGCTATCCCCTTTCATTCATCCTTTATTTTTCGTTCAAGGATCAGTTTAAGCAAATAAAAGGTCAAAATACTTTTAAGTAATCTATAAGGTTGTAGCCTTGTAGGTTCAATTTTTTCTTGCATTTGTAGCTCTTAATCGGGTTATCCACACATATATTTACGTATCAATTTAATTTGATCCATGAGTTTTGGGTGTTGATACGCGTGGGAAAAATAAACTCAGGGAAAAAAAAAAAAAGAAACCCTTGAATATTTAATTTTCAGTACTCAGATAAAAATACCTCCATAATAACACGTCAGTGTATACATGCTTCGGGTCCACCGTACTTGTACAATTATGCTAGAACTGAATAGTTGTTTAATAAATCAGTAAAAATATACATAAATACATGAAAGTTATGTATATTATACTGATGTGTTAAATATATCCAACAACCAAGGGTATATACAGGTATAGAGTAGAATAGGAACTAATAAGGGCATACTGGGTATACAGTAGGTTTTGAATATATCTCGAAAAAGATTGGGTATGCTTCAGGTAAAAAATAAGGAAATGATTTTGATGCACAATGTACCTGGAACTAGTACTGAAACTGAGTGTATAAGAAGTTGGTGAGCACAGTCAATTTTAACGCTTTATAATTTCCTTATTTTAACTTCAATTCTCAAGCCGTCTGTTTTGTTATATCTATTTCTAACTCAATAATCTTTCTTTCGATATAACGATCGACTTCACATATGTAATAGTAAGAAGAAAAAAATAATGAACGAATTCTAACATGACATGTAGAACTCGTGATATAGTGTGGTTACGGATAAGGCAAAGTTCATCGATTCCACGAGATAGGAATCGGATTTAAAATTTAGGAATTAATCTGATTTAAAACAGGATTTAGTTGTTATGAAAAATAAAGGGCATGCGCGGTAAAGCCAGCTTCGTTCAAAGCCGTAAGACAAGGTGCAGAAAACTTGATCAGCCTTTTCATATAATATATACCCACGCCCGACAAGCACGAACAACCCGCTAAAGTCTTGGATGCTCTCACGAGGATACGCGCATCCCAGAGAAAATAAAAAAGAAAGAAAGAGAACAACTATCAATAAGGGTAAAAAAGAGTGACATCAAGATGATGTCGTAATTTTATTAAAATGAGTGGCTTAAAACAATCCATTTCCAATTTTCGGATTGTCTCCTCTCCCTCTGTATTTGTTTTTATTTTTTTGATTATATTTTCTGACTACAAACCGTATATTTCTAAAAGTAGAAATTCTAAGATATATATCACTGCAGACAGGCCACGTTTACTTAGTCTAGCAATACTAAGAATTGATAGATCCGCCAGGCATTTTTGTCAGATTCAGCGAGGAAGGTGGGATGGAAATGTAGCTCTCCATTCCCGTCCTCCGCTTTACAACTCTCTCCCTGTGTCTATCTTCTTCTACTATATACGGTATCTTTGCGCGACTGATATGCTGATCCGCGTTCCTTCGCAGTCACTACTAGAAAGGATTCTAAGGTACGGGACACGGCGATTCTCCGAAATAATAAGAAAAGCGTTTTTCTCTTCTTTTTTTTTAATTGAGCCTCTTTTTTGTCGTGAAGAGGCGAATTTCTAATAATTTTTTTAATGTAAGCACGTAAAAGCATTCGGATCCGAGAATCTAATCTCCAAAGAATCGATTACCTCTTTGTTTGCCGTGTGTTGTCTGCCTCCTTTGCCCTCTTCTTTTTGTTCTGTTCTGAGCCTATAATCTGACGGAGCTTTCCACTTCCACCACTTCCGTTGTATTATAATGCATGGAGTCCTCTCCCCTATCGAGAAAATATTTCATTCTTGTTCATATATTTGGAATAATAAAGTGGTTCTTTCTGGTAAAAAAATTAAATGAATAATAAATTATTTATTTTCGAAATCCTACTATAAGTCCTACCCATATATGTTATGATCAACAATTTGTCCTTGTGATTCGACAAAAAAATAAAAAATATGCCCATAAATTAGCAATTCAATTAAAAAATGTAAAGATTAATAGCTTAATGACTCATTTAACCCCTTTTCTCGACTTGACTTAATCGATTAATTCCACGTCAAAGTTTTTTGGGTCAAACTAGTTTAACTCAACCGCTATACATTAGTTTGTACTGAGATATGAATCCGACAATAGAGATTTAATCCGATTTATAAAAAGAGGAGGTATCACTAACTTAATAACTTAAACTTTTGGTATAGACATGAACCAAATTTCTTATAGGTCTAGTTAGAAAATTTTACATATTAGAGTAGGTTACTGTGTAAGCTCAAATCGCGCTAGTCCCAAGTGTGGAACTTTGGCTATGAGACTGAAAGAGAAATGCCTAGCTCATGGCCAATTTAATCAAGATTGAAAGAGAAATCCTGACTTATATTAGTTCTTAGCCCGATGACAAAAAAGAGAAAGCCATCCTCAAAGTCATGTATTCTCTGGTCAGAGTACGAAAGAAAAATGTTCAGTTCAAGACATATTGTTGAGGTTGCATGTTAAGAGCATTTATCAACTTGATTTATATGAAAGCAGGCACTGCCAATCTATTGGCTATGATAATTTTACAATTTAATCCTCTGTAAATCTTGAATTTACATTAAAGGATCAAATAATGGCACAGTGGTGCTTCCCGACCATCGATAAATCTATCGGATTGACTAGCCCACTAAAGTGAGCTTCGGTCATTGTATATTATACTACAGAAGCAAAAGCCTTTATATTTATGATTTAAATATATATATATATATATATATGCATATATGTATATATGTCAAGACTCATCAACTTGATATAATATATACACTGCCAACCTTCCAGACGATGAAGAATTCTTAGGTGATCTTACATATCACATTATATTTCATGAGAAATGAAAAGCGAACAAATTAGTGTTAAATACTCAAATAATTATCATAATTATTACTAATAAGAAAGATTTAATTAGTATTTTTTTCACTACATCATTATAAGATATAATTATATTCTAAGATTATTTTCCCCGACAAGACCCCGCAAATGACATATGCAAGTATGATAAAAGGGAATTTGGACCGAAGCCCTAATACCCGATTCGATCACTCAAAGGCAATGCAATGAGGCAAAAGATAAAAAGGCGAATTGGAAGGTCCAGGCATGAAAGATTTTCTGAAGCGACAAAGTTAGAGAAATTATGAAGAAATTAAAAAAAAAAAAAAACCAAAACAGCTGATGTTTTCTATGACGTCAACCTAAGTATTATGTGAAAAAAGTAAAAATAAAATAAGATAAATTAAGGAGATTAGAAATATAGATGGAGATGAAGTTGATCCCAACACAGTATGACTGAATTTTATTAGAATGAGTGAGTGCGATTTAGGAGAATATGAAGATTGATTAGGAAACAAGTCACAATGTATTTTAAATTAATCTTAATTACACTCTTTCTCCAATGTAACTATTTTATTCTCCAAATCAAATGATTCTTGAATACCGAATTTATTTATCTCTAACAGAGAGAAATATCATGATTTAATTTCGTACTTAATTATAAGCTTTCTTTTCTTCAAAAGAAAAAAGGAGAAGAAACAGTCAAGAAGTGGACGCCGCCAAAGTACATTCATTTAGTCAGTGTGAAATGAAGTACATAAACATAGAATATTAGAAGAAATTCGAAAAAAATTGGTACGAAAAGTTTCGCAGGTAAAATCGAATTCATGACTTTCGAACTATAATGCGATAATAGTACCAATTGTATCAAGTTTTCTTTCTCTTCGGTTCATTCATTTAGAAGGGACGCAACTTTGACGTCCATTACATCCGACACCATGCGGAGGGGAAATATTTTTGTCGACAAAGCTGAATGGACTTGAGACTTAAACATGAATAAAGTAGAATGCGCGTCAATTAATTTAAATGGATGGTATGAATGCAGTGATAAATGTTTTCAGAAAGGTCAGGAAAGATATAATAATAGAGTAATAGAATCATAAAAGTTAATTGAGAAAGAAGGCTACATGGATTGGTATCACATGCATCTTTTCATTTATTGTCTCTTCCTTTTATTATATTTTAGTCTCATATATATCTTTATGTATTAAAAATTATAAAAGTTGTATTTCTTTTTATTTCGTCTTTCTTTTATCATATTCTAAACTTATACATCTCTTTTATAAAAAAATAAAAGTTACATATATTATGTAGAAGTAAATTATAAGTAAGTGCTAAGTTTGGATTTTTAGGTTAATATGAGTCTAACTTTTTATAAGTCCAATGAAAATTTTACATGGTACCGAATCATGTTAGTATCTGGGCTCACACCACCAAATACAAGTGCAGAAGTCTTGGTCAGGTAAATCCGAAACTGAAAGAGAAATTATCGACTCATATAAATTTATTAGCATGTGAAATACTCTATTTCCTACTATAAGTTAAAGAATTTTAATTGAATTAAATTATATTAAATTATAAATAAATAACATAATTATACCAATTCATCCTAATATTTCACATTTATTTATTTTTATTTTTTACGTACATAGTATGGGTCCGTTTCTAGTATTGAATACTTCACGGAAATCTAATTTATTTTATCTCTAACAGAGAGAAATATCATGGTTTAATTTGGTAATTAATTACAAGCTTTCTTTTCTTAGAGAGAAAGAAGAAGAAGAAGAAACGTTGAAGAAGGTGGAGGCCGCCAAACCAGTTCGTTTTCAATTCCTTCATTTAGAAGGACGAGGCTGGTTTGACGTCCATCAACTCCTCCACAGGGAAAACATTTTTGCCGACAAACATAGCTGGACTGGTGACTCAACCTAAATAAAGTCGAATGTGCGTCAATTTAAATGGATGATATGGATGCAATGATAAATAAGTGGAGAGCAAAAACATATATAATAATAGAGTAATAGAATCACCGCTAAAGAGCAGTGATTTAATAGTCTAAAATTTATTTTCATGCACTTTTGTGAGGTCAAGATCACATGTTCGAGTCCCGCATTGAGCATTATTATCAGAAGAGGCTTTTGAACTCGTGCCTCAACGAACACTATCTCCTTATAATATATACTAGACCTTTCGTGGTGTTACGTCATGTTGATGGGAACGGTATTAGTATTTGTTATTCGATTTGTTCGGTATATTCTCGGCTGAACACGTAAGCATGAACATTACGTAATGGATGACTAGGTCGCAACTACTATTGTCCTCCTTTTACTAACAAAAAAATAATAGAGTAATAGAATCATAAAAGTTAATTGAGAAAGAAGGCTCCGTGCATTATTGTCACATGTATCTTTTTATTCCATTGTAGACTCTCTTATGTATGAAAAAATGTTAAAAGTTACATTTCCTTTTATTCCCTCTCTGTTTTATCATTTCCAAATTTATATTTCTCTTTTGTAAAAAAATTATAAAAGTTACATGTATTATATAGGAGTACTTATAAAGTAAATATAAGTTTAGATTTTCACACATATATGAGCCTAACTTCTTATGAGTCTAGTGAAAATTTTATATAGTATCAGATTATATTAGCATGTGAGCTCATATCATTAGATCTAAGTGTGGAACTCATGACTAGTTGAATCCGAGATTAGAAGAAAATATTCAGCTTATCCAAGTATGGAAAAAAGATACTTAGATTGAGATTAGTTATTGAGAGCACGTGGCAAGTGTAGGCCAATTGTCGCTGAAGGGAGGGCATTGATAAATGACCATGTCAGTTAGATAATTAAAAAAAACCTGCCATATAGTATTGGAGAAGAACACGTGCCATATACTCTAAAGTAAGTAGATGTAATATACATTTTTTTGTTTGCATAATCAATATTCAAAAGCCCTTTGAAACTCTTATTAATCTAGTTCCTGTATGGTCGATCTGTGAAGGAATCAAGCCCTCCCAACGAGATTTTTCTCCATTTTCAAAAACTCGAACACGAAACCTTTATTTAAGGAAAACAAATATCTTAACATTATGTAAGATAATTATTTTCAATATGTAAATGTAATATAATTTATTTTCAACATGTATCGATAATTAATTTTTATAATTTTTTACGTACTTACAATTAATTTAAGTTTTTTATCAAATAAAAATAAAATGGAAATAAATAAATAAATTATTTAAAATAAAATAAATAAGAAATCATAACAAGATATGGTAAACTGCCTGAAAGATCATGAGGAAAAAAAAAACTAACTAGGTTTCTGAAGAAAGAAGACGTTCCCTTATGCCTTCTTTCACTAGCCAATCTTTATCCATTATTATTTTTAAATAACTACTCACCTTCCCATCTCAATCGTCCAACTTTTATCTCTAATACAATTAACGTTGGCCGGTTTAACCCAAAAATTAACTTAAGTAAATAGGACGTGCATCCAAATTTTTTTAAAAAAATCTACGAGATCATATATTCGATCCTCTCATTGAACGCGTAATCCTTGGTGAGGTCACTCGCACGTGTCTTATGCATGAGCTTATGTAAATTCATGAAATTGTATGATTTTTATGGGTACAGAGATTAAAAAAAAATTCCTCGGTACAAAGGAAAGAAAATGGAGAAAAAAAAAGTTCGGCCGTTCATTCTCGCCTCTGCAAGTAGTGTCCTAACGGCAGCAAATGGGCTTCGAGTTTGAGGCTTTGTGGCCAAGAAGGCCGAGGGAGTTTAGTCAAATTAAAGGGTCTATGTTGTCCAAAAATACTTACTACTCTACATGGGCTTTGTGGCATCTCTTTGGAGATTTCGATAAAATTGGAGTAGTACACAGAAAATTAGCATGACCATGATACATGGGCTTTGTGGAATTCCGTGCAACTACTAAGGTTTGATTGATTAATCCTCCTAATGTGCAAAATAGGCACGTAAGTGTACAAGGGAATTGAAGGAACACAACGTCATGGACTGAGAACTGAATACTCAAGTATGTTAATATCAGCTCAAGAGTGATATTATTTGTATCAAACCTCTTTTCTATGATGATCAATTTTAGACGATGGCATTTTGGGCTGCCTTTTCTTCCTTTTCTGGAATGCTGTATAATTAGATTTCTAATTGGGAGAATCATCAAGGTTATAAATCAAATTTTCATTCGTTATGCTTATTTAGGATTTACCCGATTGGAATGCTTGCCTCCTATTCACTTCAGTGATATATTTATTTGATTTTTATAAAAAAATAACTTTTTTCCCTAACTTTCTATTTGGTAATTGTCAACAGAAACACATTGACCAGTATTCTACCTTTAAGCGACAGACTTTCGTGGACACTTCTTGGAACATTAAGTTAAAGCTAAGGGCTTAGTAATATAAAATTTCATTCACCAAATGCATACACACGAGAGGTGCAGATACATGATTCTTACAAACTTTACCACAGAATCGTACTAATTACTATGCATAAGACTGTTTTTGTGTACAAGACACAGATACGTTACTAATTCAAGACACAACGAGTTATTGAAATAGAAACTTCCAACTCATGCATGCATATCATTAAATTCAGACAGAACCATTTGCATCTAAACCATTAATTTTCAGGTAGATCAAAAGAAACTTCCAGAATTGGTCCGTTGTTGAGTGTATGAGTATTGGTTGGTTGGATGTGCAGGAACTCTGGTCCTAGGGCACAGAGTAAAGCAACATTGAATATGGCCACGTTTACGAAGAACCAAGCATGGTACGAAACAATTATCCACAACAGCATCTCAAAGCCAAGAGTTCCGAATATCATCTTCGCATGGCAGAAGATTAAGTGGGAGCTCCATTCCAAGGAATCAATCAGATGAGAAATAGTGTACGCAATTTCAAATGCATAATAGATCCACTTGATTGTACCGTGTCCTTCAAAAACATCTGTGGCATCTTTGTTGATTGACTGGTAGGAATGTGTCGCTAGCAGTAAAAATATATTGGCAATCACCAGAACCTTGCAGAGTTTCTTCAAAAACTGTTGCTGAAGCTCGACAATGCTGCAAACCAAACAAGACATTAGCAAATGATTAGAGAGATTAATATCTTATTTTAAGTATCTACCACCCGGTATATATCCATGGTCCTACAGGTTTTGACTAGTTTAGATTCGAGCCGAATCGAATTGGATTTGCAAATTAATCTATTACGTATGCAAAAGATATGTAGGGGTGGAATTCTTTCCAAAATTAGATAAAGAGCCATCAACCCACCTCATGGACTGGGTAATACAGCATGTGAAATTAGAAGGCTGGTCCTAGGCCTATGAATGATTGGACGGGACCCAACGAACACAATATTTAGCTCCATTTATGGATGTCAATAGTCAAGCATTGATTTTCCTATCCTAGGACACTGAGATAAAAAGTCCATCCCTCACGGCTCTGGGCTTTGCGAGTAAGGTCCGAACCGGCCCCTGAACATGTACGTCTATAAATATGTATTACACGTGACGAGATAACTAGTCTTATTATCGAAGAACTTCACTGTCATTCAGTCAAAAAACCGGGAGGAGCAATTCATACTCATTCCCCAGATTGTTTCTCAAAGACGGTAGGTAGATCCTACTCTGCCCGATGCGTTATTTAGATTTGGCATGGCAATGGAGAGATTAAGTCAATGCATGGATTTGACAACAACACACAAAACAGAGCTCCTGTAGCTTCAGTATCTTGGCTGCGTTGACTAGAATTGCAGGGTGCCTCCACGGGGCAAGAACAGTAGCAGAGTATTGCAGAGAGGCATGAAGAAAGAAGCTGCAGGGGGTTTTGACGAACTGCTAATGGAGACTGATGATCACTATGTGTTAGTGTTGTGAAGAGTATACATAGAAAGAGATTGGATGGAGATGACTCACCTGACATGGCTACAGCTTTCACGGGGCATATCCTTCTCTTAATCGAGAAGCCTGTGCTTGTTTCGAGAGCGAGAGATCTACCTCTTCCACTTCAGAGAGAGAGAGAGAGAGGGAGAGGGGTTGGGGGGAGCAGGGTTATGCGTGTTGGGGTGATGGGTGTGTATATATGGTGCAAGGAGAAGATGCGGATGGACGAGTGGATTTTTTTCTTTTTCTTTTTTGCTTCGTGAAATCGAATTCGTTATCAAAGGGGAAAGTTGGAGTGGGCCCTCCTGCTCCCTGCGAAGGGAGCAGGAGGGCCCACGACAAACTTTTCACAGGGAGCAGGAGGGCCCACTCCAACTTTCCCCTTTGTTATAAAATTCACCTCGAACTCCCATAGTCGGAATGCTGGTTACAGGATTTCGATTTTGCAGCAGCGAGACTCACCTCCAGCCCCCCATATTTCCCCCAGACTTGGACAGATTAAGGCGGCCACCTCTATATTTCATAGAATTATCATTCAGCTTCCTTTCGTTTTTACTAATAAAGGAGGGTATAATTGTGAAAGCACATTTATTTTCTATCATCACATAAAAATTATTATACCATATTTTAAAATTCTTTTCATAATATACAATGCTTACCAAACACAACATTTTTATTATAATAACTTACATTTTAAATAAAGTAATAACTTTTTATGTAATTTAATTTTCGCTGGTAATCTAGCGTTACTCGAACAGAACGGTCCATTTATAATTTTGCATGATTAATTTCTCTCTTTTACCCAAAACAAAAAAAATGCAAAAAGTGGAAAAATAGAAATTCCGCTTGGTGAATATTTGTGATAGAAGCCCAACAACCCCTTGCCAAAAGCAGTCCACCAGTGTCGGGCCTCAGCGTTGGCCCAACCCGTGCCTACTAACCAACCCAAGAGAAAATAAGGAGCAAAAATGTCCCAGAGACTAGAGAAGGAGCAGAGTCAAACCTACGTGTCGGATGGATGTGGCACATCGTCGAGTCGGAGTGTCGGAATACTGGTCGGTTATATGTGCATGAAGGCTGGGAACTCTGCTCCAAGATTACCTAAATATATTTACATGCGATTATTAAAGGGCATCAGGTGGTGACACATGAGATCTTTTTTTACGGTATTTTCATGTCCATACTAGCATTCTGGTAAAATGATGGACGTTTGAGTCCAACCGGTGGTAAAAAACGATTAGGAACTGAAGTATTAGTCGGGTACAATATTAGAGATTAAAGTGACCGTTTACTCTCCAAAATACTAATATGCCCCCATTGGCTTTGTGGAATCCCATGTAAGGCTAATTTGATGAAGAGAGAAGAGGTTAATGTAGCAGTACTGATATTAACATGAGATCAGGAGTTAA
>CM075289.1:5896554-6292854 GCA_037672795.1 Lagerstroemia speciosa | reverse complement strand
GTTGCGCTACTGAGATTTAAATAAAAAGGGACTGAATCTGAAAACCGACATACTTCGACTGGGAAACTTGATGAATTTTTGCCCCCCTACCAAGTTCAATCTGGTGGCCCCGACTCTATGTTATCCACACGGGTATATATAATCCATATAGAGCTAGACGACGGCAGTGACTGCATCGAAGCCATTTCCAGGTGGACCATTCCCAGACGGATTAAGGGGGACTTCTAGGATAGGTCCATGGTTGAGCGTATGAATATTGGTTGTCCAGATGTGCAGGAATTCTTGTCCAATGGCACAGAGTAAAGCAACGTTAAATATGACTACGTTTATGATGAACCATGTATGGTGCCAGACGATCATCCACAACAGCATCTCAAAACCAAGAGTCCCGAATATAGTTTTCGCGTGCTGGAAAGTCGAGCGGGAGCTCAACTCCATCGAAACTATCATATGGGCGGCGGTGTACAAGACTTCAAATGCGTAGTAGATCCATTTGATCGTACCGTACCCTTTGAATACATCAGCGGCATCCTTGGCCATCGATTGATAGAAATGGGTTGCCAGTAGTAAAAATATGTTAGAGACCACCAGGACTTTGCGGAACTTCCTCAAAACTGCTTACGGAGCTCGACGACGCTGCAACCCCATACAAGACATTTAGCTAATGATCAGCGAGATTGATCTCTTACACATGCACACAGTAGCAGTGCTCCACAAAGAGCACGAAGAACGAGAGCCAATAATGGGAATAACCTGTGTTAATGTTGTAAGAACCATAGAGAGGAAATACTAATATTATCGATGAGATAGACATGCAGTGCAGATTTTGCAAGAAACCATGGAGAGGAACCCGAAGACAGAGATCGAGGGTAAGTGGAGCAAAGGGATATGGAGATAACTCACTTTTCATGGCTCCAGCCTTCACCCGGCATATCTCCTCCTCGTGATTATTAGGAAAAGGAAACTTGAGATCGTCGAATTTGATAGCAACCGGAGGGGGAGTGAGGATCGAAATGCCGCACCTGAAAGAATACAATCATGGTCGTGGTGTACATATGTCTATATATTATATATAAAATACATATTTGTATATAATATATATTTTTGTATATAATACATGGGTGTCTCCTGGCCCCCCGGAGAAAGTCTTATTTGTAACTGTGTAGTCATATGATAATACTTATGTGGTGATACCGATTAATAAATAAATTATGTTTAAAATTATTTTTTAAAAAAATTTTAAAATTTATTTATTTTTATTAATTGGTGTTCTAATAAGTACTGTAATGTAAACACAAGACTCCCACCTTTGTGGGTGGACACGTGAACCTAACCATGATAATGAGTTTTTTTTTTATTTCCGAGTGGCAATCGGTCAATGAGTTTCATCCGTGGTTTTTTTATTGTTTGTTTGCGGGAGTGGCAATTGATCATTGAATGGCATACGATGGTCACTTAGAGCAATCATTGAGATGAATTCTTTGGTAAACTCTATTTTTAGCTTAAGTTTAACTGATTATAATTAATTGTTTATCTCTTTGGAAAAAATAATTTCAATTCAAAAAGTTGGTATATTAATCTAATAAGTTATGATTAATTCTTATTTATGACTCTTTAAATTGATATTACAATTTTTTAAATCGAGATTATAATTTTCAATCTTCATGTTACTATATCATTAAATTTTATAAAATTTTTCTAATCATTGGTTACATGATGCATGTTTGGATGCATGAGTTATATTAGTTTTTGAATATCATTACTCAAAAAAGTTACTTTAGATTTTTGTTCGAATTCAAGTAGCGATCCCTTTCATTCATTCTTTAATTTTTCATTATAACTATCAAGGGTTAGTTTAAGTAAATAAAAGGTAAAAATACATTTTAAGTAATCTATAGGCTTTAGCCTTGTAGGTTCAATTTTTCCTTGTATTTGTGATTAAGTCATCCACACATGAATTTACGTATGAATTTAACTTTATGCATGAGTTTTGGGTGTTCATACGCTTAGGAAAAATAAAATCTATAAAGAAGAAAATCCTAGCATGTTTAATTTTTACTACGTAACTTAGATGAAAATTGTATACATGCTTTTGGTCTACACTGTATAATGTACTCTGATACCGAATGATTGTTTAACAAATCAGTAAAAATATACATTCGATGATGCTTATCTTGCGTAACACGGGCCGATTGCCAGGGAAAAAAACAAAGGGTATGCGTGTTAAAGCCAGCTTCCTCAAAGCCGTAAGACAAGGCGCAGAAAACTTGATCAACCTTTCCATAAATATACACACGCACGACGAGCACGAACAACCCGAGAAAATCTTGGATGCTCTCACGAGGACATGCGCATCCCAGAGAAATTAAAAAAGAAAAGAAAGAAAGAAAGAAGGAAAGAAGACAACTATCAATAAGCGTTAAAAAAAAAGGTGATATCAACTACCGAAAAAAAAGTGACATCAACATGATGTAATTTATTAAAATGAGTGATTTAAAACAATTCATTTTCAATTCCCAGGATGTTTCCTCTCCCTCTGCATTTGTTTTATTATTTTCAATTATAAATTCGACTACGAACCATGTATTTTTAAAAATAGAAATATTTAAATGATTCTATATCATCGCAAACAAGTCATGTTTAGTTATTCTAGCTATACTAAGAATGGATAGATCCATGGGGCATTTTTGTCAGATTGAGCAAGGATAGGAAGGTGGGATGGAAATCTAACTTTCCAATGAAAATTCCTACGTGATCTATCTTCTAGCTATACTAAGAATGGGTAGATTCCTTGCTTTATAACTGTCTCTGCGATCTATCTTCTTCTACATATGGTATCTTTGAAAAATTCTCAAGAGACCCAAGTTTACTGATAATATGATGAACTTAGTCAATGAATATCCGACATGTAAAAAAATTTTAAATCATGATTAAAATAATATTATTAACGGATAAAAAATGATGTAACACTTAATAATGACGTATTAAATATTCATTGGTAGAGTTCACAGATGACTTGATGAGTCAAACTCGTGTAAGGATCTCTTGGTATCTTTACACGATTGATATACTCATCCACATTCCTCCGCAGCCGCCACTAGAAAGGATTTTCGAGCACAGCGGTTCTTCGAAAAAATAAGAAAATCCGTAAAACATTATATATAATATATTATATATACACAAATTTTTATTCATTTTTATTTCCAAAGGTTAACTCAAGTAGATATGATGCGCTAACTACTCATGCAGGAATCCATGAGGTCAGAGGTTCCATTCATCCTAAACCCTGTAATCCTCTGTAAGGTCATTCACATATACACTTTACACATTAACTTATCTGAATTTATAAGTTTGTAGAGTATTCATGAATTCGATAAAAATAAAACACTCATTATTAAAAAAAAAAAAAAGGCGATTCAGATTCGGATCCGAGGATACGATCTCAAAGGAATCATTACGCGTTTGCCGTGTGTTGTCTTCTTTCTGTTCTGTTCTGAGCCTAAAATATAGCGGGGGTTTCCACTTCCACCACTCTCGTTATATTATAATGCATGGAGTCTTCTCCCCTATCGAGGAAATATTTCATTGTTGTTCATATATTTGGAATAACGAAGTGAAAGTTCTTTTCTGGTCAAAAAAATTAAATGAATATTAAATTATTTATTTTGCGAAATCCTACTGGAAGTCCTACCCATATTTGTTATGATCAACAATTTGTCCTAGTGATTTGACAAAAAATAAAATAAATAATCCCATAAATTAGCAATTCAATAAAAAGATTGAAAGCTTGCTTGGAGGTCATGTGTTTTATAGAGAGTGTGTACGAATCAACAATTAGCTACGATAATTTTACAGTTTGATCCTTTGTAAATCTCGAATTTACATTAAAGGATCAAATAGTGGTGCAATGGTACCTCCCCACCATCGATAAATCTATCGGATTGATTAGCCGACTAAAGTCAGCTTCAGTCATTGTATATTATACAGAAGCAAAAGCCTTTGTATTTATGAGTTAAATATATATACATATGCGTATATGTCAAGACTCATCAACTTGATATAATATACACGACCAACCTTCCAGACATGAGAGATTTTCTGAAGCGAGAAAGTTAAAGAAAATATGAAGAAATTAAAAAAAAAAGTGATTTTCTCTATGACGTCAACGGTCAATCTAAGTATTATGGGAAAAATGAAAATAAAAAAAGGATAAAGAGTTTGGAGATATAGATGGAGATCAAGTTGATGCTAATTCAGCATGAATGAATTTTATTAGAAAGAGTGTGTGTGATTCAGAATAATATAAAAATTAATTAGGTGAAAAGACGACAACGCATTGTAAATTAATCTTAATTACACTCTTTTTTTTATTATAAGAATTTTAATCTCCATGTAAAAAATTCATGGATATCTAATTTATTTTATCGATAAAAATACACTAAAAATCATATATATATTTGTTGATCATTACAAATGAGTCTTAATTTTTTTAAAGTGATAAATCTAAGTCCTATATATTGCTCGCATTACAACATCGAATCTTTTTCCTTACCTATCATTACTCATTCATAAGAAACGACAAATACACGGGATTCCCGGTATTTTCTCTTTTTTTTTTTTGCTAATGGAGAGAAATATCATGGTTTAATATCGTACTTAATTATGTGCTTTCTTTAAAAAAAGAAAAAGAAAAGAAAAAAAGAGGAGAAGAAGAAGAAGAAGAAATGTTCAAGAAGCTGGTGGCCGCCTCCATAACTGCATTCATTTTAATTCATTCATTTGGAAGGACTCAACTTTAACGTCCATTAAATCGGACACACCATGTGCAGGGAAAATATTTTTGCCGACAAACTTAGCTGGGCTTAAGACTCAACCAAAGAAAGCGGAATGTGCTTCAATTTAAATTGATGATATGGATGCAGTGATAAATAAGTGGAGAGAAAAGATATTGTGATAATAGAGTAATAGAATCACCACCAAGTTGGTGATTTAGTGGTCTAAAATTCATTCCCATGCAATTTGGTGAGGCCGATATTATATGTTCGAGTCTTGTTCTGAGTAGTATTGTTAGAAGAAGAAGAAGAATAATAAGAGGCTCTTGAAATTGTGCCTCAGCGAACACTGACTCCTTAGACCATATGCTAGGCATTTGATGATATTACGTTACGTTGAAGGGACATTGTCAATATTAGTTATTTAGTTCATCTGATATGATCGCGGTTGGACACGGAAACTCGAACAGATGACCGGGTCACCACTACTACTGTCATCTTTCACTGATAAAAAAATAGAGTAATAGAATCTTAAAAGTTAATTGAAAAAGAAGGTTTTGTGCCTCGGTATCACATGTATCTTTTTTTTTATCTTCCTCTTATTCTATTTTAGACTCTTTTATATATTAAAAATTGTTAAAAGTTACATTTCTTTGTATTCCCTCTTAATTTTTATCATTTTTAAATTTATGTCTCCTTAAAAAAAAAACATAAAATTTACATATATTATATAGAGGTAATTATAAAGTAATTATAAAGTAAATATAAGTTTGGATTTTCATGCAAATATGAGCCTAACTTTTTATAGATCAGGTAAAAATTTTACATAGTATTAGATTGTATTAGCATATAGGCTAATATTATTTGATCCAAGTGAGAAACTCGTGACTAGTTAAATTCGAAAGTCGAAGAAAAATGTCCTCCTCATCTAAGTATGCAAGAAAGATACTTAGCTCAATATTAGTTATTGAAAGCACGCGGCAAGCATAGGCCAATTGTTGCCAAATGGCGGCGTTGATAAATAACCACATTGGTTAGATAATAAAAAGAAACCTGTCATATAGCGGTGGAGAAGAATATATGCTAGATACTCTAAATAAGTAGACATAATATATTTTTTGGTCGATAAATATTTTCAATATATAAATGTAATATAATTTATCTTCAATATGTTTTTGATTTAATGTAATATGGATATTTAATCAATAATTAATTTTTTTCGATTTCTCTTTACGTTTACAATTAAATTATTTTATTTTATAAAAATAAAATAAAATAGAAAAATAAAAAAAACTATTTAAATTAAATAAATAACAATCATAAAAATATGACAAATTCTTTGAAATCACGAGATCTTATGAATATTTTGTCATAACCATTAAAATACAAATTGTTAGTTGCTTTCATTTTTTAAAAATACTACAAAACTAATTCCATTAGAATTATCCATTTAAACAGAAATATGACATGCTAACAGGGCATTTTTACTGCTACCCTGGCATCTTTATTACATAAAAGCAAAGAAATAGCCTATATCATATATATATAAAAGTTTAGCATATAACAGATATTAGTATTAACCAACTATCATTTGAGGCAATTATGGGAATAGGATCCAACTTCTCACAGTAGATTGATACATTTTACTTGGCATCAAAGTAGTTTTACAACAACAAATATGAACTCATTTTACGGTAGTAGCAAAGGTGACTTCATCCGATTAAATTTCCCTATTTATATGCGTGAGTGTAAGTAAAATAGCACCTTAGCAATAAATAATGACAGGTCAACGGTCATCATATCAGCAGTTACTTTAGTGATTAAAGTAATAATTTAACTTAATTAATTTCGTGATATTATTTAATGTTATTTACGTAAAATCTGTAAAATAAGTGACCTTATACATAATTTTATCATTTTTTGTGCAGGACGACTGCTTCCTCTCCTCAGAACCATCGCTATTGTATTCGACTTCGTTTCCATCATATTGATTTATTAAAAAAAAAAAACACTAACTTGTTTATGAAGAAAGAAGACGTTCCCGTATGCCCCCTTTCACCAGCCAATCTTTCTCTATTATTAATTTTTAAATAACTACTCACCTCACCTAAATTCATGAAATTGTATGATTTTTATGGGTACGGATATTTAAAAAAAAAAAAAAGAACTCCTCGTTACAAAGGCAAAAAAAAAGGAGAGGAAAAAAAAAGTTCAGCCGTTCATTCCCGCCTCTGCAAGTAATGTCCTACCGCCACCGGCAGCAAATGGGCTTCGAGTTTGAGCCTATGTAGCCAAAAAGGGCCGAGGGAGTTTGACCCGGTAGTCAAATTAAAGGGTCTATGTTGTCCAAAAATGCTGCTACACTCCATGGGCTTTGTGGCGTCTCTTTGGAGATACCGATAAAATGGAAATAATACAGAGAGGACTAGCATGACCAGGCACATATGATACGCATGAATAGTGAAATGATACATGGGCTTTGTGGAATTCCGTGCAACTACTAAAGTTTGATTGATTAACTCTTTTAATGTTCAAAATAGGCACATAAGTGTGCAAGGAAATTGAAAGAACACGAAGAGTTTCTCGAATGAGGATTGAATTAAGGTATTTTAATATCGGATTGAGAGTGATACTTCTTGTCTCAAATCCTTTTTCACTGATTGATCAATTTCAGACGATCTCCTTTCGGGCTGCCTTTTCTTCCCTTTCTGGACTGCTGTACAATTGGATTCCTAATTGGGAGAATCATTGCATCCACGATTTAAGCCCACTAGATTATAAATCAATTTTTCATTCATTATGTTTATTCGGGATTTACCCGATTGCAATGCTTGCCTCCTATTCACTGTAGTGAAATATTTATTTATTTATTTATTTATAAAAAAAATTAACTTTTTTTCCCACCTATTCTATGGGGTAATTGTTAACAGAAACAAATTGACTAGCATTCTACCTTTAAGGGGCAGACTTTCGTGGACACTTCTTGGAACATGAAATTAAAGCTAAGGGCTTACTTAATATAAAATTTCATTCACCAAATGCATACACGCGAGAGGTACAGATACATGATATAAGGAATTATCCTTCTTACAAACTTCATCACAGAATCGTACTAATTACTATGCATATGACTGTTTTCGTGTACAAGACATAGAAATAATTAAAGACACAATGAGTGATTGAGATAGAAACTTGCAACTCATGCATGCATATCATCAAAATCAAATAAAACCATTTCCATCTAAACCATTAATTTCCAGGCAGATCAAACGAAACTTCCAGAATCGGTCCACCATCAAGTGTACGAGTATTGGTCGGTTGGATATTCAGGAACTCTGGTCCAAGGGCACAGAGTAAAGCAACATTGAATATGGCCAAGTTCATGAAGAACCAAGCATGGTATGAAGCAATTATCCACAACAGTGTCTCAAAGCCAAGAGTCCCGAATGTCATCTTCGCGTGGTAAAAGATTGAACGGGAGCTCCATTCCATGGAATCTATTAGATGAGAAATAGTGTATGAGATTTCAAATACATAGTAGATCCACTTGACCGTATGGTGCCCTTCGAAAACATCGGTGGTATCTTTGTTGATTGACTGGTAGGAATGTGTCGCTAGCAGTAAGAATATATTGGCAACCACCAGAATCTTGTGGAGTTTCTTCAAGAACTGTCGCTGAAGCTCAACAATGCTGCAAATCAAACAAGACATTAGCTAATGATTAGAGAGATTAATCTCTTATTTTAAGTATGTACCATCCGGTATATATCCATGGTCCTACGGGCTTTGGCTAGTTTAGAATTCGAGCCTGATCGAATTGGATTTGCAAATTAATCTACTACGTATGCAAAAGATATGGAGGGGTGGAATTCTTTCCAAAATTAGATAAAGAGCCATCAACTAACCTCATGGACTGGGCAATACGGCAGGTGAAATTAGAAGGCTGGTCCTGGGCCTATGAATGATTGGATGGGACCCAACAAACACAATAGAGCTCCATTTATGGATGTCAATAGTCGGGCATTGATTTTCTTATCCTAGGACACTGAGATAAGAAGTCCATCTCCCTAACGGCTCTGGGCTTAGCAGGTAAGGTCCGACCCGGCCCCTGAACACACACATCTATAATATATTGCACATGACGATATAACCTAGTCTTATTATCGAAGAATTCACTGCCCTTCAATCAAAAACTGAGTGGAGCAATTCATACTCATTCCCCGGAGTCTTTTTTCAAAGACGGTAGATCTTGCTCTGCCCAATATGTTATTTAGATTTGGTGTGGCAATGGAGAGACTAAGTGAATGCTTGGTTTTGAAAACAAACAAAAACAGAGCTCCTGCAGCTTCAGTATCTGTGAGTTGCTGCGTTGATGGGAATTGCAGTGTGCTGCCACAGAGCAATAAGAGTAGCAGTACTGTAAGAGAGGCATGAAGAAGCTCGGGGTTTTGTCAAACTGCTAATGGAGATCAGATGACTATGTGTTAGTATTGTGAGGAGTATACATAGAATGAGATTGGATGGAGGCGACTCACTTTTCATGGCTCCAGCTTTCACGGGGCATCTCCTTCTCTTGATCGAGAAACCTCTGCTTGTTGTGTGTGAGAGAGAGATGAAGATCTGTCTCTTCCACCTCAGATGCAAAGGGGGAGCTGGGTGATGGGTGTTCAGTCCTGGAGGTAATATAAGGAGGATGGAAGAAGAGCTGTGATATGAAAATAAGGGTGAGGACTTACGAGTCAGAAACTCCCAAGGGGGTGATAGGTGACGTCTTATGGGAGATTGGCCTGGGAATTTTTTTGGGGGTGCTGGACTTACGAGTTAAGAGTCAGAAACCCAATATGCGTGACGTCGTAATATTTTTGTGGTGGGGTGGGTGTGGGGGACATTGTGGACTTACGAGTCAAAAACCCAATGTGAGCGAACGTCGTATGGGAGATTGGCTTGGGAATTTTTGGGCGAACGCGTCAGAAGCCCAGCTTTATGGATGTTTTTTCTTTTTGCAATTGTGGACTTACGAGTCAAAAACCCAATGTGAGCGAACGTCAAATTTTGGGCGACGCGTCCGAAGCCCAGCTTCATGGGTGTTTTTGCCTTTTTGCAATTCTTCCCTGGCCTTATCGTAGCCTTGCTAGCCAAACAACACCTTCTCGGTTCCTTCCTTTCCTCCTCCTCCTCCCGTTCTCGGGGTGAATTGCGTCCCATTACCATCCCACGTGCACAACTAATATCTAAAAATTTAATAAATTATTATTAAAAATGACAATCTCGATCGAACCCTCTTGTTATCCATATTCCATAATATAATATTATCTAATTACATTTTTTAAATTTAATTTTACTTGATTTATGAGTACTTTTATCTTAATAAATTAGATAACAATTATTCTTTTTTTATCAAAATTATAAAAATTATTAATTCTTTAAAATTTATTTAATTATACTACTATAAATACCTAAATTTATATCATATTTTAAATAAAACTAATTAATTTTCCTTTAATGGATCAACTCACACCCCGATCCAACTCGACCCGTGAAGGGTGCGGTGTTGGTCTGTGTATCCAATACTTGTCCTGCTCCGCTCCATTACCATCTCTAACCCTAACTAATCTAATTCGAGTCGAGATGACCCATTGATGAGTAAAGTTTGATTTTTCTCTATTTACAGAATTCAAACTCGAGATCCTATTTAATAGGAAGATAAGTCATACCACCTTAATCAATCCATTCTGCTAATATTTCATAGATTATTTAAATGCTTTTGTTTACTAAACATATAACATTTAAAATTATAGTTAAATTCACTTCCATATCCCCGTTGGCCTGTCAAGGTTAATATTACAGATAAAGCCAGCCAGCTTCCTTCAAGCTTAAACTAACCAAGTAAATTATACGTATCAAGGACTATAAAAAAAAAAAAAAAAGAAAGAAAATTATACCTGTCAATTGATGGTAATAAAATCAATTAGAATAGTTTGTCATCGGAATGAATAATGAGATAACAAATACACATGGTCCGATAATCCTTGTGTCAGTGCGGGAAAGTAGGTAAGCTCGACCCCACACTTGCGATAAACTAATAAATCACGAATGAACACAATTGAATTGAGTTCAATACAACTACTAAAAGGTTGTCTGATCGACTGATTGATTGATTTAAACGATGCCCTTCCTGGGTCCCATTTCTTTCCTACTGGCATGATGACGCAGTCCTCTCCAAGAGAAAAGAAAAAGGGACGATGGGCCAATTAGATTGTAAATTAAATTTTCTTTCTTTGCCCGATTGTAATGTTAGTAAAATGTTTATTCCAACTTTTCTATGTGGTTGATGTCAACCGAAGCAAAAATAGCACATGTTCTGGAACATAAAATTAAAGTTAAGGATAAGAGAATTTTATTTATCAAATGTATGCACTCGAGAGACACATGATGGAAGCAATTTTTTTTTTCCTTTACAAACTTCACCACAGATGAGTATTACGATACGACTGTGTCGTGTCCAAGATACAAACTCAACTAAGACACGAGCAGTCAATTTAGAAATTTGCAAGTCGTGCATGACTATTTCATGGCAAACTAAAAGGAACTTCTAAAATATGTCCATCATCAAGCGCTTGAATATCTATTGAATGGATGTGCAGGAACTCTCCAGGGGAGCAAAGTAAGGCAACATTGAGTATGGCCACGTTTATTAAAAATCATGCATGGTACGAAACAAGCATCAATAGCAACATCTCAAAGCCAAGAGTCCCGAACAGAGTTCTCACGTGACAGAAGGTCAAGCGGGAGCTCAAATCCATGGAAATTATTAGATGAGTGACAATGTACAAGGCCTCAAGTGCATGGTAGATCCACTCGACTGCAGTGTGCCCTTCGAATACATAGGTGGCATATTTGTTGATGGATTGGTAGAGATGCGTCATCAATGGTAAGAATATATTCGCAGCCTTCGAAACTTTGTAAAGCTTTATCAAGAACTGTCTCTGAAGCTGACGATGCTGCAACCCAAACAAGGCATTAGCTAAATCACTGCTGAGATTGATCTGTTATGCATGGAAAACATATGGATTAGGGGAATTAATTCCTACGATTAGATAAGATAAAGACCCAGCAACCTCAAAACATAAAATGTCAAAGTGGAAGACTGGACTTGAGCTTATGAATGATCGGACCCGGCAAACAAGGCAGAGGACCATTTGGTCTGAACTGCAGGCCCATTCAATCTGACACCTTTTTCCCTTCTTTTTTTTTTAGGCTAACGTGGAATTTATTCTTTCTGGTCATGAGCACCGCAGACACCAATTTTACCTCGAATACATGGAAGCCGGGCATTGATTTTCCTAAGACACTGAAGTATAAGAAGTCCGTGGCTTTCACGGCTCAGGGCTTAGCTGGCAAGGAAGAAGCCGGCCAGGGCCCTGAATACATCTATATTCACGGTGATATATATATATATATATATATAGATCCAGTAGAGCTCAGTGAAGTTCAGCATGATCAAAGAAGATCAACATGACTACCGGAGAAAAAAAGGAACATCAATGTGCTGAATTACATAGTGAGCGGACCGATGGCTAAATCAATGACTGAGCCTAGAGGAGAACATTGGAGACGGGTCTGAACTTACGGTAGAGATTATCGTGATCAGAACGCCCACATGTTATATTATTATTAATAAGCCTTAAAAAACTTTTTTAAGTATCAGATCCTAATTTTCCCTTTTTAGGTTAATATAAAAAATAGGGTAAAAAGCTCGGGTTTTGATGATAATCAAGAGCGGCTAACGGACATCATTGGTGTCAATGGTCCGAAAACTATAGAAAAGAAATGCTAATCAAAATGATTATTAATCAAGGGAAGCAGAATATCATAACAACTCGATCTTAGAGAGAAATTAAGGGGTAGGAAAGGGGGTGGAGATAGCTCACTTTCAGTGGCTCATACGCTCGCGGGGCATCTCAAATTCTGAATGTGCTCTGCGCAGATCTTGCGGGCGCGAGGGGTTTGGGTTAGCATCTGTGACAATCTTTTTGGCTGGGCGAAAGTATTTATAATTGAAGATTGAATATGTTCTGATTCGGTAAGAAAAATGAATGATGACATCAATTGGCCGCGGAAATTTTCTTTTTGCCACTGCGGCTTCTTTTTGCTTCCATTTGTAAAATGTCAATTGAATAATTTAACGTTTAATTATTTAGGAGTGTTTAATTACTAAATTATATAATAACTTTATAAATAATTGAATGGTGTTAATAGAGTGTCACTTATTATCATCGTGTTTGGAACATTTTCTTTTGCATAATTTGCTTGATTATTTATCTCTTTTACCTCAAACAAGAAATGCAAAAAAAAAAAAAGTGAAAAAGAGAAATTCCACTCTAGGAATATTTTGTCATAGATGGAAGCCCAACAACCCCTTGCCAAGAGCAGTCCACCAGTGTCGGGCCGTAACATTGGCCCAACACGTGCCTGCCAACCCAAGAGGGAAAAAAGATAGAACAAAAATGTCCCAGAGCAGAGTCAAACCTATATGCCGGATGTGGCACATCGCCGAGCGTAGGAACATTGGTCAGTTAGATGTGCAGGAAGGCTAGGAACTCTAGTCCAAGATTACTTAAAAATGTATTTGCATGCGATTACTAGGACGTAAAATGGGAGGAAAGAAAGGAAACATGGAGTAATTGTAAGTTTATTAAATAGGCATAAAAACTATACGTATAATGATAATTGGGTTTTGCGTTTGGGCCCACGCAGCCAAGACGGGCCCAGTGATTCTAACCAGCTGCTGTAATTAAAATTAAAGGGTGATATGCCAAGTAGATGCTACGTAGGATTTTTTTTTTAACGATATTTTCACGACTACACTAATGTGGTGGAAAAATGGTGAATGTTTGAGTCAAGTTGGAGACTAAAAAGATATTATCGATTAAATTGTTGGTCGGGTAAAATATTATGAACCAAAGTAACCATTTGCTCTTCAAATATTAACCAATATGGGCTTTGTGGAATTCCATGTAAGGCTTGACCGAGAGACAATAAGTTTGTTACAGTGTTACCGTTCTTAACATGATGTTAAGAGATCCTGACTTCAACTTTTATTACCGGAACTTCTCGTATCTATTTATTTTCATTTTTCCTTCTATGTGTAAATGTCTCATTCACTATGTTTATTCTGGATTTACCCGATTGCAATACTTGCCTCATTCACTTCAATGAAATATTTAAAGATTTAATTATTTATCAAAAATAACTTCTATTCTAACTATTCTATGCGGCAATTGTCAGCCGAAACAATTTGAGGCTACGTAGCCAAGAAGGGCCGAGTGAGTTTAACCCGGTAGTCAAATTAAAGGGTCCATGTTGTCCAAAAATATTACTACACTACATGGGCTTTGTGGCGTCTATTCAGAGATATCGGTGAAATTGGAGTAGTGTACAGAAGATTACCCCTGCACAAGGCTGACATGCATAAGTAGTGAAATGACACGTGGGCTTTGTGGAATTCCGTGCAACTACTAAAGTTTGGTTGATTAGATTAATATTTTCTGCCCATAAAGGATGTACATAAGCACGTAAGAGGATGGAAGCAATATAGAATAAAGAAATAAGGAGAGCTTCACGAGCGAGAATTCAATTCAGATATTTTAATATAAAGTTGAAAGCGATACCATCTGTAATAATCCCCTTTATGTGATTGATCAATTTTAGACAATGACCTTTTGGGCTGCCTTTTCTTCCCTTTTTGGAATGCTGTATAATTGGATTCCTAATTGGGATAATCATTGGGTTCATGATTTAAACCCACCAGATTATAAATCAAAATTCCATTCATTCAATATGTTTATTCAGGATTTACCTGATTGTAATGCTTGCTTATTCATTTCGATGAAATATTTATTTATTTAATTATTTAGAAAAAAAATTTGAACCTTTTTTCTCCAACTACTCTATGCGGTGATTAATTGTCAAAAGAAACAAATTGACTAGCATTCTACCCTTAACCGGCAGACTTTCCTGGACGCTCCTTGGAACATAAAATTAAAGCTTAGAGCTTAAGAAAAAATTTCATTCATCATCAAATGCACACACACGAGAGACACAGAGACAACATGATATTTATGAACTTCATCACAGAATAGTATTGATATGCATATGACCATATCGTGTACAAGACGTAGATATATGACTAATTAAGACACAATGGGTAATGATTTAGACACTTACAACTCATGCATGCATATAATCAAATTCAGACAAAACCATTTCCATCTAAACCATTAATTTTCAGGTAGATCGAGAGGAACATCCATGATTGGTCCATCGTCGAGTGTATGAGTATTGGTCGGTTGGATGTGCAGGAGCTCTAGTCCAATGGCACAGAGTAAAGCAACATTAAGTATGGCTACGTTTATAAAGAACCATGCATGGTGCGAAACGATTATCCATAGCAGCATCTCAAAGCCAAGAGACCCAAACATCATTCTCGCGTGGCGGAAGATTGAGCGCGAGCTCAAATCCATGGAAACTATCGTATGAGAAATAATGTACGAGATTTCAAATGCACAGTAGATCCACTTGATCGTAGCGTGCTCTTCAAATACATCGGTGGGATCTTTGTTGATCAATTGGTAGAGATGCATCGACAGTAATAAAAATATATTCGCGACCATCAGAACCTTGCAAAGTTTTTTCAGGAACCATCGTCGAAGCTTGACAACGCTGCAAACCAAACAAGATATTAGCTAAATCACTGGTGAGATTAATCTCTTATTTTAAGTATGTTCCACTGGGTATTCATGGTCCTACGAGCCCCAGTTCAGGCTCGAGCCGGATCGAATTAAACACACAGGGGAATTCTTTCCTAAGATTAGATAAAGAGCCAACAACCAGCCTCATTTCGTGGACCATTTAGATGGGGGCAGGAGTGGCTAATAAATATATCATGTGAAAGTATAAGGCTGGACTTGGGCCTGTGAATGATTAGACCCAACAAACATAAGAGAGCTCCATCCTATCTGATCTGGTGGCCCAATGATACGACCCAAAACATCGGAATGTTCCCCTGTACATAAACGTCAGCTCTCCTGCGGATCTGCCGATGTGAGTGATTCTTATTGGTTTACCGTGACATGCAAGTCTCTCATGTAGTAATAACGCCAAGTTGTTTTCTCAAGTGACGATAGATCCTGCTCTGCCCGATGTGTTATTCAGATTCGGCGAGGCAATGGAAAGTTTTAAAGTTAATGCACCAAAAAAAAAAAAAAAACAGAGTTCCTGCAGATTCAGTATCTGCGCTTGGCTATGTTGATGGGAATTGCGGAGTGGCGCCATAGGACAATAATAGTAGCAGTACTGCAGAGGGGCATGAAGAAAGAAACCTGGGGTTTTGACAAACTGCTCACGGAGATCAGATCACTATGTGTTAGTGCTGTGAGGAGTATACATAGAAAGAGATTGGACGGGGATGACTCACTTTTCATGGCTCCAGCTTTTAGGGGGCATCTCCTTCTCTTGATCAAGAAACCTGTGCTTGTTTAGAGAAAGAGAGAGAGATCTGCCTCTGCTACTTTAGATACAAAGGGGGAGGGTGATGGGTGTTGGGGGTATCCATATAAGGAGGAGATGAGGATGTACAGAGTGTTGGTATGGCAAGTTGTCATATGAGAATAAGAGTAAGGGCATAAATTGTAGAAGGAAATTATGTGGACGGATGACGTGTTGGAATGGATGTCGACATGGCAATAGTTGTGATATGAAAATGGGGTTGGGGGTATAAATGGTACATGGAAATGTGGTGCGGTCGGACGGTGGTGTTTGAATGCCTTTTATGATGTTATTGTCATAACGAGTTGGAGTACGATTTATAAATAAAGAGCGATTTTTTGTCTTAATGGAGCTTGACCTTGACATCATATGGGTTAGACTTAATATGGAGATTAGAGAAATTTTTAGGTGAATCACTTGATAAATTCAATTAATAATTATTTTATAAACTAGTAAAAGGTGTCAAATTATCCTTTAAAAAAAGTTAAATATTGCTTTTCCATTTACATGTTAAATAATTATTAATCAGGTTCGTAATTTTGTATATCGCCCAGGACCGTGCTGGGGGGGTGCTGCCGTGCTGGGTGGGTGTGGTGTTCAGTTTGTAAATACGAAGTGGAGGCATCGGTTTGGATGTTGGGGAGCTTACAGGTCAAAACCGTCAGCACACCTTCTCGGTGCCTTCCTTCCGTCTTTCTCCCGTTTTCGGTGAGGTCTGCGTCTCATTACCACTTGCTGGTGCTGTCAGTTTTTTTTTTTTTTTTAATGTACGATTGATATTAAAAAAGTCTAATAAACCCTTATTAGGGATGATAATCTTGACTCCGACCCTCATACCCGTCCATATTCTATAATATAATATTATCTAACTACACATTTTAAATTTAATTTTATTTAATTTCAGTAGTTTTATTTTAGTAAATTAAAAAATAACCATTCTATTTTATTAAAATCATGTAAATTTTCAATTCGTTTAAATTTATTTGATTATACTATTAAATTTATATCGTGTTTTAAGTACCAATAACTGATTTTTCTTTTAAACGGGACAACCCGCATTATGATCCGACCCGTGAAGGGTGAGGTGACTGTACGAAGAAATTTGAAAAAACAAAACAGCTGATGTTCTCTATGACGTCAACCTAAGTATTGCGGAAAAAAATAGTTTTTTTAAAATAAAAAGTCAAAGAGATCCACGTACGCAGACACCCCTCTTGGGAGCCTCACCCGCCATTGCCAGGCGTGCGACCCGGGGCGACCAACGGATTAGTCAAGTATGGTTGGCTGAAAGATGCCATCTCACCGCTGGTGGGGCCTGCTTGGATACCGTGGCTGGCGACCAAAAAAAAAAAAGTCAAAGAGATCAGAGGTATAGGTGGAGACGAAGTCAATGCGAGGACGATATGAAGAAATTTTGGAAAAACAAAACAGCTGATGTTTTCTATGACGTCAACCTAAGTATATGGGAAAAAAAAATTAAAAATAAAATAAGATAAAGAGATTTGGAGCTATAGATGGTGATAACTCCAAGAGAGTATGAATAAATTTTATTAGAAAGAGTGAGAGTGATTCAGAAGAATATAAATATTAAATAGGTGAAAAAATCACAACATATTTTAAATTAATCTTAATTACACTCTTTTTGTAATACATCGATTTTATTCTCCGAACTCGAACTCGGTCGAGCCCAACATTTTAAATTTGGCTCAGCTCGTTATAGTAACTGAAGGCTCATCGAGTCTCTACTAGCTGAGTCGATTGGCGTATCAATCGTAGAGAGCGAGGTAGACCGGGGAGGAAGAGGGATAATTATTTATGATTGAAGTTTCGTAAATAAGTGAGAAATAATAAAATAAGGGTTTTAAGTAATAATTTGAGATAATAGGTTCATTATTTTTTAAAAGTTAAATAATAATAGCAATTATTATTATATAATATAAAAAGTTTATTTGGCCTCGCAAATTTCACGAGCCGAATATCATTAAACTTGGGTTGGCTGGTTTAACCGACAAATCAAGTCGAGTGTGAATTATTCATAAATCGTATTATCTCATTTATGTCCCTAACTTTGACCTCTATTAAATCTGATAACATGGGGAGGGAAAATATTTTTTGTCGACAAAGCTAACTGGACTAAAACATAAGTAAAGTAGAATGTGCGTCCATTTAAATGGATGGTATGGATTCATAATGGTGTAAATGAGATAGTATAATTCGTGAACAGTTTAGACTCGACTCAATGAAAACTTGAATTCGACCTGATCTTAATGAGTTCGATCTCGGCTCGGCTCAGCTCAGGTTTGTCAGTTAAACGAGCCAAGCTAAACCTAATGATATTCAACTCATGAAGTTTGTAAGCCTAAATAATCTTTTTATTTTATATAATAATAATTACTATTATTCTTTAATTTTATAAAAATAGAAAAATAATCAATACTATTATCTCAAATTCTTATTTAAAACCTTTATTTTATTTTTTTTACTCACTCGTGAAACACTAATCGTAATTAATTATCTCCCTCTTCCTTCTTAGTCTTCCTCCTTAATATTCATCCCTCTATGTAATTGACACAATGACATTGTGCACGAGCTATATTTTCTTTCTCTGCTCGATTCGTATAAGTTTGATGAGCCTTCGTTTACTGTAACGAGCCGAGCCCAAGCTGAAAATATTAGGCTCGAGTTTGCAAATTGGTAAATCGTTATCGTGGTTATATTTGGGTAGAAAGTCTTTATGTAATAGTGTCATCAAGTAATAGTACCTATACGGTGACATCAACTAATTAAATTGAACTATTTTTATTTTTTTAATAAAAGCTAAAACTGAAAGACATAACCATAAAAATAATTTAATTTGATTGGTTGGTACCTCAAATATAAGTACCGTAAAGTAATAATACCATTACATAGAAGACACTAATGCAGCATATTGCCCTTCACTGTAAGGAGTAATTAATATTTAATAAAGTAAAATAATTTTGAATAAAATCTTTTTTGAATTATTCTTCGTTGAAAAATTTTGTTAAAGTACGGGTTGCTTGTATATATAAGTATAACAGTAACTAAATATTGACAATATATATGTTCTTCCAACCTGTTATGACAGGTCAAATAGAAGAAAGAAGGAAGGGATCGGAATTTAATACTTTTATTTATAAATAATTATGTATTTATCATAATTATAGCAATATGTCCAACTAAAGAAGAATTAAGGATGATAATATGCAAAATTGCCAAATTAATATTTTTCTTATGTTATAACATTGGAATATTCATATAACTGTACTTTTTAAAAAAATTGTATCATTTTATATAAAAATAATAAAAATACTAAAATTTTAGCTTAAAAGATACTTTATAAATTGACAATACTTTCCTGTTTTATATAGTCATTACATCTTCCAGATATAAATTTTTCAATTAAAAAATATTCATCTAGAAAGAGATGGAAGAAATGTGTAAATGATAAGAAGAATGTAAATGAAGAATTATTAAAATTTGTGAAAAATATTAAAAATAAAAAATTTAAAAAAATAGAAAAGAATATCCATGAAGAGTTTGAGAGTAGGAAATTCCCTAAACTTTTCCTTAGATGGTTGAGAGTATAATATTCGCTCTATTCTCTTAGCGAAATGATTAAAATTCTTCTTTAGATTAAAAGAATAAATTCCATGGGAGGGGGGCGTTCTGCAGGCTCGATATGGAAAGGGATGGGAATGGACGGGACGGGATCGAGGGGGATTCGGAAAGAACGAGGGGGAGTCAAAGAAAGAAATAACATCCCCCATTCTTTTGCTAACACGAATTATTTAATTCTTTCATAACCATCAAGGTTAGTTCAATTAAATAAATGGTACATCCACCTAGTTTGTCGGACAGTAAGATCGATTCTCCCATGCATATGTAGCCCTAAGTTAGACTGTCTATGGGTCATAGATTTTTCATGATCAATAAGCTTCAAATATTCGTGCATTTAGAAAAAAATAGACTCATTATTATAAAAACCTTACGGAATTTAATGTTCAATATTTTTTTCACGATGAAAACGAAGGCAATAATTCCAAAAGTTAGTTCAAATGAATACAACGGTGGTCCAAATTGTATGGAACCCCACGAGGTTGGGGGTTCGATTTTTCCTAAGCACGTACCCCTTGATGAGGTCACTCACATATGTACCTTACATGTGAACTTACTTGAATTCATGGGTTCGTGAGGTATTCATGATCATGTAATTTTTTTCTTTTTTTCCTTGACTTTCCTAACTCTATAAACTTCTCCCGTCGAGTTAACCTCCCATCTCGATCGGTTTTCGTGCAGCCACCAGTGCAGGTTCTAGAAAGCTGGAGCATCTCCATCGCTCCGCAATATACACGAGTGTAGACCTTGGACAGTGTTTCATCCTTCATAAGCCCCAGTTTCTGCTCGACTGTTCACTTCATTCCCCTCTCTCTGCGTTTGATTTCCAACTGACTGTAAATGAGACTTGATGTTCGGCCTACATAGCCGACAAGGGCCTCCTGAAAAGTCAATTAAAAGGGTCTAAATTTGTCCGAAATACTAATACTACGTGGGCTTTATGGAATTCCATACGACTGACTGCGGCAGATGTAGATCAGTAGATTAATTGGAGTTTTCTAGCTTGCCAATTACATCGGATCCCGTAATTAAACAGGAGATTATTTACGAAAACTCGAAATAATTTATTCAATTATTAAATAATTCATTTTATGAGCAAGGTATAATATCTATAAATGAGATTAACCTTTCATCGAATAATATCTCGAGGATCTGCATTTGCAGCTTGAATCCCAACAATTCTTCATGGAAGTTGTGTTTGAAGGGGGAAAAAATTTCTCCAATTGAAATAAAGCAGGAATGCGACTCCTAATTGCTACGAAAAAGTCGAGTATATCATATGATAATACTGAGATGACATCATATATCAATAGAATTCGATTATTTTTTTATTTTTATGGTTTTATTTAAAATCTTATTAATTTATGACACAGTATTAATACTATTATATAATATATTCGTTACACACAATACTCTCTCCCTTTAAAAAGGCATGTGTGTCTGGAAATTTCTTGAAAGGTAAAAGATGCAGACAATTCAACATGGGTTGTTCATAGTGGTTAGCCACTTCTACTTATTAATCAAATTCTTGCGTTGTAAGTATTGTAAATGGAGGAGATCAATGATTGGGAAAATTTTATCTCTTACTACAGACTGACCGAGTTCAAGTTGAAATTAATCAAGATCTATCAAGTTTTAAAAATTAACACACATTAAATTTTAAAAAGAGGTTTAAGACAATGGACTAGAGGATAAAATTTTACTGACGAAATGAGAACATACAACCTGCAGCTTAGAAATATGGTGACCCCGACTCTATTTTATCCACACGGGTATATATAATCTAGGTAGAAACTAACTAACAACTTGTACATGTATATATCAGATCTAGATGGCATTGATTGCATCTAAACCATTTCCGGTCGGACCATTCCCCGGCAGATTAAGAGGGACTTCTAGGATAGGTCCACGGTCGAGCGTACGAATATCACTCGATTGGATGTGTAGGAATTCTTGTCCAAGGGCACAGAGTAAAGCAACATTAAATATGACTATGTTTATGATGAACCATGTGTGGTGCCAGACGATCATCCACAGCAGTATCTCAAAACCCAGAGTCCCGAATATTATTTTCGCGTGGCAGAAAGTCGAGTGGGAGCTAAGTTCCATGGAAACTATCAGATGAGCAATGGTGTACAAGACTTCGAATGCATAGTAGATCCACTTGATCGTATCATGCCCTTTGAATACGTCAGCACCATCCTTGGCCATCGATTGATAGCAATGGGTCACCAGTAGTAGGAATATGTTCACGACCGCTAGGACTTTGCGGAACTTTCTCAGGAACCGCCTACAGAGCTCGGCGACACTACAAGCCCAAAAGACATAATTTAGCGAATGATCTTCTATAGAAGTGATAATGAAGAAATGGTGTGCAGTTTTTGCAACAGACCGTGGAGAGGGGGAAAGGGATGGAGATGTAACTCACTTTTCATGGCTCCAGCCCTCACCCGGCATATCTCCTCCTCGTGATTAGGAAGGAAACTTGAGATCCTCGAATTTGATAATAAGCAGAGGGGGATGGGGAGAGAAACGCCGCCCTGAAAGAAATGTAATCATGGCCGTGGCATATATATACACACACAGACATACACATCACACGTGTGTGTGCCTGGAGGAGAATCTAATATGTAGCAATATGACTACGTATCAACACTTATATGGTGATTTAACAAGTAAAATTAAGCTATTTTTAAATTATTTTCTATTTTTTAAAATTTATAAAAATTTTTAAAAATTGTTTAATTTTATTAGTTAGCATTACGGTATAACTACTTTAATGTAATACAAGACTCTCACCTGGGTGTGGACACGTGGACCTATCCATGATAGTCAACAAACGTCAACTCAGAAGGGGCAATTGGTCAATGAGTTTCATCCCCGTTAGTTTTTTATTGTTTGTTTGGAGAGGTGGCAATTGATCAATGGTTCATCCCTTTTTTTTTCCTTTTGTTTGTCTAGAGTGGCAATTGATCAATGAATTCCATGAGAACCGATGCTCGGGGGTTTGATGATGACAGCATCCCACTGACATGGATTCTTTTGTACAGTCTTTTTTTTTTTTTTTAGTTTAACCAATTATAGTTAATTTTTTATCTCTGTAGGAAAAATAATTTCAATTTAATTAGAATGTCAATCTGATAAGTTATGATTTATTATTTATAACCCTTTAAATTGATATTACAGTTTTTGTAAACTGTTATTATAAATTCTCAATTTTGATAACATTGTATTGTTAAAGTTTTATAATTTTTTTCTATTCAAGTTTATATTAGTTTTTGAATTCCATTAATCAAATTCGTTAAATAGAGAATACATATGCATTCATTGGTTTGGATATGCGCTCTAGCTAATATCGTAAGTGAATTCGGAAACAAAAAAAAAAAATGAATATGTGAATTTGCACCTCTTTCGAATTCAAGTAGCTATCCCCTTTCATTCATCCTTTATTTTTCGTTCAAGGATTAGTTTAAGCAAATAAAAGGTCAAAATACTTTTAAGTAATCTATAAGGTTGTAGCCTTGTAGGTTCAATTTTTTCTTGCATTTGTAGCTCTTAATCGGGTTATCCACACATATATTTACGTATCAATTTAATTTGATCCATGAGTTTTGGGTGTTGATACGCGTGGGAAAAATAAACTCAGGGAAAAAAAAAAAAGAAACCCTTGAATATTTAATTTTCAGTACTCAGATAAAAATACCTCCATAATAACACGTCAGTGTATACATGCTTCGGGTCCACCGTACTTGTACAATTATGCTAGAACTGAATAGTTGTTTAATAAATCAGTAAAAATATACATAAATACATGAAAGTTATGTATATTATACTGATGTGTTAAATATATCCAACAACCAAGGGTATATACAGGTATAGAGTAGAATAGGAACTAATAAGGGCATACTGGGTATACAGTAGGTTTTGAATATATCTCGAAAAAGATTGGGTATGCTTCAGGTAAAAAATAAGGAAATGATTTTGATGCACAATGTACCCGGAACTAGTACTGAAACTGAGTGTATAAGAAGTTGGTGAGCACAATCAATTTTAGCGCTTTATAATTTCCTTATTTTAACTTCAATTCTCAAGCCGTCTGTTTTGTTATATCCATTTCTAACTCAATAATCTTTCTTTTGATATAACGATCGACTTCACATATGTAATAGTAAGAAGAAAAAAATAATGAACGAATTCTAACATGACATGTAGAACTTGTGATATAGTGTGGTTACGGATAAGGCAAAGTTCATCGATTCCATGAGATAGGAATCGGATTTAAAATTTAGGAATTAATCTTAGTGTTAATGGCAAAAAATGACATTGCTCCTCTACTTTATTTTAAGAATAACACTAGTTTATAAATGTTTGAAAAACTAGCACCTCTTTAGAGAGAATGACAACAATGTCCTTATGAGGGCTTTTAATTTTTAAAATTTTCAGCCATTCCCTCCATTCCCTCTCTCTCTCATTCAACCATTTCCCTCCATTCTCTCTCTCTCCTTCAGCCACTCTCTCCTTTCTCTCTCTCTCTCTCACCGGAGCACGTCACCGGAGCACGGGCGTCACACCGGAGCACGGACAAGGACACAGGCATCACCGGAGCACGAGCGTCACCGTCTCTCTCTCACCGGAGCACGGGCGTCACACCGGAGCACGGGCGTCACCGGGGCAAGGGAGTCATCGGAGCACGGGCGTCACCATCTCTCTCTCACCGGAGCGGTACGGGAGTCACACCGGAGTATAGGCACGGTCATTACCTAACCATCCCACTGAAAAGTATTGAGTCTTGTTGAGGTATTTTGTGTTATTCTCCTAGTGAAAAGTATCCCAGTCGCCGAAACTTTTTCGGAACCTATTCATGATTTTTCGGGACCTATTTGTAACTTTTCGGGACCTGTTTATCGATACCTATTTAGACTTTGTGAGGACCTATTCATGATTTATCGGGACCTATTCCAAATTTTTCGGGACCTATTGACAGGTACCTATTTAAACTTGAACGAGACCTATTTATGATTTCTCTGGACCTATTCATAAATAATTTTACAGACCTATTTATCAGTCTCTATTTAGACTTTATTGGGACCTATTCATAATTTATCGAGACCTATGCATAATTTATCGGGACCTATTCTTGATTTGTCGGGACCCATGCATAATTTTTCGAGACTTATGTTCATGTTAATGGATAGGGAACATGGAGCGCGTCCGAGTGGTGATTATGTTCAATGGAGCAGCTGCAAACAGAGTTAGCAACTTAAATCAGCCGAGTTCGTCTAGTGGAAGGGTACGTACATCCAGTCATCGTCGATGCAGGATTTGCCAGCAAACAGGTCACAACAGGCAAACATGTCCAATGAGAATAGGCCTACCTGACACCGAGGAAGCACATACATGACTTTCTAATGACTATTGGTAGCAAACTATGTATGTCACTTCGGACATACCGAAGAAGCACTCATATACATTTCAAGACCTACCTTAAATTGTCCCCATGTACAATTCATGACCTATTTGAGATTTCTCTTGACTAATATAAGATTTATTATGACCTATTTAATATTTTTCGGGACGTATTTCAGACTCCTAAGAACAAAGTCTTCATGTCCATTTCGGGACCTATTTCAGATTTCTCTTGAACAGTGTTAGGTTTCTCTTGACCTATTTAACATTTCTCGGGACCTATTTCAGACTCCTTAGAACAAAGTCCCTCATGTCCATTTCGGGACCTATTTGAGATTTCTCTTTAACAGTGTTAGGTTTCGCTTGACCTATTTAACATTTCTCGGGACCTATTTCAAACTCCTCAAAACAAAGTCTCCATGTCCATTGCGAGACCTATTTCAGATTTCTCTTGAACAGTGTTAGGTTTCTCTTGACCTATTTAACATTTATCAGGACCTATTTTAGACTCCTTAGAACAAAGTTCCTCATGTCCATTTCGGGACCTATTTGAGATTTCTCTTGAACAGTGTTAGGTTTCTCTTGACCTATTTAACATTTCTCGAGACCTATTTCAGACTCCTCAAAACAAAGTCCTCATGTCCATTGCAGGACCTATTTCAGATTTCTCTTGAACAGTGTTAGGTTTCTCTTGACCTATTTAACATTTCTCGGGACCTATTTTAGACTCCTTAGAACAAAGTTCCTCATGTCCATTTCGGGACCTATTTGAGATTTCTCATTATCTATTTCAGATTTTTCATGACCTATTTTAAACTCATTGAGACCTAAGCCACATGTATAATTCGGGATCTATTTCACATTTATCTTGACCAGTGTAAGATTTCTCGGGACCTATTTCAGAGTTTTCGAGACCTATTTCAGACTTGTCGAGATCGGAGTCGCATGTACATTTCGGGACCTATTTAAGATTTCTCTTGAACAGTGTAAGATTTCTCATAACCTATTTCAGATTTTTCAGGACATATTTCGAACTCGTGGAGACCTAAGCCCCCATGTATAATTTGAGACCTATTTCAGATTTCTCTTGACCAGTATAAGATTTCTCATGACCAGTATAAGATTTCTCATGACCTATTTTAGATCTTTCAGGACCTATTGTTTATTTTCATTTTCAACAAGATATATCAACCAACATCACTACACATAAATCGGATGATCCTGACATGTATATCATTGTCATAAGATGAAGTCAATATGTACAGTGAATGTCAATCCCAACATAAATTGATAACAAAATATCAAAATGCATGCTCCTAAGATTTCCTAACAACATCACATGACATCATAAATGATGATTTGGGTCAGTGTACGGGCTGCGAAACACGGGAGCCTTTGTTCGTTTCCTTGCCAAAAGTCGAACAAATGTTGGTGACGATCGAACACAGATGCCGAGAGCAGCTGTCCTCACCAACGATGAGTTGATAATCCACCATCAAATCCACTCCAAGGACTAAACTTCCAAAACCTATGGGACAGTGGCCGTTATTCGTTCTATCGAGTTAACGAGAAACGTTTGCAGTAAATAAATTCAATGAGCAAACACATAATCTGCCTTTTAACCATCAGCTTACCATTCCAAACATGTTAAGCTGGTCACAGAGTGCTGTAATGCCATTCCAAATCCATGATATTCATGAACCTGTAGAACAATAAACATCACCACTAGCATGCTGATAACATATCCAAATTTGAAAAGACTTGCATTCCCAAACCAAAAACCATACCAAGGATAAAGCAGGGATTAACTCTTTTGACAGTTACACGATTAATGAAGTTGACTACAAGTCCAGGCTGCTGTGTGCTCTACTCGAGATGGCTTCTGCTCTAATCAGCTGAAATTCCTGAAAAGTAAGACCCACATTCACACCATCATTCTTTTACCCAACCAAAAGAGTACCTTAATATTTTCACTCATAAGAAAACTAAAACCACATATTCTGTCTCATGGCATTTGCTAGTTTGATCACCTGAGCATGCACGTAGCAGTAATCATCATCCATGATTGTCCACTGAACATCAAAGAAATTCTTGAGTTCATATGCTAACAATCAGAAAATTTTCCTAGTCGATTGCTGAACTTTGATGAGTGTAAGGGTGCATTATCTTGGCCCAACAACGGAGTGAGGATATCTTTGCCTGGGCTGAAATCAAGTATTCTTCAACTTTGAGCATTGTTGGAATACTACCCAAAGCAAAATACAGTCCCAAACTACTGATAAGTTCACCAGCTGATCGAAGCAATAGGCTTGCCACGGGAAACGAATATGGTGAGCTGAGAGTTTTCTTTTGCCCCGACAACCTCACACATGGATATCTCGACAAGATTCACTTTTAGAATCAGAGACCCAATTCTCTAGTCTGTCGTGCTGGAGAAGAACAACAAAAAGGGAATGGTCAAGCAAAATCATGGAAACTACGATGTAAAATTAAAGAAAATTGCACTGAACCATTGGTTCATATGGTAATTTAGATCAATTGCATCTTCTGTAAAATCCATTCAAATTGCATAGGAAGAGGACAGAAAGCTGAAATGTTCAATGGGGAAGCAAAAAAAGAATTGAAGGGAGTCTAATTTTTCCAACCTTCATATGGCCAATTCCAGTCTAGACGGCGTGAAATTCAAACTCAAAAGGAAGCTTCATTTTCCAAAACATGAAATCAAATAGTCAACAAAATTATACCAGATCTCATCTTAAAGACTATTCTACCTGTTGCAGGCAAGAGAGTAAAGGAGGCGGGTTTGCTGCAGGCGAGAGAGGAGAAGAAGCGGGGCAGCAGCTTCGGCCGGGCAGAGGAGGCGGAGCTTCAGGCTGCAGGTGAGAGAGGATAGGAGGTGAAGCTTCGGGCTGTAGGCGAGAGTGTAGAGAGGCGGGTCTGCTGCAGGCAAGATCGGAGAGGAAGCGCGGTAGCAGCTTCGGTTGGGCAGAGGAAGCGGAGCTTCGGGCTGCAGGCGGAGCAGGGAGAGGAGGCGGGGCAGAGGGGAGAGGAGGGGAAGTTAGGGTTACAGAAATGAGAAGGGTAGAATAGGAATTAATTAAAAATTTACCAAATAACCTTAAATAGTGGTGTTATTTTTTCAAACTGATAGAAAGTGGTGTTAGTTTTAAAAACACCACTTGGAGTGGTGCTAAAAATATTTTCAGCTCCTTAGTGTTATTTAAAACAGGATTTAGTTGTTATGAAAAATAAAGGGCATGCGCGGTAAAGCCAGCTTCGTTGAAAGCCGTAAGACAAGGTGCAGAAAACTGGATCAGCCTTTTCATATAATATATACCCACGCCCGACAAGCACGAACAACCCGCTAAAGTCTTGGATGCTCTCACGAGGATACGCGCATCCCAGAGAAAATAAAAAAGAAAGAAAGAGAACAACTATCAATAAGGGTAAAAGAGAGTGATATCAAGATGATGTCGTAATTTTATTAAAATGAGTGGCTTAAAACAATCCATTTCCAATTTTCGGATTGTCTCCTCTCCCTCTGTATTTGTTTTTATTTTTTTGATTATATTTTCTGACTACAAACCGTATATTTCTAAAAGTAGAAATTCTAAGATATATATCACTGCAGACAGGCCACGTTTACTTAGTCTAGCAATACTAAGAATTGATAGATCCGCCAGGCATTTTTGTCAGATTCAGCGAGGAAGGTGGGATGGAAATGTAGCTCTCCATTCCCGTCCTCCGCTTTACAACTCTCTCCCTGTGTCTATCTTCTTCTACTATATACGGTATCTTTGCGCGACTGATATGCTGATCCGCGTTCCTTCGCAGTCACTACTAGAAAGGATTCTAAGGTACGGGACACGGCGATTCTCCGAAATAATAAGAAAAGCGTTTTTCTCTTCTTTTTTTTTAATTGAGCCTCTTTTTTTGTCGTGAAGAGGCGAATTTCTAATAATTTTTTTAATGTAAGCACGTAAAAGCATTCGGATCCGAGAATCTAATCTCCAAAGAATCGATTACCTCTTTGTTTGCCGTGTGTTGTCTGCCTCCTTTGCCCTCTTCTTTTTGTTCTGTTCTGAGCCTATAATCTGACGGAGCTTTCCACTTCCACCACTTCCGTTGTATTATAATGCATGGAGTCCTCTCCCCTATCGAGAAAATATTTCATTCTTGTTCATATATTTGGAATAATAAAGTGGTTCTTTTCTGGTAAAAAAATTAAATGAATAATAAATTATTTATTTTTCGAAATCCTACTATAAGTCCTACCCATATATGTTATGATCAACAATTTGTCCTTGTGATTCGACAAAAAAATAAAATAAATATGCCCATAAATTAGCAATTCAATTAAAAAATGTAAAGATTAATAGCTTAATGACTCATTTAACCCCTTTTCTCGACTTGACTTAATCGATTAATTCCACGTCAAAGTTTTTTTGGGTCAAACTAGTTTAACTCAACCGCTATACATTAGTTTGTACTGAGATATGAATCCGACAATAGAGATTTAATCCGATTTATAAAAAGAGGAGGTATCACTAACTTAATAACTTAAACTTTTGGTATAGACATGAACCAAATTTCTTATAGGTCTAGTTAGAAAATTTTACATATTAGAGTAGGTTACTGTGTAAGCTCAAATCGCGCTAGTCCCAAGTGTGGAACTTTGGCTATGAGACTGAAAGAGAAATGCCTAGCTCATGGCCAATTTAATCAAGATTGAAAGAGAAATCCTGACTTATATTAGTTCTTAGCCCGATGACAAAAAAGAGAAAGCCATCCTCAAAGTCATGTATTCTCTGGTCAGAGTACGAAAGAAAAATGTTCAGTTCAAGACATATTGTTGAGGTTGCATGTTTAAGAGCATTTATCAACTTGATTTATATGAAAGCAGGCACTGCCAATCTATTGGCTATGATAATTTTACAATTTAATCCTCTGTAAATCTTGAATTTACATTAAAGGATCAAATAATGGCACAGTGGTGCTTCCCGACCATCGATAAATCTATCGGATTGACTAGCCCACTAAAGTGAGCTTCGGTCATTGTATATTATACTACAGAAGCAAAAGCCTTTATATTTATGATTTAAATATATATATATATATGCATATATGTATATATGTCAAGACTCATCAACTTGATATAATATATACACTGCCAACCTTCCAGACGATGAAGAATTCTTAGGTGATCTTACATATCACATTATATTTCATGAGAAATGAAAAGCGAACAAATTAGTGTTAAATACTCAAATAATTATCATAATTATTACTAATAAGAAAGATTTAATTAGTATTTTTTTCACTACATCATTATAAGATATAATTATATTCTAAGATTATTTTCCCCGACAAGACCCCGCAAATGACATATGCAAGTATGATAAAAGGGAATTTGGACCGAAGCCCTAATACCCGATTCGATCACTCAAAGGCAATGCAATGAGGCAAAAGATAAAAAGGCGAATTGGAAGGTCCAGGCATGAAAGATTTTCTGAAGCGACAAAGTTAGAGAAATTATGAAGAAATTAAAAAAAAAAAAAAAACCAAAACAGCTGATGTTTTCTATGACGTCAACCTAAGTATTATGTGAAAAAAGTAAAAATAAAATAAGATAAATTAAGGAGATTAGAAATATAGATGGAGATGAAGTTGATCCCAACACAGTATGACTGAATTTTATTAGAATGAGTGAGTGCGATTTAGGAGAATATGAAGATTGATTAGGAAACAAGTCACAATGTATTTTAAATTAATCTTAATTACACTCTTTCTCCAATGTAACTATTTTATTCTCCAAATCAAATGATTCTTGAATACCGAATTTATTTATCTCTAACAGAGAGAAATATCATGATTTAATTTCGTACTTAATTATAAGCTTTCTTTTCTTCAAAAGAAAAAAGGAGAAGAAACAGTCAAGAAGTGGACGCCGCCAAAGTACATTCATTTAGTCAGTGTGAAATGAAGTACATAAACATAGAATATTAGAAGAAATTCGAAAAAAAATTGGTACGAAAAGTTTCGCAGGTAAAATCGAATTCATGACTTTCGAACTATAATGCGATAATAGTACCAATTGTATCAAGTTTTCTTTCTCTTCGGTTCATTCATTTAGAAGGGACGCAACTTTGACGTCCATTACATCCGACACCATGCGGAGGGGAAATATTTTTGTCGACAAAGCTGAATGGACTTGAGACTTAAACATGAATAAAGTAGAATGCGCGTCAATTAATTTAAATGGATGGTATGAATGCAGTGATAAATGTTTTCAGAAAGGTGAGGAAAGATATAATAATAGAGTAATAGAATCATAAAAGTTAATTGAGAAAGAAGGCTACATGGATTGGTATCACATGCATCTTTTCATTTATTGTCTCTTCCTTTTATTATATTTTAGTCTCATATATATCTTTTATGTATTAAAAATTATAAAAGTTGTATTTCTTTTTATTTCGTCTTTCTTTTATCATATTCTAAACTTATACATCTCTTTTATAAAAAAATAAAAGTTACAAATATTATGTAGAAGTAAATTATAAAGTAAGTGCTAAGTTTGGATTTTTAGGTTAATATGAGTCTAACTTTTTATAAGTCCAATGAAAATTTTACATGGTACCGAATCATGTTAGTATCTGGGCTCACACCACCAAATACAAGTGCAGAAGTCTTGGTCAGGTAAATCCGAAACTGAAAGAGAAATTATCGACTCATATAAATTTATTAGCATGTGAAATACTCTATTTCCTACTATAAGTTAAAGAATTTTAATTGAATTAAATTATATTAAATTATAAATAAATAACATAATTATACCAATTCATCCTAATATTTCACATTTATTTATTTTTATTTTTTACGTACATAGTATGGGTCCGTTTCTAGTATTGAATACTTCACGGAAATCTAATTTATTTTATCTCTAACAGAGAGAAATATCATGGTTTAATTTGGTAATTAATTACAAGCTTTCTTTTCTTAGAGAGAAAGAAGAAGAAGAAGAAACGTTGAAGAAGGTGGAGGCCGCCAAACCAGTTCGTTTTCAATTCCTTCATTTAGAAGGACGAGGCTGGTTTGACGTCCATCAACTCCTCCACAGGGAAAACATTTTTGCCGACAAACATAGCTGGACTGGCGACTCAACCTAAATAAAGTCGAATGTGCGTCAATTTAAATGGATGATATGGATGCAGTGATAAATAAGTGGAGAGCAAAAACATATATAATAATAGAGTAATAGAATCACCGCTAAAGAGCAGTGATTTAGTAGTCTAAAATTGATTTTCACGCACTTTTGTGAGGTCAAGATTACATGTTCGAGTCCCGCATTGAGCATTATTATCAGAAGAGGTTTTTGAACTCGTGCCTCAACGAACACTATCTCCTCATAATATATACTAGACCTTTCGTGGTGTTACGTCATGTTGATGAGAACGGTATTAGTATTTATTATTCGGTTTGTTGGGTATATTCTCGGCTGAACACGTAAGCATGAACATTACGTAATGGGTGACTAGGTCGCAACTACCATTGTCCTCCTTTTACTAACAAAAAAATAATAGAGTAATAGAACAATAAAAGTTAATTGAGAAAGAAGGCTCCGTGCATTATTAACACATGTATCCTTTTATTCCATTTGTAGACTCTCTTATGTATGAAAAAATGTTAAATGTTACATTTCCTTTTATTCCCTCTCTGTTTTATCATTTCCAAATTTATATTTCTCTTTTGTAAAAAAATTATAAAAGTTACATGTATTATATAGGAGTACTTATAAAGTAAATATAAGTTTAGATTTTCACACATATATGAGCCTAACTTCTTATGAGTCTAGTGAAAATTTTATATAGTATCAGATTATATTAGCATGTGAGCTCATATCATTAGATCTAAGTGTGGAACTCATGACTAGTTGAATCCGAGATTAGAAGAAAATATTCAGCTTATCCAAGTATGGAAAAAAGATACTTAGATTGAGATTAGTTATTGAGAGCACGTGGCAAGTGTAGGCCAATTGTCGCTGAAGGGAGGGCATTGATAAATGACCATGTCAGTTAGATAATTAAAAAAAACCTGCCATATAGTATTGGAGAAGAACACGTGCCATATACTCTAAAGTAAGTAGATGTAATATACATTTTTTTGTTTGCATAATCAATATTCAAAAGCCCTTTGAAACTCTTATTAATCTAGTTCCTGTATGGTCGATCTGTGAAGGAATCAAGCCCTCCCAACGAGATTTTTCTCCATTTTCAAAAACTCGAACACGAAACCTTTATTTAAGGAAAACAAATATCTTAACATTATGTAAGATAATTATTTTCAATATGTAAATGTAATATAATTTATTTTCAACATGTATCGATAATTAATTTTTATAATTTTTTACGTACTTACAATTAATTTAAGTTATTTTTATCAAATAAAAATAAAATGGAAATAAATAAATAAATTATTTAAAATAAAATAAATAAGAAATCATAACAAGATATGGTAAACTGCCTGAAAGATCATGAGGAAAAAAAAAACTAACTAGGTTTCTGAAGAAAGAAGACGTTCCCTTATGCCTTCTTTCACTAGCCAATCTTTATCCATTATTATTTTTAAATAACTACTCACCTTCCCATCTCAATCGTCCAACTTTTATCTCTAATACAATTAACGTTGGCCGGTTTAACCCAAAAATTAACTTAAGTAAATAGGACGTGCATCCAAATTTTTTAAAAAAATCTACGAGATCATATATTCGATCCTCTCATTGAACGCGTAATCCTTGGTGAGGTCACTCGCACGTGTCTTATGCATGAGCTTATGTAAATTCATGAAATTGTATGATTTTTATGGGTACAGAGATTAAAAAAAAATTCCTCGGTACAAAGGAAAGAAAATGGAGAAAAAAAAAGTTCGGCCGTTCATTCTCGCCTCTGCAAGTAGTGTCCTAACGGCAGCAAATGGGCTTCGAGTTTGAGGCTTTGTGGCCAAGAAGGCCGAGGGAGTTTAGTCAAATTAAAGGGTCTATGTTGTCCAAAAATACTTACTACTCTACATGGGCTTTGTGGCATCTCTTTGGAGATTTCGATAAAATTGGAGTAGTACACAGAAAATTAGCATGACCATGATACATGGGCTTTGTGGAATTCCGTGCAACTACTAAGGTTTGATTGATTAATCCTCCTAATGTGCAAAATAGGCACGTAAGTGTACAAGGGAATTGAAGGAACACAACGTCATGGACTGAGAACTGAATACTCAAGTATGTTAATATCAGCTCAAGAGTGATATTATTTGTATCAAACCTCTTTTCTATGATGATCAATTTTAGACGATGGCATTTTGGGCTGCCTTTTCTTCCTTTTCTGGAATGCTGTATAATTAGATTTCTAATTGGGAGAATCATCAAGGTTATAAATCAAATTTTCATTCGTTATGCTTATTTAGGATTTACCCGATTGGAATGCTTGCCTCCTATTCACTTCAGTGATATATTTATTTGATTTTTATAAAAAAATAACTTTTTTCCCTAACTTTCTATTTGGTAATTGTCAACAGAAACACATTGACCAGTATTCTACCTTTAAGCGACAGACTTTCGTGGACACTTCTTGGAACATAAAGTTAAAGCTAAGGGCTTAGTAATATAAAATTTCATTCACCAAATGCATACACACGAGAGGTGCAGATACATGATTCTTACAAACTTTACCACAGAATCGTACTAATTACTATGCATAAGACTGTTTTTGTGTACAAGACACAGATACGTTACTAATTCAAGACACAACGAGTTATTGAAATAGAAACTTCCAACTCATGCATGCATATCATTAAATTCAGACAGAACCATTTGCATCTAAACCATTAATTTTCAGGTAGATCAAAAGAAACTTCCAGAATTGGTCCGTTGTTGAGTGTATGAGTATTGGTTGGTTGGATGTGCAGGAACTCTGGTCCTAGGGCACAGAGTAAAGCAACATTGAATATGGCCACGTTTACGAAGAACCAAGCATGGTACGAAACAATTATCCACAACAGCATCTCAAAGCCAAGAGTTCCGAATATCATCTTCGCATGGCAGAAGATTAAGTGGGAGCTCCATTCCAAGGAATCAATCAGATGAGAAATAGTGTACGCAATTTCAAATGCATAATAGATCCACTTGATTGTACCGTGTCCTTCAAAAACATCTGTGGCATCTTTGTTGATTGACTGGTAGGAATGTGTCGCTAGCAGTAAAAATATATTGGCAATCACCAGAACCTTGCAGAGTTTCTTCAAAAACTGTTGCTGAAGCTCGACAATGCTGCAAACCAAACAAGACATTAGCAAATGATTAGAGAGATTAATATCTTATTTTAAGTATCTACCACCCGGTATATATCCATGGTCCTACAGGTTTTGACTAGTTTAGATTCGAGCCGAATCGAATTGGATTTGCAAATTAATCTATTACGTATGCAAAAGATATGTAGGGGGTGGAATTCTTTCCAAAATTAGATAAAGAGCCATCAACCAACCTCATGGACTGGGTAATACAGCATGTGAAATTAGAAGGCTGGTCCTAGGCCTATGAATGATTGGACGGGACCCAACGAACACAATATTTAGCTCCATTTATGGATGTCAATAGTCAAGCATTGATTTTCCTATCCTAGGACACTGAGATAAAAAGTCCATCTCCCTCACGGCTCTGGGCTTTGCGAGTAAGGTCCGAACCGGCCCCTGAACATGTACGTCTATAAATATGTATTACACGTGACGAGATAACTAGTCTTATTATCGAAGAACTTCACTGTCATTCAGTCAAAAAACCGGGAGGAGCAATTCATACTCATTCCCCAGATTGTTTCTCAAAGACGGTAGGTAGATCCTACTCTGCCCGATGCGTTATTTAGATTTGGCATGGCAATGGAGAGATTAAGTCAATGCATGGATTTGACAACAAACAAAAACAGAGCTCCTGTAGCTTCAGTATCTTGGCTGCGTTGACTAGAATTGCAGGGTGCCTCCACGGGGCAAGAACAGTAGCAGAGTATTGCAGAGAGGCATGAAGAAAGAAGCTGCAGGGGGGTTTTGACGAACTGCTAATGGAGACTGATGATCACTATGTGTTAGTGTTGTGAAGAGTATACATAGAAAGAGATTGGATGGAGATGACTCACCTGACATGGCTACAGCTTTCACGGGGCATATCCTTCTCTTAATCGAGAAGCCTGTGCTTGTTTCGAGAGCGAGAGATCTACCTCTTCCACTTCAGAGAGAGAGAGAGAGAGGGAGAGGGGTTGGGGGGAGCAGGGTTATGCGTGTTGGGGTGATGGGTGTGTATATATGGTGCAAGGAGAAGATGCGGATGGACGAGTGGATTTTTTTCTTTTTTTTTTTGCTTCGTGAAATCGAATTCGTTATCAAAGGGGAAAGTTGGAGTGGGCCCTCCTGCTCCCTGCGAAGGGAGCAGGAGGGCCCACTCCAACTTTCCCCTTTGTTATAAAATTCACCTCGAACTCCCATAGTCGGAATGCTGGTTACAGGATTTCGATTTTGCAGCAGCGAGACTCACCTCCAGCCCCCCATATTTCCCCCAGACTTGGACAGATTAAGGCGGCCACCTCTATATTTCATAGAATTATCATTCAGCTTCCTTTCGTTTTTACTAATAAAGGAGGGTATAATTGTGAAAGCACATTTATTTTCTATCACATAAAAATTATTATACCATATTTTAAAATTCTTTTTCAATAATATACAATGCTTACCAAACACAACATTTTTATTATAATAACTTACATTTTAAATAAAGTAATAACTTTTTATGTAATTTAATTTTCGCTGGTAATCTAGCGTTACTCGAACAGAACGGTCCATTTATAATTTTGCATGATTAATTTCTCTCTTTTACCCAAAACAAAAAAAAATGCAAAAAGTGGAAAAATAGAAATTCCGCTTGGTGAATATTTGTGATAGAAGCCCAACAACCCCTTGCCAAAAGCAGTCCACCAGTGTCGGGCCTCAGCGTTGGCCCAACCCGTGCCTACTAACCAACCCAAGAGAAAATAAGGAGCAAAAATGTCCCAGAGACTAGAGAAGGAGCAGAGTCAAACCTACGTGTCGGATGGATGTGGCACATCGTCGAGTCGGAGTGTCGGAATACTGGTCGGTTATATGTGCATGAAGGCTGGGAACTCTGCTCCAAGATTACCTAAATATATTTACATGCGATTATTAAAGGGCATCAGGTGGTGACACATGAGATCTTTTTTTACGGTATTTTCATGTCCATACTAGCATTCTGGTAAAATGATGGACGTTTGAGTCCAACCGGTGGTAAAAAACGATTAGGAACTGAAGTATTAGTCGGGTACAATATTAGAGATTAAAGTGACCGTTTACTCTCCAAAATACTAATATGCCCCCATTGGCTTTGTGGAATCCCATGTAAGGCTAATTTGATGAAGAGAGAAGAGGTTTAATGCAGCAGTACTGATATTAACATGAGATCAGGAGTTAAACTTTTATCATTGAAACTTCTTATACTCTTTATTTCTGTTTTTTTTCCCTTTCATCCTTTTTAAGTGTACAATTCTCTTTCGCTATAGTTATTATCCCTTTTAAGTGTACATATCTCATGCCCTATGTTTACTGGGGATTTACCCGATTGCACTACTTGCTTATTAACTTCGATGAAATATTTAAAGATTTGATTATTTATCAAAAATAACTTCTATTCAAACTATTCTACGCAGTAATTGTCAACCGAAACAAATTGACTAGTATTAATTCTTTCTACACTTTAAGAGGCAGACTTTCGCGGACATTTCTTGGAATATAAAATTAAAGGCATAAGATAAATGTTATTACAAAAAAAAATCTTAAAAATGATCCTATTTTACAATAACGTGCAGAAAAACTACCTAAATCATTTTAATTGGCAATAATTAATGAAATTGTTTGGGTAATTATTTAACACCAATTTACTCGTGTATCATAATTCGATTAGTATTTTATTACGTTACGTAAAAAAAATAGGATTGTCAAAGAATCAATCAATTAATCGAATGCATACACATGAAAGACCGAAGTACCAGATACGTGATCGAAGCAATTGTCTTTTTTTTTTTTTCAAACTTCACCGCAGAACAGTATAATTCATAGACACATATGGTACAAGACATAAACATCCAGGAATAATCAAGACATAACTAATAATCGATACAGAGACTTAAGACTCGTGCCTGCGTGTCGTCAGACTCGAGACAAAACCAATTCCGTCCAAACCAATTCCGACCGGACCAATATTTCATGGTAGACCAAGAGGAACTTCTAAAACAGGTCTGTCTTCGAGTACATGAATATTGGTCTATTGGATATGCAAGAAATCTGGTCCGAGGGCACGGAGTAAAGCACCATTGAGAAGGCTACGTTTGTGAAGAGCCATGCGCGGTATGAAAACATCATCCACAGCATCATCTTAAAGCCGAGAGTCCCGAACACCGTCCTAGTGTGGCGGAAGGTTGAGCAGGAGCTCTATTCCATGGAAATGATCATGTGAGCCACTGTGTATAGGACTTCTAATGCATAATAGATCCACTTCACTATAGAGCCGGTGCCATCCTTAACGATCGACCGGTAGTAATACGTTACCAATAGTAAGAATATATTGGTGACAACCATAACCCTTTGCGGAGCTTTCTGAGGAACCGTTGTTGGAGCTCGACAGTGCTGCAACGCCCAAGCAAGACATTACCTAAAATATAAGTGAGTGAGATTAGTCTCTTACGTATGCAAAACGCATATGGGATATTGCGGTTATTCTTTTGCTAAGACTGGAGAGAGAGCCAGCGACCTCACGGACCTCTTGGGTTGGGCAGGAGTGACTGAGTTGAAGGCTGGACTTGGGGCCATGAATAACTGGAACCAACAAACAAAGCAAAGGGGCCGTTGGTTTTGCCCTTGAACAGCCCAAAACATCCCAATTTTCTTAAAGACATTGAGGTGTAAGAACTAAGAAGTCCGTGATCTGGACACTGAACGCATCTATATTGACCGCCGGGATAATCCAAGTTAAGCTCGATCCCGGTGACGACCCCTTTTCTAGGTCTATAAAATAGGGCAACAGCCAGTAGCAGTCCTCCAGAAAAAGCAAGCATGGAGAAACAAGCTTATATTTTGATGGTAAACGAGAATGATAATCAAGAAACGCAAAGATTATAGAGAGGCACTCTATCTATGAGCCGAAAAGCTGCAGGGAGAGATGGGAAGTAACGGCCTAACGGGAGCAAGGGGATCGATGGAGATATCTCACTTTTCATGGCTCCACCTTTCACCTGGCAAAGCAAGAGGTGGTTCTAGGCCGGTTCCCCTATCTCGTGGAGCTGGAACCGGCCGGTTCTTAAACCATGGCCAGGCGTATGTCAGTTTGAATCCATCGTCCGATCTAGGGCAATTTTTTTTTTCCAACCGGTGTAGTAGGTTCAAGTAACTAAGCTGGAGGATCTATATATCGTTCCCTAATTTCTACAAATATAGACCTAGAACTGTAATTCTTGAGCCTCAATTCGATTGTGTTCATTCCTGCTGCTGCAGCAATTAATTTCCTATAGACTAACTCAATGGGCTTAGAGTTTGGGCCAATGTAGCCGAGAGGGCCTGAGTGAATCTATCCCGTCGTTTAATTAAATGGGGTTGTACTTGTCTAACATACCAATACTACATGGGCTATTCCATACAACAACTAAAAGGTTGTTTGATCGATTTGGTCTTACAAAAAAATTTTTTATGCACTCCTCGAAAGTGATAGAAGGAAGAGAAAATGAAAAGGTACGTGTTGTCTGACTGATACAATCGAGCCTTAAGTCTTTTAGTCCCAATTCAAGAACCATTAGATCAAGCTTCCTTACTCAGGGTTTGGTTGATTTAAAAAATGCCCATCCTGGCTGCGATTTCTTTCCCTTTGGGGTAAGGACGTACTTTGAAGTCCTAGATCAGGCAATCGCTGTGCTTATGCTCTGAGCCAACTGGATTATAAATCAGATTTTCTTTCATTACCTGATTGTAGTGTTTTCTTGTTCCGTTAAGTAAAACATTCATTCCAACTCTTCTATGTGGTTCTTGTCAACCAAAGCAAAAACAGCTTGTGTTCTGAAACATAAAATTAAAGTTAAGGACAGTAGATAAAATTTTATTTATCAAATGTATTCACACGAGAGAGACACAGAGATCATGATGGAAGCAACTTTTTTTTAAAACAAACTTCACCACAGATGAGGATTAATATAGAAATCTGACTAGGACACAACATACAAACATACAAACTTGACACAACATACGCACAGCGGCACAGAGATATATAATTTCTTTTACACGACACTACGACTGTGTCATGTACAAGATACATACTTGACTAAGACACAATGAGCAATCAATATACAAACCTACAACTCGTGCATGTTTGTCATCAAATTCAGACAAAATCATTTCCATCTAAATCACTTCCGATCGGACCATTTCTAGGTAGATCGAAATGAACATCCAAAGCAGGTCTATTGTCGAGTGGCTGAATAGTGGTATGTTGGATGTGCAGGAACTCTGGTCCAAGGGAACAGAGTAAAGCAACATTGAGTATGGCCATGTTTATGAAGAACCATGCTTGGTACGAAGCAAGTATCAGTAGCAACATCTCAAAACCAAGAATCCCGAACATCGTTCTGGCGTGGGGGAAGATTGAGTGGGAGCTCAAATCCAGGGAAACTATTAGATGAGTAACAGTGTACAAGGTTTCAAATGCATAGTAGATCCACTTGACTGCAGTGTGCCCCACGAAGACGTCAGTGGCATCTCTACTAATCGACTGGTAGAGGTGTGTGGCCAATAATAAGAATATATTCGCGACCATCAGAATCCTACGGAGCTTTCTCAGGAACTGTTTTTGAAGCTCAACGATGCTGCAACACAAACAAGACATTTACATATGCAAAACATAAGGATGGGGGAATTTTTTTTCCTAAGATTAGATAAAATGAAAGACCCAGCAACCTCATAACGTATAATATAATGTCAAAGTGGAACACTGGACTTTGAGCCTATGGATGATTGGACCCAGCAAACAAGGCAGAGGCCCATTTGGTCTGAACCTCAGGCCCATTCAATCTGACATTAATTTTATTCTTAAGCCCATGACTTTCACGGCAAGGAAGAAACTGGCCCCTGAATACATCTATATTCACGGTGATATATATAGGTCCAGTAGAGCCCAATTAAGTCCAGCACGATCCAAGAAAAGGGATGTACTGAATTATGTTATGAGCAGACGGACAAACTATTGGTGAAATCAACGATAGGAGACTGATAGATACGGGTATCGGCTTATGTAAAAAATTATCATGATTAGGACGCTCACAAGTTATATGAATATTAATGAGCCTTAAAAACCTTATTTATGTATCGGATCTTAATTTGCCCTTTTTCTAGGTCAATATATAAAACACGGTAAAAAAAGCTCGGGTTTTGATTATAATCAAGAGCCGCTATGTTAGCAGAGATAGCTCGTGTCAGTGTTGCAAAGACTAGAGAAAGGAAATGCTAATGGAGATGATAATCAATCGAGGAACAACTCGATTTGAGATAGAGAAAATTAGGGGGAAGAAGGTGGAGATAGATCACTTTTCGTGGCTCCTGCGCTCACCGGGCATCTCGATATCTGGATGTGCTCTGAGAAGGGTTTGGGGGCGCAAGCTGTCGATGATAATCCTCTTCGCTGGGCAGGGCCAGGGGGAGGGTGTAGGTATTTATAAATGAAGACTGACGAGAGGACTCCCTGATGTCTGCATGTCTTCTATGATACGATGATTTCTTCTTTTTGGGTGGGAAAAGGAAAGCCGACTTCCTTTCTATTTCCACTGAGAAAAGGAATGGTGAGTTCCTTTCGACACCATCCGCCCAGGAAAAGAAAGGAGTAAATATTCAGACAGCGTATAACGCACAATAAATTTATTGTATAAAAAATTTTCTTAAATCTCGACACATGTAAAATTTTTATAATTTTTAGTATTAATTTTACATATATCAAGATTTAAATGATAGTTTACATAAGAAAAATCACTATTTATTACGTGTCGAATATTTACTTCAAGGAAAAACTTCTTTTTGGCACGATCAAAAAAGAATTAGCAGTTGTTATAGAAAAATACAAGAAAAAGCAAATAGAGAGAGAGAGAGAGAGAGAGTACATAGCAGTGGCTTTCAGAAAATTCCACTCTGTGATTATTTGCATGGACATAGCAATCGCCTCAAGAACGAAATTCCACACTGTGATTATTTGCATGCTTGTTTCTCACTTTTAACTAAACGAAAGTGGAAAAAGTGAAAAAGAAAGATTCACACCGTGTTCAAGGATGGATTTAGGGGTAGTGGAGAACAATCCAGAAAATTCATAAAATTTGTAAAAATAAAGGAAACGGTTCTGATGCATATGGTCCCTGGAGTCAGTACTAGAACTGAATGTATATTGGTTAGCACGGTCAATTTTAACTCTTTATAATTTCCTTATCTTGACTTTAATTCACATAGAAATAATTTTAGATTAATAAAAGTAAGAAGAAACAATAATGAAGAAGTTCCAACATGCCATATAGGACCTGTGATATGGCGAGGTTACGAATATAGTATAGTTCATAAATTGCGTAAGCTAGGAATCAAATCCAAAATTTTAGAACGGATTTCATACGGAATAGAATACATGTATTATGGAAAATAAAAGGTATATGCAGTAAAGCCAGTTTCCTTCAAAGCCATAAAATGAGGCTGGGAAAATTTTGATAAACCTTTTCATATAATATGCGCACGCACGCACGACAGCGCGACTGACCCTGAGCCAACCCAAAAACTAATAAATGCTCTCCCGAGGATACGCGTATTCAGAGAAATTTTTTTAAAAAAATGAAAAGAAAGAAAACAACTACCAACAAAAACAAACTGATATCAATCTGTAATTTTATTAAAATGAGCAACTTGTAATTTTATTTGATTTTGTTTTTATTTTTTTCAATTATAAATTTTAACTGCGAACGCAAATTTTTAAAAAATAAAAATTCTCAGATCATCTCATGCCACTGTGCATCGGTACAAAGAACCGATGCGATCTTTGGGGAATTTTTGTCAGATTCAGCGGGGATGGTGGGATGGAAATGTAATTTTCCATTCCTGTCCTCCGCTTTATAACGGTCTCTCTGTCTATGTTCTTTTATTATGGTTTTTTGTAATCCTATCTTATCATATAGCGTGAGAAAATATTAATTAAAATATGATAGATAAGTAAATTAGTATAATCGCTCAATCGGTTATCATAATTAGTGTTAATCAAAATAATTTAAATAATTTTTTCGCGTCACACTATTTTAAGTAGGAACATTTAAAATTTTTTCACTATCCTTGAACGATTGATACGCTCATTCACTTTCCTCCGCAGCCACTACTAGAAATGATTTTCGGGGTGCCGGCACGGCAATTGTTCGAAATAATAAGAAAATCCCTTAAATGTTTTTTTTAACAATTTTATCTGTTTTTAACCTCCAAGAGTTAGGTCAAGTGGATAATACATGCATATTACTCGTATGGGAATTCACGAAGCTAAAGGTTAGAATTCTCTTGAGCGATTAGAATTAGTGAGATCACCCACATATATCTTTTACACATGGACTTACATATGAGATTTTGAAGTGACGATGAGTTTAAAAAAAATTCTCATTATAAAAGAAAAAAAATATGTGATTGGGATTTGGATCGAAGGATCTGATCTCAAAAGAATCATTAACCTTTGTGTTTGCCGTGTGTTGTCTGCCTCCTTTGCTCTCTTCTTTTTGTTCTGTTCCGAGCCTATAATATAGTGGGGGTTTCCACTTCCGCCACTCTCGTTATATTATAATGCATGGAGTCCTCTCCCTTTTTCGGGGAGGAGTTTCATTCTTAATCATGTACATGGAAGTTCTAATCACAAATTCGCTGAACTAATAAATGAATAATAAATAATCAATCCAATTGGATCATCAATTTTAATCTCAAATATCACATCAGGTCTGATATGGTCACGTGCTCGCTCCGTTTTTTTTTAAGTCCAAACCCAGGTACTTTCCGGATTAAAATGAGGTGTCAATAATGACCATGAGTAAAACCCTATCGATAATTTTCATTTTCATTTTTTTTATCTTTTTTATTTTTTGAAAAATATGTTTTGTTGAAAAATAATTTTTGGATGAAATATTCTTTTTTAAATGAAAAAAGTAACAATAGAATCAAAGTGATAAGAACTCTAAAGGTTGAGATATGAATGATAAAAATAAAGGTTTATGACAAAAGTAATAAAAATACGAAAGGTTGAGAATTAAAATTTTTATTTATTCACTTCATTTATCATATCAATTTTTTTTTAAAAAAAATAACTTGGTTTCTGGAGAAAGAAGTCGTTCCCTCCCTCATGCCCTAATTCACCAGTCAATCTTTCTTTTTTATTATTATTATTATTTTTAAATAACTGTTCACCTTCCTATCTTAATTGTCCAACTTTTATCTATGATACATTTAACTTTGGAGCTGTTGAATCCCCAAGAGTTAATTCAAGTGATACATGGGCTTTGAGAGATCAAAAATTAAGGAGGAAGTTTTTGAGACCTGAGAGTGTATGTGGATCAGTGCTGAGGATAATATTGTAGCAGATCGTCTGCCTAGACTGAGAGATGGGATGCTAATCTCTGAACCTTGGCCTCTGGCCTACGTGTGTTAGAAGAAGATGAGAGTCGTCTTTTTGTTTCTAAAAACCCTCCATCGGTTAGGTCAAGCTTGAAGAGTCGATAAGGGCCTTTTGTCTCCGAAGCCCATTATCGATCTCCGTAGGCCCTATTGTAGTTGGACTCAGTATTTATTATAAAAGCAGTTATTCAGGGAAAAAAAGAAGTGATACATGAGCTTTGTGGAATTCTGTACAACTACTAAAGTTTGATTGATTAATTTTTTAGTGTATAGAGTAGGTATATAAGTGTACAACATGATACAAGGAAATAAGAAATAAAGGACTAAAAAGAATTGCACGAGTGAGAACTGAACTCAGATATTTTAATATCAGATCTGGAGTAGTGTCATTTAGTCCCCTTTATGTAATTGATCAGTTTTAGACAATGGCCTTTCGGGCTCCCTTTTCTTTCCTTTTTGGAATGCGGTATAACTAGATTCGTAATTGGGATAATCATCGGGTTAATGATTTAAGCCCACTAGAATATAACTCAAATTTTCATTCAGTCACTATGTTTATTTGGGATTTACCCAATCACTTCGATGAAATATTTATTTATTTATTTATAAAAATCGAACATTTTTCCTAACAATTCTAGGCGGTGATTAATTTGTCAACAGAAACGAATTGACTAGCATTCTACCCTTACGAGGCAGAATTTCGTGGACACTTCTCGGAACATAAAATTAATGCTAAGAGCTTAAGATAAAACTTCATTCATCAAATGCATGCACACGAGAGACAACATGATATTTACTAACTTCAACACAGAATGGTATTAATTAGATACAGTGAATATGACTGTATTCGTGCACAAGACATAGATATACGTGACTAATTCAGATACAGTGGGTAATCGATTTAGACACTTATGGATGTATATCATCAAATTTAGACAAAACCATTTCCTGGCAGATCGAAAAGAACTTCCAAGATTGGTCCATCGTCGAGTGTATAAGTATTGGTCGGTTGGATGGGCAGGAACTCTAGTCCAGGGGCACAGAGTAAAGCAACATTAAGTATGACTATATTTATGAAGAGCCATGCACGGTACGAAGCAATTATCCACAGCAGCATCTAAAAGCCAAGAGTCCCGAACATCATTCTTGCACGGCGGAAGATCAAGCGGGAGCTCAATTCCATGGAAACTATGAGATGAGCAACTGCGTACAGGATTTCAAATGTATAGTAGATCCACTTAATTATACCGTGTCCTTTGAATACATTGTTGGCATCTTTGTTGATCGATTGGTAGAAATGGGTCACCAGTAGTAAGAATGTATTAGCAACCATCAGAACCTTATGGAGCTTTCTCAGGAATTGTCGTCGAAGCTCGACAATGCTACAAGCCAAACAAGACATTAGCTAATGATTGGAGAAATTAATCTCTTATTTCAAGTTTGTACCACCCGGTGTCCATCGTCCTACGGACCCTAACTAATTCAAATTTGAGATGGATGGAATTAGATTTGAAAATTTATCTCTTACGTATGAAAAACATATGGAGGGGGGAATTCTCCCCAAAGATTAGACAAAGAGCCATCAACAAACCACATGGCCTGGCCAATACATCATGTGAAATTAGAAGGTTGGACGTGGGCCTTATGAGTTGTTGGATTGGACCCGTCAAACACAACAGAGCCCCATCCCATCTGATCTGCAGGCCCAACGATACAGCCCAAAAAATCTATTGATGTGACTTATTCTTATTGATTTATGATTCTCGACGACCGTGATATTTCATAACATGTAAGACTTTCTCATGAAGTAATAGTTCTATTTTCCTAATTTTAGCACATACGCCTCCTACTCCTGCGTTTATGGAAGTCAATCGGGCATTGATTTTCCTAGGACACTGAGATAAGAAGTCCATCCCCTTCACGGCTCTGGGCTTAGCGGGTAAGGTCCGACCCGGCCCCTGACCTCATACGTCTATAACATATACATTACCCACGAGGTTATAGCCTAGTCTTATTATCGAAGAGTTTCAGTGTCCTTCAATCAAAAAACTGAGAGAAGCAATTCATACTCACTCCCCAGATTCTTTTCTCAAGGGACGATAGATCCTGCTCTGGCCGATGTGTTATTTAGATTCGGTGCGGTAGTGGAGAGTTTTAAAGTTAATGCAGACAAAAAAAAAAAAAAAACAGAGCTCCTGCTGCAGTATCCGTGCCTGGCGACGTCGATGAGTATTGCGGGGTGCCGCAGCAATAAGAGCAGCTGTACTGTAAGAGAGGCATGAAGAAAGAAGCTCGGAGTTTTGGCTAACTGTTAATGGAGATTGATGATCGCCATGTGTCAGTGTTGTGAGGAGTATACATGGAAGGAGATTGAATGGAGAGACTCACTTTTCAGAGGGCATCTCCTTCTCTTGATCGATAAACGTGTGACTGACTCGAGATCGCGAGAGAGAGAGAGAGAGATCTGCCTCTTCCACTTCAGGTACAGCGGGGGCCGGTGACGGTGCGTGTGTGGGGTGGGGGGCGGGGTGGGGGGTGGGGTGGTATCTATAGAGAGTAGGTATTAAGGAGAGGGAGCCGATGGGATCTCACGGAAAGTGGAAGGGTGTATAAACAAGTCAGATGAGGACAACAGATGCAAATTTCGGATTGGGAAGAGTGAACAGTGGACGTGAATAAAAATTAATTTGATAGACGAAGGTCTTCGGATTGGGAAAAGAGAACAGTGGACGTGAATAAAAATCAATTTGATAGACAAAGTTGTTCGGATTGGGAAAAGTGAACAGTGGACGTGAATAAAAATCAATTTGATAGACAAAGTTGTTCGGATTGGGAAAAGTGAACAGTGGACGTGAATAAAAATTGATTTGATCGACAAAGGTGTTCGGATTGGGAAAAGTGAACAGTGGACGTGAATAAAAATTGATTTGATAGACAAAGGTGGTCTAAAAAGTCCGTGGAGGCTTACAATTCCAAGTCAAGGTCCCATCATGTTCCTCTCTTTTTTTTTTTTTTTGGTAATTAAGTCAAGGCACCATCTTTGTTCCTCGCTTTCCCCATCCTGTCGTCCTGAGTGTGTTCTGCGTCACATTACCGAACAATTGATATTAAAAAATCGAACGAACCTTTACTAGGAATGATAATCTCTACCGAACCCTCCTACCATCCATATTCTATAATATAACATTATCTAATTACATATTTTAAATATAATTGTAGTTTATTTATTAGTAAATTTATCTTAATAAATTAAATGATAATCTTCATTTTTATCAAAATTATGAAAATTCTTAATTCGTTTAAATTAATTTAACTATACTACTATAAATATGTAAATCTATATCATATTTTAAATAATAATAAATAACTTTTTTAATGGGATAAACTCACGCCCTGACCCTACTCAATCTGTGAATGGTGTGGTGCTAGTTTGTTTGTCCAAATACCTGTCCTAGCCCACCCCATTACCATCTCTAACCCTAACTAATTTAATTTGAGATTGGAGGGTCCACTGATGAGTAAATTTTGATTTTTCTCTATTTATAATATTCAAATTCCAGATTTTATTTAATAAGAGATAAGTTATACCACCTCAACAAATTTACTTTGCTAATATTTCATAGATGATGTGAATACTTTTGTTTACTAAGTATATAATATTTAAAATTATAGTTAAATTCACTTTGATATCTCCATTGGCCTTTTAAAGTTAATATTACAGATAATGCCAGCCCAGCTTCCTTCAAGCTTAAACTGACCGGGTAAAATTATACCTGTCAACGACCACCAAAAAAAGGAAGATTATACATATCAATTGATGGTAATAAAATCAGTTAAAATGGTTTGTCACCTGCGGAATGAATAACGGATTGATATATGATAACAAATACAGACGGTTTGATGATCCTTGTGTCATTACGAGAAAGTAAATAAGCTTGACACAACACTCGCAATAACACTAATAAAACACGAATGAACACAATTGAATTGAGTTCAATACAGTTGCTTTGAACGATTCTCTTCCGGGGTCCCATTTCTTTCCTGTTGGAATGATGACGTAGTCCTCACAAAAAAAAAAAAAAACAAAGACTGATGGTGTACGCTGAATTGCCAGATCAGGCAATCACTGTGCTCATGATTTGAGCCAATTAGATTGTAAATCAAATTTAATTTTATTAACCGATTGTAGTGTTTTCCTGTTCAGTTAAGTAAAACGTCCATTTCAACTCTTTTATGTGATTGTTGTCAGCTGAAGTAAAAATAGATCGTGTTCTGGAATATAAACTCAAAGTTAAGGACATGATAAAAATTTTATTTATCAAATGTATGCACACGAGAGACACATTATGGAATCGACTTTAAAAAAAAAACTTCACCACAGATGATTATTAATATGCATACTATACGACTGTGTCGTGTCCAAGATACAAACTTGACTAAGACACGACCAGCAATCGATTTAGAAACTTGCAACTTGTTCATGACTATCTCATGGCAAACTGAAAGGAACTTCTAAATTATGTCCATCATCAAGCACTTGAATATTCATCGATTGGATGTGTAGGAACTTTGGTCCAAGGAAACATAGTAAAGAAATATTGAGTATGGCCACATTTATTAAAAATCATGTATGGTACCAAACAAGCATCAACATCTTAAAGCCAAGAGTCTGGAACACCATTCTTCTGTGGCGGAAAGTCGAGCGGGAGCTCAAATCCATGGAAATTATCAAATGGTAACAAGGTACAAGGTCTCAAATGCATGGTAGATCCATTTGACTGCAGTGTGCCCTTCGAATACATGGAGGCCGGGTATTGATTTGCATATGACACTGAAGTATAGAAGTCCATGGCTTTGACGGCTTACGGCTTAGCTGGCATGGAAGAAGCCCGCCCGGGCACTGAATACATCTATATTCACGGGGATATATATCTATATATATATATATATATAGATCCAGTAGAGCTCAATTAAATTCAGCATGATCAAAGAAGATCAGTGTGACTACCAGATTAAAAAAAGGAAGATCAATGTGCTGAATCATATTGTGAGCGGACCGAATGCCAAATCAACGACTGAGCCTAGAGGAGGACGTCAGAGACGGGTCTGGACTTATGGTAGAGATTATTGTGATTATAACGCTCATATGTTATGTTATTAATGAGCCTTAAAAACCTCATTTAAATATCAGATCCTAATTTTTCCATTTTTAGGTCAATATATAAAATAGGGTAAAAAGCTCAGGTTTTGATTATAATCAAGAGCCGCTAATGGAGATCATTCGTGTGAGTGGTGCGATAACTATAGAAAGGAAATGCTAATCGAAATGATAATCAATCAAGGAAAATAGAAAGTCAGAACAACTCGTTCTTAAAGGAAAAAAATTAAGGGGAGGAAGGGGTGGAGATATATAGCTCACTTTTCGTGGCCTCTGCGCTCACGGGGCATCTCGAATCCTGGATGTGGTCTGCGCAGATCTTGCGGGCGCGAGGGGTTTGGGTTAGCATCGACGATAATCTTTTTGGCTGGGCGAAAGTATTTATAATTGAAAAATGAATGATGACATCAATTGGCCGCGGAAATTTTCTTTTTGCCACCGCCACTTTCTTTTTGACGCGGTCACTTTTTTGCGGCTTCTTTTTGCTTCCATTTGTAAAATGTCAATTGAATAATTTAACCTTTGATTATTTTAGGTGTATTTAATTACTAAATCGTATAATAACTTTATAAATAATTGAATGGTGTTAATAGAGTGTCACTTATTATTATCCTGTTTGGAACATCTTCTCTTACATAGTTTGCTTGATTATTCATCTCTTTTACCCCAAACAAAAAATGCAAAAAAAAAAAGTGAAAAAGAGAAATTCCACTCTGGGAGCATTTTGTCATAGATAGAAGCCCAACAACCCCTTGCCAAGAGCAGTCCACCAGTTTCGGGCCTTAGCATTGGCCCAACCCCGTGCCTGCCAACGAACTCAAGAGGGAAAAAAACCAAAGGAACAAAAATGTCCCAGAGCAGAGTCAAACCTATGTGCCGGATGTGGCACATCGTCGAGTGTCGGAATATTGATTGGTAAGATGTGCAGGCAGGAAATCTGGTCTAAGAGTACTTAAATATATCTGCATGCGATTACTAGGACGTAAAATGGGAGGAAAGAATGGAAACATAGAGTAATTGTAAGTTTATTAGATAGGCATGAAAACTATACATGTAATGATAATTGGGTTTTGCGTTTGGGCCTACGCAGCCAAGACGGGCCCAGTGATTCTAACCTGCTGCTCTACTTAAAATTAAAGGGTTATATGCCAAGTAGACGCTAAGTAGGAATTTTTTTTTTAACGATATTTTCACGGCTATACTAATGTGGTGGAAAAATGGTGAATGTTTGAGTCAAATTGGTGACTAAAAAAATATTATGGACTAAACTATTGGTCGGGTAAAATATTATGAACCAAAGTAACCATTTACTCTCCAAAATACTATTAACCAATATGGGCTTTGTGGAATTCCATGTAAGGCTTGACCGAGAGACAATAAGTTTGATGCAGTGGTACCGTTCTTAACACGAGGTCAAGAGATCCTGACTTCAACTTTTATTACCGGAACTTCTCTTATCTATTTATTTTCGTTTTTCCTTCTATCCCTTCTATGTGAAAAATGTCTCATTCACTATGTTTATTCTGGATTTACCTGATTGCAGTACTTGCCTTATTCACTTTAATGAAATATTTAAAGATTTAATTATTTATCAAAAATAACTTCTATTCTAACTATTCTATGTGGTAATTGTCAACCAAAACAATTTGAGGCTACGTAGCCAAGAAGGGCCGAGTGAGATTATCCCGGTAGTCAAATTAAAGGGTCTATGTTGTCCAAAAATGCTGCTACACTACATGTGCTTTGTGGCGTCTATTCAGAGGTATCGATGAAATTGGAATAATATAGAGAAAATTACCCCTACACAAGGATGACACGCATACGTGGTGAAATGAAACATGGGCTTTGTAAGATTCCGTGCAACTACTAAAGTATGATTGATTAATCTTTTCGGCCCACAAAGTAGGCAGGTAAGCGTATAAGGGGATGGAAGAAATATGAAATAAATGAATAAAGGAATAAAAAGAGTTCCACGAGTGAAAACTGAACTCAAATATTTTCATATTAGGTCTTTATTAATCCCCTTTCTGTGATTGATCAATTTGAGACAATTGGCCTTTCGGACGGCCTTTTCTTCCCTTTTTGGAATGCGGTACAATTGAATTCTTTATTGGGACAATCATCGGGTTCATGATTTAAGCCCACTAGATTTATAAATCAAATTCTCTTTCATTCACTATGTTTATTCGGAATTTACCCGATTGCAATGCTTTCTTTTTCACTTCGATGAAATATTTATTTATTTCATTATTTATTTAAAAAAAATTGAACTTTTTTTGTCCAACTATTCCACGCGGTGATTAATTGTCAACAGAAACAAATTGACTAGCATTCCACCCTTAAGCGGCAGACTTTCGTGGACACTTCTTGGAACATAAAATTAAAGCTAAGAGCTTAAGATAAAATTTCATTCAACATCAAATGAATACACACGAGAGACACAGAGACAGCATGACATTTACGAACTTCATCACAGAATAGTATTGATATGCATATGACCGTATCGTGTACAAGACACAGATATATGACTAATTAAGACACAATGGGTAATCGATTAGACACTTACAACTCATGCATGCATATAATCAAATTCAAACAAAACCATTTCCATCTAAACCATTAATTTCCAGGTAGATCGAAAGGAACATCCAAGATTGGTCCATCGTCGAGTTTATGAGTATTGGTCGGTTGGATGTGCAGAAACTCTGGTCCAAGGGCACAAAGTAAAGCAACATTAAGCATGGCTATGTTTATGAAGAGCCATGCATGGTGCGAAGTAATTACCCACAGCAGCATCTCAAAGCCGAGAGTCCCGAATATCATTCTCGCTTGGTGAAAGATCAGGTGGGAGCTCAAATCCATGGAAACTGTCAGATGAGCAGCAATGTACAAGACTTCAAATGCATAGTAGATCCACTTGATTGCTGAGTGCCCTTCAAATACATCGGTGGCATCTTTATTGATTGACGGGTAGGAATGTGTTGCCAGCAGTAGAAATATATTGGCAACCATAAGAACCTTACGAAGCTTTCCTAGGAACTGTTGTCGAAGCTCGACAACGCTGCAACCCAAACAAGACATTAGCTAATTGGAGCCAGTATCCATGGTCCTACGGGCCTGACTAGTTATTGAAGCCGGATCGAATTAGATCTTACGTATACAAACTATATTCTTTCCTAAGATTAGAAAAAGAGCCATCAACCAACCTCATGGACTGGCGAATACATCATGTGAAGTTAGAAGGCTGGACTTGGGCCTATGAATGCTTGGATTGGACCCATCAAACACAACAGAGCTCCATCTTATCTGATCTACAGGCTCGACGATACAGCCCAAAAAAATCTACCGATGTTACTGATTCTTACTGGCTCATAATTCTGCATAGCAGTGCTGACTTGGTATCCCATAACATATAAGACTTTCTCATCTAGCAATAGTTCTGTTTTCCTAATTTTAGCAGATAAGCCTCCTACTCATACATTAATGGAAGTCAATTGGGAATTGACTTTCCTAGGACACTGAGATAAGAATCGCATCTGCTTCACGGCTTTGGGCTTAGCGGGTAAGGCAGGACCCAACCCAACCCAGCCCCGATCACGCGCGTCTATAACATACACATGACGATTTAACCTAGTCTTATTGAAGAAAGCTTCACTGTCCTTCAACCAAAAAACTGAGAGGAGCAATTCATACTCTCGCAGGTTGTTTTCTCAGAGATGGTAGATCCTGCTCTGTCCGATGTGTTATTTAGATTTGTTGTGGCAATGGAAAGATTAAGTTAATGCATGGATTTGGCTGCGTCGATGGGAATTATAGAGTGGCCTCATAGAGCAATAATAAATGCTGTACTGCGGAGAGGCAAGAAGAAAGAAGCTCGGGGTTTTACGAACCGCTAACGGAGATTGATGATCACTATGTGCTTAGTGTTGCGAGGAGTATGCATAGAATGAGATTGGATGGAGAAGACTCACTTTTCTGGTCTCCGGCTTTCATGGGTCATCTCCTTCTCTTGAATCGAGAAACCTGTGACTGTTGAGAGAAGGTTGTGGGGGGAGGGGGGAGGGGGAAGGCGAGGGGACCGGGGTGTGCGCTGGTGAGATAGGGGCGGGTGAGTAGCGTTGGTCTCTGTGTGTGGGTGTGTGTACAAATATACGCTGGGGGTGGTGGCGTTGGGGGTGAAAAAAAACGTTGGGAGCTGACCGTACGAGACCAGGCGCGTATACTGCACGAGCCAAACGCTGGGGGTGGACGATGAGGTGGCAGAACAATTTTTTTTGCCGGGACCCGTAAATAGGAATAGAGAAAAGGTGTAAGTGGCAAAAAACAATGTTGGGGGCTGACCGTACGAGACCAGGCGCGTATACTGCACGAGCCAAACGCTGGGGGTGGTGGTGTTGGGGGTGGACGATGAGGTGGCAGAACAATTTTTTTTGCCGGGACCCGTAAATAGGAATAACGAGGCAAAAAAAAATGTTGGGGCTGACCGTACGAGGCCAGGCGCGTATACTGCACGAGGCAAAAAAAAATGTTGGGGGCTGACCGTACGAGGCCAGGCGCGTATACTGCACGAGGCAAAAAAAAATGTTGGGGGCTGGCAAAAAGGCAATAAAAAAATGTTGGGGCTGACCGTACGAGGCCAGGCGCGTATACTGCACGAGGCAACAAGGGCAGGATGTTAGGCGCGTGGACTGCACGGTACATATGAAAAGGAAAAGATGTTGCGGGGTGAACTGGACGGACCAACTGTTGTAATATGAAAAGACGGCTGAGGGTATAAAATTTATAAATGGTATAAGAAAATTTGTTGAGAACGGAAACGGTGATATGAAAATAACGGCGAAGTTGTATCTATTAATTTAAAAGAGAAATGAGTAGGGTATAAGTGGTATAAGGGAATTTGTTGAGAACGGACACATAGTGACATGAAAATTAGGGCGAGGTTATATCTATTAATTTAAATGAGAAATAGGTAGTTTTATTTTTTTTTTAATTTCTAAAATTAACCTTCTTTATAATTTAGTTATAAGATAGTTCAAATTCTTTTATTATTATTTCAATTATTTCAAAATACTGACTATCTTCTTTTCCTCCATGATTATTTTTATTTCAAAATTGTGTACGGATCATTTTACTGTAGCAATTATTTAAAGCTATTCGTTAACATGGTGTCATTTTACAAATATAGTTTAACATATTTTGTCATTCGATGAATTTGATATATAAGAATGGGGATGGACTGGTTGATTTGTTAATTCGCATACAAAAATATTTTATTATTTTCAATTGTATTCAACCATATTCACTGTACGTAACACGGATAATTTACTAGTAAATAGTATAAGGAAATGTGGTGAGAACGACGCGTTTGAATCGACGGGGTAAATAGTTGTCGTATGAGGTGGGAAATAAGAATTGCTTTGTATGATGTTGGGCTTCTTTTTTTTTTTTTTTGTAACGTACCCTGAATAAAGACAGATGTCTTAGTGGAGCTTGACATCGTATGGGGATAGACCTACTGACCTAATACGGGAGATTGGAGGAATTCTTACGTGAATCACTTGATAAATTCTATCAACAATTATTTTACATATCAGTAAAATATTTCAAATTATTTTTAAAGGAAAAAAAGTTAAATGTTACTCTTTCATTAACGTGTTAAATAATTATAGATCAAATTTATAATTAATATAATAAGATCGGCTCACATAGGAATCTCCCATGATTGAGTTGCGGGAGTGCGGGACGGGTGTGGGGTGCAGTTTGTAAATACAAAGGGGAGGAGGCATAATTTTACATTTTGGGGATGGAAGACCGCCTATGGCTCCTTCTCGGTCCCTTCCTTCCCCTCTCTCTTGTTCTCGGGTTGGATTGCATCGCATCGTTAGATTTATCCTGTTTTTTCGCTCTGGACAATTCAAAAATTTTAATTAGGGATGACAATCTCTCTATAACATAATATTATCTAATTAAATATTTTAAAATCAATTTCACTTAATCTATTAGTACTTTTGTCTGAATAAATTATGAGATGATAATCATTCTTTTTACTGAAATTATGTAAAATTTTAATTTGTTTAAATTTATTTAACCGCACTATTAACGGTGATTAATTTTTTTAGCGTCCCACCCTACCTCATTATTATCCATAACCTTAACTAATCTAGTTCAAGTCGAGTAAACTCATTAAAAAGTAAAATTCTCATGTAGGCATAGCTTAACGTTTTGGGAAGGCCTACAAGTCAAAAAATCGTCAACATTCGCCTTCTCGGTACCTTCCGTCCCTCTTTATCTTGTTCTCCGGGATGATTGCATAGCATCGTCAAATTTCTTTTGTTTTCCCCCACTGTAAAACCGGTATCTAAAAAGTTTACCTAGAGATGACAGCCTCAACTCGGACCCTCCTACCAGTCCATATTCTATTACATAATGTTACCTGATTACATATTTTAAATTTAATTTTACTTGATTTATTAGTACTTTTGTCTTAATAAATTAGATAATAATTTTTCTTTTTATCAAAATTATGTAAATTCTTAAATCGCTAAAATTTATTTAACTATACTATTATAAATATATAAATCTATATAATATTTTAAATAACAATGATTAATTTCCTTTTAAATGGGTCAAACGGTGCCCAACCCGTGAAGGGTATGGCTTCGGTCCAAGTACCCAAATACCCGTCATGTCCCATTGCTATCCCTAACCCTAACTAATTTAGCTCGAGTGATTAGGTCTGTTAAAAGGTCAAACTCTCAAAAGATAAATTTTCTTCACTAACAAAACTCAAATATAAGATCTTAATTAAGAGAAAATGAGTTTTACCATCTTAGCCAATCTACTCTGATAATATTTCATAGATTGTACGAATGCTTTGGTTTACGATATATAACCTTTGAAATTATCGTAAAATTTACTTCGACATCTCAACGGCCTTTCAAGGTTGAATGGTGTCCAACAGTGCCGTAAAGCCAGTCAACTTGCTTCAAGCTTAAACAGACCAAGTAAATAATACATGCAGAATGTACGAGGATCCCTTGTGTAAACAAACTCCACGAGACACTCGCAACAATACTAACAACACAGTACACTACTACTCCCAGAACTAATCTATTGACTCAAGACAAATTTGTTAACTATAAACTCCTTATTTCTAATTATGTTATGCCGTTCTCGACAAGTAGAATTAGAAACCTTATAAATATAATAACTCATTGATCGGTTCTGTTCATAACCTATGAGGATCTCAAAATGGTACACTTTCAGTTTGAAAACGTTTATTCATTATATATTTATTCGAAATTACCCGATTGTAGCGTTTCTTATTCAGTTAAGTGAAATGTCCATTCTAACTCTTCCATGTGGCTGTTGTCAACCGAAACAAAACAGCTCGTGCTCTAGAATCTTTTATATAGTGAAAACTGGTCCTGTCTTCCAGCTAATAGGGCTACTATAGTGTTTTTCTACACTCGCATTGCATGTTTTCCTCATCCTCAAATGCTTTTGGGCTTAAGTTAATGGCCCATGGGCCCAATAACCCATTTTCCTTCTCTTTTCCCGGGCCTCTGCTTCCAGCTTTCCACGTCCGTTTCTGCCTCACGTGTCTCTTCCTTCTGCGTTTCATCTTCTCCGTTTTAGTCCTCTCCATTGCCCGGGCACTGGACCTCAAATCACACGTACATCCTCCTCCTTCCTGTCCTCCTCACGGCCGTCCTCTTCATCATTGTCCTCCCCCACCCTGTCAAGATCTCGATCAACAACCTCACGTGTTCATCAGCGGCAGCTCTAGCGACATCAGGCTTGCCATAGCCTAAGGTCTTCTCTTTCTGCTCCTTGGCCCATTCGTCTTCTCTTGCTCTCTCTATTCGATCTCGCTTCTCCTTCCTCTCCTCCTTCCCTGTCTTCTTGATCCCTTTAACTGAACAGGAAGACTTCATGGAAGGTGGCACAGATCAGGCATGTGAGCCATGGCGGAGAGCAATAACTCATGTTCTGAGCTTCCTCTTTTATTTTTCATATTTGATCATATCTTCCTCGGCTGCATGAACCAAATAAGATGAATTTTCTCATCCCTCTTTCTAGGGTTGATTTCGGGCCTTTCCCCAAGGATTTCCCCAAGGTTCTGACACCTCGAGGATTAGGGTTCCAGAATTGGCCAACGAGTTCGTGATACAGTAAATGACCAATCTGTGGTTTGCTAGGGCCTTTGTCATTAACGTCTTTAATATGTACATGGAAAAGGTTGTGTTCCTCTGCTTGAATTGCACTGGAATTGTGGTGCTTAATATTCATGTTTCTGGAAAATGTGCCGTGTATAAATATGGGAATAAGAGGTGGAGCATAATTAGTGACAGGCCTTATCCCGATGATTATGTGATTCTCCTTAAGAATAAATTCTTGCTGTTGATGGGCATGGGAGGACTGGGAATGTTAATTGGATTTGAATTTGATTGTTATTGTTCCGTATTTTTGAGTGAGACAAGAAATCACGTTTGTCATTAAAGATGAATTTAACTTGATAATTCCTTGGTACAAATTGTTCCTCAGTAAATTAATATTTTAGATCAAATCAGCAGCTTCATACACCGATAATTTTGGATTGGATTAGGCCTTTGGTGTTTATGATGTATCACTTGTCTTTGCAATATCTACACGACCAACTTAAATGCTCATTGAAGGAATTGTTCTAATTGGAATGTTCTCACGTTTGTCTTAAACTGTTTCAATCACCGTTTTCTGCATTGCTTGGAGTTCATTCTCATGCGTTTAAGTCATAAAATTTTCTGGAAAGTTTTGTGTCCTGGAACGAACTTTTTGACTGCATAATTGTTTTTCTTTTGCCCCTTCAGATTGATAAAAGTGTCGATTTGATTCTAATTCAGGGATCTGCAGAAAACAACCTACAGTTTTATGTCAGTCGTAGTGCAGGGAGCATTTGATCCTCTATATAAACTGGATATGTCAACTGGTGAAATAGTTGTGGTTAAAGTTGTTGTAACTGATTCTAAGCAAAGGGAGAATGAATTCTAGAGAGAGGTAGGATAAAACCATGCTTTGGTCGTTTACCTCATTGATACTTTTCATTGGCACTTTACTGATTGTTACCAACTCTAAGATACGCTTTTGGCAAGCAGACACCGTACTACTAGATCAATGGATTATACATGAGTTCAGTTAGCTTACGATACTTGTAGCCATGGTTGTTGCACATTATCTGTATTTTTGGTTTTAATATTTTTGTTTACTCCAAGGCTGTGAAAACCTTGGCTTTATGCTAAGCACTTTTGTTCTAATACCTTTAATTGGCTCTTTCCTAGATCCTGTGTAAGTTAGATTTTTTCTTGAACCTGCAATTAGTTACTTTTTAGTATATATTCCTTGATGTTCATTCAGGATAATTACACATTAGTTGCTGCTGGTTGCGAGATAATTTGTTAATTTACTATACTGAAGCTTAGAATACTCAAGACAGTCAAAATGAAGACTTCTAGCAGCATAGTTTGAAATAGTTTATTTCTCCTATGCTTTGCTAATGTTTTAATTGATGAGCTTCCCAATTCTTTCTGGTTATTGTTATAGAAAGATTTTACTTCCACTCAACAGAGTTCTTTTAATTCTCCTTTTGCCACCTTTTATTGTCCTATTTTCTCTCAATTACTTCTCTGGGTGAATATTTTATTCTGTGTTTTCCTTTCTTCCCATGTTATGTTATTGGGAAGGTTGAATCATAGGAACCTTGTGAATTTGGTTGTGTACTCTGTTTAGAAGGGCCAGAAGATGCTGATATGTTTCTACATGAGCAAGGGAAGCTTAGCTTCTCATTTGTATAGTAATTAAACAATCTATCTTCGTCAGTGACATTATATCATTTTAATTTCTTCTGGATATATGATCAGTCTACTAATAGGATGACCTCTATTCTATTTTGCAACCAGAGCAAGGAACCTTAAACTGGGATTTAAGGGTTTATATCGTTTTAGATGTGGCGACGGGCTTGGAGTATCTTCATGATTGAGTAGGATTTTCTGTCATTCTAAATCTCTTAACTAGGTGCTTTCTGTGTGTTTTTACCTTCTTATATACGCAGCAAGATAATCATTGGTTGCCCTTTTATTTTCTCTTTCTACCCTATTTGTTGATATCCTTGGTTGAGTTCGAATTCTTTCATGATTCATCTATTCTTGGCAAGGGGATCAGGTTTTGCTGAGTGGGATAGTTTGTAAGGGATGCCTTAAGTGGGAAAGAGCATAAGGCAGTGCATGAGTGAGCTTGACAACAGCAAAGCGCAGGTTGTCAGCCTAGTATAAAATTGAAGTTAAGGACACGAGATAAAATTTTATTTATCAAATGTAGACAGACAAGAGACCCAGAGATACATGATGGAATCAATTATTTATTTATTTATCTTAACAAACTTCACCATATGCATTAGAAACTTGACTAAGACAACATGCAAACTTGACTGACACAGAGATATGTAATATGCCAACGTACAAACTTGACACAACAGACGGAGACATATATATATGTATATTACACGACACGTGCGTACGACTGCGTTGTGTACAAGATTCTAACTTCACAAAGGCAACGAGCAATCAAGATAGAAATTATTACAACTCATGCATGTATGTCAGCAAGTTCAGACAGAATCATTTCCATCTGAATCATTTTCCATCAGACCAGTTCCAGGCATATCAAAATGAGCTTCCACAATGGATCCATTGTCGAGTGTAGGAGTATTGGTCGATTGGATGCACAGGAACTCTGGTCCAAGAGAACAGAGTAAAGCAACATTGAGTATGGTGACGTTTATGAAAAACCATGCACGGTATGAAGCGAGCATCAACAATAGCATCTCAAAACCAAGAGTCCCGAACATCGTCCTCGCGTGGCAAAAGATAGGGTGGGAGCTCAGATCCATCGAAGCTATCACATGAGCAACAGCATACAAGGCTTCAAATTCATAATAGAACCACTTAACTATATTGTGCTCTTTGAATATATTGGTGGAATCTTTGTTGATCGATTGATAGAGGTGCGTCACCAATAGTAAGAATATATTTGCGATTATCAGAATCCTGCGAAGTTTTCTCATGAACTGTCTCTGAAGCTCAATGATGCTGCAACCCAAACAAGACATTTGCACATATAAAACATATGGATTGGGGGAATTCTTTCATAAGATTAGATAAAAAAAAAAGACGAAAAAAAGAGCTCACAACATATAATGTAGAGTGGAAGACTGGACTTTGAGCTTATGAATGATTGGACCCAGCAAACAGGGCAGAGGCCCATTTGGTCGGAACTGCAGGCCCATGAGCACCCATAGACACCAATTTTACATATGACTCAGATTACATGGAAGCCGGGCATTGATTTTCATAAGATACTGAAGTATAAGAAGTTCGTGACTTTCATGTCTCGAGGCCTAGCAGCAAGGAAGATGCAGTAGAGCTCAATCAAGTTCAGCACGATCCAAGAAAATCAATGTGTTTGAATTATGATGCGAAATCAACAATTGGGCACCAGCCTAGTCCTAGAGGAGACTTCTGGAGACGGATTTGGATTTATGTCAGAGATGACCATAATAAGGGCGTTTGCATATTACATTATTATTAGTAGGCCATAGAAGAGGAGTTTTGTTACATGTTTTTGGACAATTCTCATAACACACCCTCACTCAAGCGTCAGATATATACTAATGTCCCCTTTTTCTAGGTCTATATAAAAAATGGGGTAAATGGCTGGGGTTTTGATGATAATCAAGTGCCGCTATGCTAATGGAGATAACTCATGTCAGTGTTGCGAAGACTATAGAAATGAAATAGGAAATGACAATCAATCAAAAGGAACGCAGATTGATAGAAGAACTCGATCTTAGAGATAGAAATCAAGGGTAGTAGAGGGGATGGAGGTAGCTCACCTTTTGTCGCTCATCTGGAAGTGCTCTGACCAGGCTCTGCGGGAGAGAGGGTCTGGGTTAGCTTTGTCGATCATTATCTTTCTAGCTGAGCAGGGCAGGAGGGTATTTATAGTTGAAGGCTGAGGAGGAAAGGTGGGGTTGCAGAGTTTCGGTGGCAGACATGTAATTCGAGATGTTCTTCGGGATCTAGTGAAAGGAAAAGTGGGGTTGCGGGGTTTCGGTGGCTGACATGTAATTCGAGGTGTAATTCGGGATGTAATTCGTCATCTAGTGAAAGGAAAAGTTGAGTTTGAGGTTTAGGGGTTTCAGTGGCAGAGATGTAATTTTCTGTAATTCGGCATCTAGTGAAAGGAAAAGTGGCGTTTCGGGGTTTCAGTGGTAGAGATGTAATTTTCTGTAATTCGGCATCTCGTGAAAGGAAAAGTGGGTTCCAGGAAAAGTGGCGTTTCGGGGTTTCAGTGGCAGAGATGTAATTTTCTGTAATTCGGCATCTCGTGAAAGGAAAAGTGGGGTTTCGGGGATTCAGTGGCAGGGGTTTCGGGGTTTCAGTGGCAGGGGTGTAATTTTCTGTAATTCGGCATCTAGTGAAAGGAAAAGTGGGGTTTCGGGGTTTCCGTGGCAGAGATGTAATTCTGTAATTCGGCCTCTAGTGAAAGGAAAAGTGGGGTTTCGGGGTTTCAGTGGCAGAGGCGGAGTCCGAATTCAAGGTTTAGTGAAAAGTCTTCGTTTTGTGAACTTTCAAGATAAAGCAGATGGAATGCAATGACGAGTGTTGTAAGGAGGTATCGAGGTAGTAAATCTTCTTGTTTTGATAACTATTGACGTAAGCAAGGGAATGGATTTGAAAAGTTCACGATTCAAATAGTGTTCATTTGTAGAATATCAATTGAATAATTTAACGTTTAGTTATCTTTGATGTTTCTAAATCATATAATAACTTTATAAAAATTTGAATGGTGTTATTTTAAGAGTGTCACTTACTTATTATCGTGTTTGGAACAATTTTATCTTCTAGAATTTGCAAAATTATTTCTCTCATTTACGCCAAACAAAAGTGCAAAAAGAGAAATTCCAGTCTCTGACAATCTGCATAGAAGCCCAACAACCCCTTGCCAAAGCAGTCCACCAGTGTCGGGCCTTAGCACTGGCCCAGCCCGTCCCTACCAACCCGAGAGAAAAAGAGCCAAGTGTCCCAGAGGCTAGAGCAGGAGCAGAGCCAGACCTGTATGTCGGACAACTCACATCGTCGAGTGGCTGAATATATTGGTCGGTCGGACGTGAATCAACTCTTGTCCAAGGGCACAGAGTAAAGCAACATTGAGTATGGCTACATTCAGGGATGGATTGGGGGAAAGCGAGGGCGATTGGCTTCCCGAACTCAAAAAACTCTATGATATTGTATATAAATTTTACTTAATTTTATTCAATTTTTATTGAATTATATGTAGTTCGCTCCCCTAGATTTTTCACTTTACTTTCAAATAATGTTTCGCCCCCAGTAAGTTTTCTAGGTACTTCCCCAGCTACATTTATGAAAAATCATGCATGATACGACCCTACAGTATCTGAAAAAATCGAGAGTTCTTAATGCCGTTTTCCCGTGGTAGAAGATGAGCAGGAGCTCAAATCTATGAAAACTATCATATGAGCAATTGTGTACAAGAATTCAAATACATACCTTGTAGATCCATGGAATCTGTCCTCTTTTTACTATATATAAATTCTTCTATTGATCAGATTATCTCATTTGAATTTTACATAATCAATTACAACCGTCCATAATTTTCTTCTAATTATAGTATTACTGTACGAATAGTCATCTGACAACAAATTATGTTTTATATATACATATACGCATAAGAGAATGGAAATAAATTAATTCTTTACAATAAAACAACTAATAAGACATCATAAAAATTAAAAGAAAAGGTTAAACGTATAAATTTATAATTCCAAGATTACTTCAATATATTTGCATGCGATAACTAGACGTAAAATGGGAGAAAAGAATGGAAACATTGAGTAACTGTAAGTTTATTAATTAGGCATAAAAACTATATATACAATGATAATTGGGGTTTTGCGTTTGGGCCTATGCAGCCAAGAAGGTCTTAGTGAATCTAACCCGCTATTCAAATTAAATGGTGGATGCCGCGTAGGATTTTTGTTTTTTTACTGTATTTTCACGCTCGTGTTAGTATAGCGATAAAATGATAGATGTTTGAGTCAATTTGATAACTAAAAAAGTTTAAAGACTAAACTATTGATCGGATACAAAATTATAGACCAAAGCGATGGTTTACTTTCCAAAATACTGCTATGCCACATGGGCTTTGTGGAATTCCATATAAGGCTTGATCGGAAGAAAATGAGTTTGATGTACTGGTACCTTCCTCAACATGAGATCAAGAGGTTTCGAGTTGAATTTGTATTATTGGAATTTAATGTGCCTTTTTATTTCCTTTTCCCTTTTTAATCCCTTTTAGGTGTCTATGTCTCATACATACATATACATACATATATATATAACTTGACTGATTAATTTTTTACACAATGGCCTTTCAATGCAGGGAGAAAGTCTTCTTATATTTAACGTATCAGTACTGATGTGGTGTTAGAAACCAATAAAATTAAATCATTTTTAAGGTTAGTTTTTTCTTTTTGGATTTTATTAAAAAATCTTAAAAATAATTTAATCATATTGGCTCATGACACCATGTTAACACTGTCGATAAAAAAAATAAAGCACAGATGCGGGGTCAGTGTATCAATTACAGAGAGCGAGGTACATTAAGGAGGAAAATAGAGAGAATTTTTTACGATTAGGGTTTCGTAAATAAGTGAGAGAACAAAATAATGATTTAAATGATAATTTGAGACAATATGCTGATTATTTTTTATTTTGAAAGTTAAATAAATAGAAGTTATTATTATATAAAATAAAAAGTTTGTTTAGGCTCGTGAGATTTATGAGCCAAACATCATTAAGCTTGGCCTAGCTCATTTAACTAATGAATTCGAGCCAAGTCAAGCTCAAGCTCATTATGATCGAGCCAAATTAAAGTTTTCATCAAATTAAATCCAAACTGTTCGTAAATCATACTATATCATTTACACTCTTGGCCCTAGCTTTAACTTCCATTAAATCCGATACAATGCGTTGGGAAATTATTTTTGTCCACAAAGCCAATTGGACTTAAAAATAAATAAAGTAGAATGTGCGTCAATTAATTTAAATGGATGGTATGGATGCAGTAGTGATAAAATGTTATTATATAAGTGGAAAAAGAAAAAAAACAAATACAATAATAGGGTAATAGAATCATAAAAGTTAATTGACAAAGAAGGGTTGGTGCATTAGTATCACATGTATTTTTAATTCATTCTTTCTTTATCATATTTTAAACTCACGAGCTCATTTGTAAAAAAATAAATAAATAAAAGTTACATATATTATATAGAAGTAATTATATGGTTTGATGAAAATTTTACATAGTATTAGATCATGCTAGCGTGTCGGCTCACACCATCAAATCCAAGTAGAGGCACTCGTGATTAGTTAAATCTAGGATCGAAAGAAAAATGTCAAGCTCATATAAATTTATTAGCCTTGGGATAGAGGAGGACGAACCCCTCATGGCCAGTTGTCCATCTATCCAAGTACGAAAGAAAAATGCTCGGTTCAATATCAGTAATTAAAAGCAAGTGGCAAGTGTATGCCAACTGCCGCAAAAGTGATGGTGTTGATACATGACCATGTCGGTTAAGATAATTTAAAAACCGTCATATAGCATTGGATAAAAATACGTGCCAGATGCACTAAAAATAAGTAGATGTAATATAAATTTTTGATTTGCATAACTGGTATTCAGAAACCTTTTGGACATTTGACTAACCTAATTTGAATAAGGTCGGCCCATTAAAGGATCAATTTCTCTCAGTAGGAGTTTTCTCTATTTGCTAAAACTTGAATACGAAATCTTTACTTAAGGAGTATAATTGTCTTACCCACTATGTAAGATAAATATTTTCAAGGGTAAATTACATAAATAAAAAGGCACATAATTCGCTCATTTTCTTTAAAAAGACAAATGTTTCAAATTTAGAAAATAAAATAAATTAGTTTCATTTTTTTACCAAAATTAAACCAAGCCTTTCAAATTTTAAAAATAAAATCACTTGATTTCTTTTTAATCTCAATTTAAGTGAGAATTTCATATTTTAAAATTCAAATGATTTTATTTTAATTTACTACTGAATTAGGCTAACTCGTCTAACTTGAAAGTAAGTATTAGATGACTAACATTGGCTTGTTTTTGAAATAAAATAAAATAATTTTATTTTATAAATATGAAAAGTTTTGCTTATTTTGGAAATAAAATAAAATTGCATGTTTTACTTTTTTAAAATATAAAAAATATCACTTAATTTGGTAATAAAATGAACTCATGTTATTTTTAAATGATGATTCACTTTCCGACATCTCTAATGTAATTATCGTTGGGCCATTAAGCCCCAAGAATTAACTCAAGTTATTAGTCCCATCTAGATTGTAAGAAATTCTATGTGGTCAATAGTTCGATTTCCCCCTTGAGCATGTAGTCATTGATAATGTCACTTACATGTGAGCTCTATATATGGATTTATATAAATTTGTGAGTTTGCATAGGGTTCATAAGCACGGAGAGAATAAATTATTAGCTGTATTAAAAAAAATTTCGGCCGCTCATTTCCCGCCCCTGCAATCAATGTCCCACAGGCAGCAAATGAGCTCCGAGTTTGAGCCTATGTAACCAAGGAGGGCCGAGTGAGTTTATCCCGGTAAATTAAAGGGTCTATGTTGTCCAAAAACACTACCACACTACATGGGCCTTGTGGCTTCTCTTCGGAGACATTATAAAATTGGAATAATACAGAGAAAATTAGTATGATTCATGCACAAGGATGGGCCGTGTAAGAAGTGAAATGATACATGGGCTTTGGTGGAATTCCGTGCAACTACTAAAGTTTGATTGATTAATTCTCTTTAATGTACAAAATAGACATATAAGTGTACATGGGATAGAAGGAATATGAAGAGCTCTGCGACTAAGAACTGAACTTAGGTATTTTGATATCAGGTCGATTGTGATACCATCCGTATCAAATCCCTTCTTTCCTTATTGATCAATTTTAAACAAAGGCCTTCCGGGCTGCCTTTTCTTTTCTTTCTGGAATGCGGTAATTGGATTCCTAATTGGGATAATCATCGCGGTCACGATTTAAATCCGCTAGGTTATAAATCAAATTTTCGTTCATTATGTTTATTCGGGATTTACATGATTGCATTGCTTGCTTAATCACTTCAGTGAAATATTTATTTATTAAAAAAATTGAACTTTTTCCAACTATTCCATGCGGTGATTGTCAACAGAAACAAATTGACCAGTATTCTACCATTAAGCGACAGATTCTCCTGGACACTTCTTGGAACATAGAATTAAAGCTAAGAGCTTAAGATAAAAATTTCATTCACCAAATGCATACACACGAGAGGTACAGAGACAACACGATAGAAGGAATTATCCTTCTTACAGACTTCATCACGGAATCGTACTAATTACTATGCATATGACTGCTTTTGTGTACAAAGACACAGATACATGACTAATTAAAGACACAACAGGTGATCGAGATAGAAACTTACAACTCATGCATGTGTATCATCAGACAGACAAAGTATTCCCATTTAAACCATTTCCAGTAACATCAAGAGGATCATCCGAGGCAAGTTCATTGTCGAGTGCATGAATATTGGTTGGTTGGATGCGCAGGAACTCTGGTCCAAGAGCAGAGAGTAAAGCAATACTAAATATGGCTATGTTTATGAAGAACCGTGTATGGCATGAAACAATCGCCCACAACAGCATCTCAAAACCAAGAGTCCCAAACATCGTTTTCGCAAGGTGGAAGATGAAGTGGGAGCTCAGTTCTATGGAAACTATCATATAAGCAACTGCGTACAGGACTTCAGATGCATAATAGACGCACTTGATTATACCATAACCTTTGAAGACATCGGTGGCATTTTTGTTGAGCGATTGGTCGATATGCGTCACCAGTAGTAAGAACATATTTGCAACCATCAGAACATTGTAGAGCTTTCGCAGGAGCTGTCGCCGAAACTCACTAACATTGTAACCCAAACAAGAGATTAGCTAATGATTAGAGATATTGATCTCTTATTTTAAGTTTGCACCACCTGCTATCCATGGTTCTACGGGCCCTAATTAGTTTAGATTCGAGTTGGATCGAATTATATTTGCAAATTAATCTCTTACGTATGCAAAACATATGGAAGGGTGGCATTCTTTCCAAAATTAGATAAAGAGCCATCAACCAACCTCATGGACTGGGTGGATACATCATGTGAAATTTGAAGGCTGGACTTGTGCCTACAAATGATTGGATTGGACCAAGAAGCACAATAGAGCTCCATTGATGGAAGTCAATAACCGGGCATTGATTTTCCTATCCTAGGACACTGGGATGAGGAGTCCATCTCCCTCACGGCTCTGGGCTTAGCGGGTAGGGTCCGACCCGGCCCCTGAACACAGGTCTATGATATATTACATGTGACGATAACTAACGAAAGTTTGTGCAAGTGGAAGGGGCTTGTGCCTCTTAAACAGAAGTGTCAGGTTCGAGTCCTTGTGTCAGCAGACCTTCTTGGGAGGGTCCCCGGGAAACCGTCTAACATTATCCCAAATCCGGATTAGTCAGTCAGCCTTCGGGTACCGAACACCGGGTGGGAAACCAAAAAAAAAAAAATACATGTGACGATATAACCTAGTCTTATTATCGAAAAACTTCACTGTCCTTCAATCAAAAAACTAAGTGGAGCAATGTGTTATTTAGATTTGGTACGGCAATGAAGAGATTAACTTAATGCATGGATTTGGTTGCGTTGACGGGAATCACAGAGTGGCGCCATAGAGCAATAGCAAGACCAGCACTGCAGAGAGAGAGGCATGAATAAAGAAGCTTGGGGCTTTGACGAACCGCCGATGGAGATTGATTATCAATGTGTTTAGTGTTGTGAAGAGTATACGTAGAAATAGATTGGATGGAGATGACTCACCATTCATGACACCAGCCTTCACGGGGCATCTCCTTCTCTGGATCGAGAAACCTGTGCTTGTTTAGAGAGAGAGAGAGAGATCCGCCTCTGCTACTTCAGATAAGAAGTTGGAGCTGGGTGATGAGTTTTGGAGGTGTCCAGGGGTGGTGGACGGGCCTATATGTATGCATGGAGGAGGATGGAAGAAAAGAATAGCCGTGGTTTTTTGTTCGGGGGGAGAAAATGGGGTAAATTGCACCAATGGTGCAAAATGTTTTGTCAATGTTCCTTTTTGGTATAAAAAGGACTTTTTGTTTCCGGTTGGTACAAAATCTTTTAAAACTATTTTTTTAATATAATCTATTAATTTATCCTAACGGTGTTAAATTTAAAACTGACATGACATTCAATTGAATTTAAAAACTGATTTGGAATCTGCCTCTTATTTTACCTTATCCGACTCGACAGGTATTTCTATCATATCCCTTCGTTACAACCTTAAACGAAAGAAAAAGGGTAAATTGCACCAATGGTGCAAAATGTTTTGTCAATGCTCCTTTTTGGTACAAAAAGGATTTTTTGTTTTTCGTTGGTACAAAATCTTTAAAAACTGTTCTTTTTTGATATAATCTATTAATTTATCCTAACGGTGTTAAATTTAAAACTGACATGACATTCAATTGAATTTAAAAACTGATTTGGAATCTGCCTCTTATTTTACTTGATCCGACTCGACAGGTATTTCTATCATATTCCTTCGTTAAAACCTTAAACGAAAGAAAAAGGGTAAATTGCACAAATGGTGCAAAATGTTTTGTCAATGTTCCTTTTTGGTACAAAAAGGATTTTTTGTTTGCGGTTGGTACAAAATCTTTTAAAACTGTTCTTTTTTGATATAATCTGTTAATTTATCCTAACGGTGTTAAATTTAAAACTGACATGACATTCAATTGAATTTAAAAACTGACTTAGAATCTGCCTCTTATTTTACCTGATCCGACTAAACAGGTATTTCTATCATATCCCTTCGTTAAAACCTTAAACAAAAGAAAAAGGGTAAATTGCACCAATGGTGCAAAATGTTTTGTCAATGTTCCTTTTTGGTACAAAAAGGATTTTTTGTTTCCCGTTGGTACAAAATCTTTAAAAATTGTTCTTTTTTGATATAATCTGTTAATTTATCCTAACGGTGTTAAATTTAAAACTGACATGACATTCAATTGAATTTAAAAACTAACTGGAATCTGCCTCTTATTTTACCTGATCCAACTTGACAGGTATTTCTATCATATCCCTTCGTTAAAACCTTAAACGAAAGAAAAATGAAAAGCAAAAAAAAAATAAAGGAATTGGGTCGGGTGAAATTTTTTTCAAAAAAAAATTTCAGGTTGGATTGGATAAAATAATGGGCAGATTCCACATCAGTTTTTAAATTCAATTGGATGTTATGTCAGTTTTAAATTTAATACCGTTAGGATAAATTAACAGATTGTATCAAGAGGAAACATTTTTAAAAGATTTTGTACCAATAGAAAACAAAAAATTCTTTTTGTACCAAAAAGGAACGGTGACAAAACATTTTGCACCATTGGTGCAATTTTCCCAAAGAAAAATGAAAAGCAAAAAAAATAAAGGAATTGGGTCGGGTGAAATTTTTTTCAAAAAAAATTTCAGGTTGGATTGGATAAAATAATGGGCAGATTCCATATCAGTTTTTAAATTCAATTGAATGTTATGTCAGTTGTAAATTTAACACCATTAGGATAAATTAACAGATCGTATCAAGAGGGAACAGTTTTAAAAGATTTTGTACCAATAGAAAACAAAAAATTCTACCAAAAAGGAACGGTGATAAAACATTTTGCACCATTGGTGCAATTTTCCCGAAGAAAATGCGGTGGTTTTTGGTTCGGGGGGATGGATTTCTCGGTTCATACTAGGGATGACAACCTCGACCGAACCCTCCTACCGTACATATTCTATAATATAATATTATCTAATTACAAATTTTAAATTTAGTTTTACTTGATTTGTGAGTACTTTTATCTTAGTCAATTAGATAACAATCACTCTTTTTCTAATTATTAATTCTTTTAAATTTATTTATCTACACTGCTTATAAATTATATAAATCTACATCATATTTTATATAACAATAATTAATTTTCCTTTAAACCAGTCAACCCGCACTCCGACCCGACCCAACCCAACCCGTGAAGGGTATAGCGTAGGTTTGTGTATCCAAATACCCATCCCGCCCCGTCCCATTACCATCCCTAATCCTAACTAATCCAATATGAGTCGAGAGGGCAAATTAGGGAATAAAGCTTGCTTTTTCTCTATTTATAGGATTCAAATCCGAAATCTTATTTAATAAGAAAAAGAGTTATACCACCTCAACCAATCTGCTCCTAGATTATGTGAATGCTTTGGTTTACTATGTATAAACTTTAAAATTATAGTTAAATTCATTTCAATATCTCAATGGGCCATTCAAGGTTAATACTGCAGATAAAGCTAACCAAACTACCTTCAAGCTTAAACTGACTGAGGAAATTAAATAGTTTGTCACCAGAATAAATAATGAATTGATGTACAATAACATATATAGAAGGCCCGAGGATCCCTTGCGTCGGTACGAGAAAGTAAATAAGCTCCACCCGACACTCGCAATAACACTAATAACACACCACTACTACTCTCATAAATAATCTATTAGCTTAAAAACAAATTTATTAACTTGATCGCTGAATAAATTCCTCATTTCTAATTATGTTCTGCTATAATCAACAAGTAGAATTAGAAACCCTATAAATACAATAACTCATCGATTAGTTCGGTTCATAACCTATGGGGATATCAAAACGGAGCCCTTTCAGTTTGAATGCGTAGTTCGATCTAGGGCAATTTTTTTTTTCAACCAGTTTAGTAGGTTTAAGCAACTAAGCTGGAAGATCTCTGTATCGTTCCCCAATTTCTACAAATATAGACCTAGAACTGTAATTCTTGAGCCTCATCTGTGCTTGTTCATTCCCGCCGCCGCAGCAACTGTTTTCCTGCAGACTAACTCAATGGGCTTCGAGTTTGGGCTAAGTGAATCTATCCGTCATTCAATTAAAGGGTCTACTTGTGTAACATACCAATGCAATATGGGCTTCATGGAATTCCATACAACTACATGTTTGATCGATTTGGTGTTGCAAATAAATTACGTAATCATAGAAAGTGATAGAAGGAAGAGGAAATGAAGGAGTGCGTGGTATTCGATTAATAGAATCGAATCCTTATATTCTCTTAATCACAGTTCAAGAATGGTACAACCGATAGATCAAACTTCCTTTCTCAGGGCTTGATTAATTTAAACAATGCCCTTCCTGGCTGCCATTTCTTTCCTTTTGGAATGATGATGTACTTTGAAGTCCTAGGCCAAACAATCACTGTAATAAATTTTCATTCATTATAATTTTATTTGAGAATTACTTGATTGTAGTGTTTTCTTGTTCAGTTAAGGGAAATGTGAATTCCAACTCTTCTCTGTAGTTGTTGTCAGCCGAAGCAAAAACATCTCGTGTTCTAGGATATAAAATTTTATTTATCAAATGTATACACACCAGAGAGACATAGAGATAACATGATGGAAGCAATTTTTTATTTTTTAACAAACTTCACCACAGATGAGTATTAATATAGAAACTTCACTAAGACACAACATACGCAAACTTGACTAAGACAGGGATATACAATATACGAACACACAACACACGAACTTGACACGACATACACACAGAGATATAATTTTTTTTACACGACACGATCATACGACTGTGTCATATACAAGGTACATACTTGACTAAGACATGGTGAGCAATCGAGATACAAACTTACAACTCGTGCATGTATGTCATCAAATTCAGACAAAATCATTTCCATCTAAACCACTTCCCAGCGGACCATTTCCAGGCAGATGGAAATGAACATCCAAAGTAGGTCCATTGTTGAGTGGCTAAATATTGATCTGTTAGATGTGCAGGAACTCTGGTCCAAGGGAACATAGTAAAGCAACATTGAGTATGGCTGCGTTTATGAAAAATCATGCTCGGTACGTAGCAAGTATCAATAGCAACATCTCAAAACCAAGAGTCTCGAATATCGTTCTTACGTGACGGAAGATCGAGTGCAAGCTCAAATCCATGGAAACTATTAGATGAGAAATAGCGTACAAGGTTTCAAGTGTATAGTAGATCCACTTGACTATATCGTGCTCTTCGAATACATCAGTGATATTTTTGTTGATCGATTGGTAGAGATGCATTACTAATAGTAAGAGTATATTTACGACCATCAAAATATTGCGGAGCTTTATCAGGATCTGTCTCCAGAGCTCGACAATGCTGCAAACCAAACGAGACATTGGCTAGATCATTGGTGAGATTGATCTCTTACTCATGTAGAAACATATGGATTGGGGGAAATCTTTCCTAAGATTAGATAAGAAAGGAGCCAGCAACCCCATGACATGTAATGTCAAAGTGGACTACTGGACTTTGAACCTATGAATGATTGGACCCACCAAACAAGGCAGAGGCCCATTTGGTCGGAGCTGAGGCCCATTCAATCTGACGCTAATTTCATTCTTAAGTCCATGGCTTTCACGGCTCAGGGCTTAGCTGGCAAGGAAGAAGCCGGTCCGGGCCCTGAATACATCTATGTTCACGGTGATACATATAGATCCAGTAGAGGTCAATCAAGTTCAGCAGGATCAAAGAAGATCAATGTGACTACAAGGGGGAAAAAAGAAGAAGACCAATGTTCTAAATTATATTGTGAGTGAACTGTTGGCGAAATCAAAGATTGAGCCTTGAGGACAATGTCAGAGACCGGTTTGGACTGACAGCAAGATTGTTGTGATTAAAACGTTCACATGTTATATTATTACTTGTTAGTTTTAAAAACCTCATTTAAGTATCAGATCCTAATTTTTAGGTCAATATATAAAATAGGGTAAAAAGCTCGGGTATTGATGATAATCAAGAGCCGCTAGCAGAGACAACCTATGTCAGTGTTGCAAAAACTATAGAAAGGAAATACTAACAGAAACCATAATCAATCAAGGGAAGTAAAATGTGAGAACAACTCGATGAGACAAAGAAATTAAGGAAAGAAAAGGAGTGGACATAGCTCACTTTTGGTGGCTTCCGCGCTCACGAGGCATCTCGAATTCCGGATGTGCTCTGACCAGATCTTGCGGGCGCGAGGGGCTTGGGTTAGCATCGATGATAATCTCCTTGGCTGGCGGAAAGTATTTATAAGTGAAGACTGAATATGTTGCGTCAGACCATGACGTCTAGACGCACTACCTTTGGGCACGATGACTTTTTTGCCGCTTCTTTTTCCACGCAACTTCTGTTGGCACGATTTAAATAGTGAATGCAATAAATGCTCAATTTAACCGGTCATCCCATCACAGCGAGACAATGAATCGTGTTCCGACAACTAATGAAGTTGAACGAACTTGAAAATTTCGGGTTCATGTGGTATCTATTTGTAGAATGCTGTTCGAAGAATTTAACATTTAATCATTTTAGGTGTATTTAATTTCTAAATCATATAATAACTTTATAAAAAAAATTGAATGGTGTTAATGTTGTGTCACTTATTATCATCGTGTTTGGAATATTTTCTCTCATATAATTTGCATGATTATTTATCTCTTTTACCCCAAACAAAAATGGAAAAAAAAAAAGAAGAGAAATTCCACTCTGTGAGTATCCTGTCATAGAAGCCCAACAACTCCTTGTCAAAGCATTCCTCCAGTGTCGGGCCTTAGCATTGGCCCAACCAAGAGCAAAAATGTCCCAGAACAGAGAAGGGCCAGTGAATCGAACCCGTTAGTCAAATTAAATAGCTTGTTAAATCTTGTGAATAGAGAGAATTTACCTTAGAATAATTAAGAACGGTGATCTAGTGATTTAATACATTCTCATGCAGTTTAGTGAGGTCGAGATCACATATTCGCGTCTCACTTTGAACAATATTATTAGAAGTGACTCTTGAACTTGTGTCTTGTCAAATACCGGCCCCTTAGAGTATATACACTAGGCTGTTTGGTGGTGTTATGATATGTTTGTGGGGATAGTGTTAGTACTAATTTTTCAATTCATTTGATATATTTATTGTTGAACACAGAAACCAGAACATTACATAGTGAGTGACTGGATTGCCATTGCCGCTATCCTCCTTTTATTAATAAAAAATAACCGAGTAATAGAATCATAAAACTTAATTGAAAAAGAAGGTTTAGTGCACTAGTATCACATGTATCTTTTAATTCCATCTTCTTTTTATCCTATTTTAAGAGAAAGTCTGGCATGTAACGGGCATACCACATAATAGTACTGATGTGGTGTCACAAGCTAATCAAATCAAGTCATTTTTAGGGTTATTTTTTTCCTTTAGAATTTTTTCCTTTTTAGATTTTATTAAAAATATCTTAAAAATAATTATATCATATTAGTTTGTAACACTATGTCAATATCAAAACGTGATGTATCCGTCGTACACAAGACTTTCTCCCATTTTACACTCTTTTATATCTATTATCACATTATCATATGTCTCACTGAAGATTTTCTCCATGTTAATAGCGATACTGTGAAGCCATTTTCCTTGAGTGATTAATTTTAGACAACGAACTTTGGGGTTGCCTTTTCATTCCTTTTTGGAATGCGGTACAATTGGATTCCTAATTGGGATAATCATCGCGTTCACGATTTAAGTTCGCTAGATTATAAATCAAATTTTCATTCATTATGTTTAGTCACCCGATTGTATTGCTTGCTTATTCACTTCAGTGTAATATTTATTTATAAAAATTGTACCTTTTTCCCTAACTATTCTATGTGGGAATTGTCAACAGGAACACATTGACCAGTATTCTACCTTTAAGCGACAGACTTTCGTGGACATTTCTTGGAACATAAAATTGAAGCTAGGGGCTCACTTAATATAAAAATTCATTCACCAAATGCATACACAAGAGAGGTACACAGATACATAATAGAAGGAATTATCCTTCTTACAAACTTCATCACAGAATCGTACTAATTACTATGCATATGACTGTTTTTGTGTACAAAGACACAGATACGTGACTAATTAAAGACACAACGAGTGATCGAGATAGAAACTTGCTACTCATGCGTGTGTATCATCAAATTCAGACAAACCCAGTCCCATTTAAACCATTTCCAGGAAGATGGAAAGCATCATCAAAGACAGGTCCATCGTCGAGTGCATGAATATTGGTCTGTTGGATGTACAGGAACTCCGGTCCAAGAGCAGAGAGTAAAGCAACATGAAGTATGGCAATGTTTATGAAGAACCATGCATGGTACGAAACAATTGCCCATAGCAGCATCTCAAAACCAAGACTTCCGAACATCGTTTTCGCGTGGCGGAAGATGGAGCGGGAGCTCAGTTCCATGGAGATTATTAGATGAGAAACAGTGTACGAGATTTCAAATGTATAGTAGATACACTTGATTGTACCATATCCTTTAAATACATCAGTAATATCTTTGTTGATCGACTGGTAGAGATGCGTCACTAGTAACAAGAATATATTAGCGACAACCAGGACCTTTCGAAGTTTTGTCAGGAATTGCCGCCGAAGCTCAATGACGCTGCAACCCAAACAAGATATTGGCTAAAACATTAGCGAGTGAGATTAATCTCTTACGTAAGATTAGATGAAGAGCCAGCAACCACACGGACCACTTGGATGGGGCGGGAGTGTCTAAGTAGAAGACTGGACATGGGCCATGAATGATTGGACCTAACACTTCTACATGACACGCAATGATATTGTATATAGGCCAACCGGCTCCTCTAATCGAAGAACGTCACTGTTATTCAATTAGAAAACGGACCACATCAATTCATTCTCATTCCCCAGGTATAGTTCACTCAACTCAAGCCACTTGCATTCTGTCCCGCCGGGTGGTGCGGCAATGCAGAGATTAAATGGGTAGGCATGGATTTGCAAAGAAAAGGAACAACAAGAGTTCCTGCTTGCTGCTTTATGAGAATGAGTGTGCTTTTTGCTGCGTGTTGATGGGAATTGCAGCGTGGCATTTGGCAATCGATGACAGGAAAAAATTCACAAAAAGGGAAAGGGATGGAGATGACTCACTCTTCATGACTCCAACTTTGACGGGGCATGTCTCCTCCCCCTCCTCCTGCTGCTGCTGATCAAGAAACTTGTTTGTGTTGGGAAAGAGCGCCCGCGCCCTCAGATTCAGAGGGGTTGGGCGCATGAATGGTATATAAGGAAACGACATGAGATGATTTAAGAATTGTTAATTGGGCAACAATTTATAAACAAGAAACAGCTGTCTGTCTTGTCAGAGTTCTATGTCAGACGGAGCGCTGACCTCGGTGCCCTGCTTGACCCATTGAATAAGTGTCGGGAAGAGGTCGGCCCTAATAAATTCTTAAGTGATTTTACTTTTAACTTGAGAAAAATATTATTTAATTGAATAAGTGTCGGGAAGAGGTCGGCCCTAACAAATTCTTAAGTGATTTTACTTTTAACTTGAGAAAAATATTATTTAAATTATAGTAAATAAGTAAATTAATATTAATTATTTAAATAATTATCATAATTATTACTAATTAAAATTTAATACAACCTGGCCAATACACTTCTAGTCGAGTGAACTATTCCATTAGGGGTAAATCTCTCACAATATAAATTTTTTCATTCACAAGAATCAAATCTCGAGACCTTATATAAGGGGAAGACGAGTCTTAATATTTTAACCAATCCACTCTGGTAATATTTTACATATTACGCAAATGCTTTGGTTTAATGTATACAACACTTAAAATTATGGCTGAAAGCCCATTTCCATTCTAATTCTCATATCCTAATCGAAGCAGTAAACAGAAAAGAGCAAGCTCCGTAGGAAATAAAAAACATTGTTCTCGACATTCAAAGTTGCCTGCGGAGATAAGGTCACTGGGAGTGCTTTTGGATTAGTAGGAAGTTGAATTGTGTTGCTGATGTATTGGCGAAAATTGGTAGAACGGCAAATCTGCAGGGTTTTATTTTGTTAGATGGGGAGCTTCAGAGCACTTTTGTCGCCTCTGGGAAGGCTCTGGGCCGTAATTCCTCGTCTGTTTCCACTTCCCAATTTGAACCATTATAATGTTAATATAATATCTTTTATTGAGAAAAAAAAATTTACTTCGACATCTCGATGGCCATTCAAGGTTGAACGATGTCAAACAGTGCAGTAAACTAGCCAACTTACTGCAAGCTTAAATCGGACCCGAGTAAATAACATATGCAGATGGCACAAGGTTCCCTTTTGTTCATCAGTGCGAGAAAGTAAATAAGCTCGACATGACACTCGCGTTAATACTAGTAAAACACGACTAGTATTACTACTGTCAGAAATAATCTATTAAGTTAAAAGAAATTTATTAACTTGTTCGCTGAATAAATTCATCATCACAACAAGTAGAATTAGAAACCCTATAAATACAATAACTCATTGATTAGTTCGGTTCTTAACCTACGGAGATCTCAGTACGGAGCACTTTCAGTCTGAATACTTCATCCAATCTAGGACAATTTTTCTTTTTCTTTTTCTTTTAATCAGCATAGGTTTAAGAACTAACCAGGAGGATCTCTGTATCGTTCCCCGATTTCTATAAATATAGACCTGCAGCTGTAATTCTTGAGCCTCAATTGAATTGTGTTCATTCCCGCCGCTGCAGCAAATGATTCCCGTCAGACTAACTCAATGGGCTTTGAGTTTGGGCCTATGTAGCCGAGAAGGGCCGAGTGAATCTATCCCTGGTCTACTTACCTGATACCAATACTACATGGGCTTTTATGGAATTCCATACCACTACTAAGGTTGTTTGATCGCTTCGTGGGTGGGGCGGGATAAGAAGAAGAGAAAATAAAAGGGTACGAATATTCCCGGTTATGAAAATAATCTTAGTTTATTATTGTACCACTAGAACAAACCCCTTTTCTCGAGATTTGATTCATTTATACAAATACCCTCGCTGGCTGCCTTTTCTTTCCTTTTGAGCCAACTCGGTTATAAATTAAGTTTTCATTCATTATATATTTATTTGAGAATTACCCGATTGTAGCATTTTCTTGTTCAGTTCAGTGAAATGTTCATTCCAACTCTTCTATGTTGTTTTTGTCAACCGAAACAAAAACAACATGTGTTCTGCCTTAAAAGTGGCCGACTTTCGTGTACATTTTTTGGAATATAAAGTGAAAGTTAAGGGCATGAGATAAAATTTTATTAATCAAATGTGTATTCACGAGAGACACGGAGATTTATGATGCGAAGCATTTTTTTTTTGACAAACTTCACCACAGATGAGTACTAATATGCATACGATTGTGTCGTGTACAAGATACAAAAATGTCTTAGACACAATGAGCAATTGAGATACAAACTTGCAACTCGTGCATGTAACTCATTCAGATAAAATTGTTTCCATCTAAACCACTTCCAATTGGACCATTTCTAGGTAGATTGAAATGAACACGCAAAACAGGTCCATCATTGACTGATTGAATATTGATCAGTTTGATGTGCAGGAACTCTGGTACAAGGAAGCATAGAAAATCAACATTGAGTATGGCCACATTTATGAAAAACCATGCATGGTACAAAGCAAGCACCAGTAGCAACATTTTAAAGCCAAGAGTCCCGAACACCATTCTCGCTCACCGGAAGATCAAGCGCGAGCTCAAATCCATGGAAACTATCATTTGAGTTGCGTACAAGGTTTCAAATGTATACTAGATCCACTTGATAATACCGTGCTCTTTGAATACATCGATGGCATCTTTGTTGATTGATTGGTAGAGATGCATCACTAATAGTAAGAGTATATTTGTAACCATTAGAATCATACGGAGCTTTGTCAAGAACTGTCTTTGGAGCTCAACGATGTTGCAACGCAAATGAGACATTAGCTTAAATCATTGGTGAGATTAATCTCTTACGCATGCGAAACACATGGATTGGGGGAATTCTTTGTTAAGATTGGATAGGATAAAGACCCACAACCGCATAATATGTAATGACAAAGTGGATTTGGGCTTTGAGCCTATGAATGATTGGACTCAGCCAACAAGGCAGATGTCCATTTGGTCTGAACCGCAGGCCCGTTCAATCTGACACTTATTTTACATAATGCGTGGGCATTGATTTTCTTAAGGCCATGACTTTCACGGCTCAGGGCTTAGGGGACAAGGAAGAAGCCGGCCCCTGAATACATTTTATATTCACGGTGACATACATACATATACATATACATATACATATGGTGTGTGTGTCTCCAGTAGAGCTCAGTCAAGTCCAGTGCGATCCAAGAAAATCCATGTGCTGAATTATGTTGTGAGCGGACAGACAGACGGACAATTGAGTAATCAACGATAGGAGACTGCTAGATATGGATTTGGGCTCACATCAAAAAATTATCATGATGAGAAGGCTCACAATTTACATTAATATTGATAAGCCTTAAAAATCTCATTTAAGTATCACTTCATAATTTTCCCTTTTTTCTGGATCTACATATAAGATAGGATAACAAGTTCAGGTCTTGATGATAATCAAGAACCGTTTCGATAACAGAGTCAGTGTTGTGAAGACTATATATAAAAAGGAAATGCTAATAGAAATGATAATTAATTAAGGAACGCAAATTTTGATTAGAACAACTCGATTTGAGAGGGAGAAAATTAAGGGGAGCAAAAGTGACGGCGAGATGGCTCACATCTCGTGGCTCCCGCACTGACGGGGCATCTCGATATCTGAATGTACTTTGACCAGATTTTGCGGGCGCAGGCTGTCGTTGATGGGCATGACGGCCAGGGGGTTGGGGTGGGCACTTATAATTAAAGACCGAGGAGAGGACCCCCTGACATCTGCATGTCTTCTGCCGATACGTCTTCTTTTTCTTTTTGGGTGATAAAAGTTACGACGATTTCATTATTCATTCTCGATGATCAGAAAAGGGAATGATGCCTTCTTCCTTTTGCCACTGTCCAGTAAAAATAAATATTTAACGTGTAATATAAAATAAATTTATTATGTTAAATTTTTTTTAAAGATATTAAAATCTAAATAATGATTTACATAAAAAATTATTACTTATTAAAGAACGACCTCTTTTTGGCACGATCAAAAAAGATTAGCAGTTGTTATAGAAAAATACAAGAAAAAACGGTGAGAGAGACAGAGAGTACATAGCGAACATAGCAGCGCTTTCAGAACGAAATTACCCTGTGAGAGAGACAGAGAGTACGTACGGCACATAGCAGTCGCTTTCAGAGAGACAGACATAGCAGTCCCTTTCAGAGAGAGCAGTCGCTTTCACATGGCAGTCGCTTTCAGAACTTTGTTCCACTCCCTCACTCTCTGCATGGTTGTTTCTGACATTTTTTTAAAACCAAAACAAAAATGCAAAAATTGAAATTTCACACAGTGAGTATTTTTGCCATAGATTGAAGCCCAACAACACCTTGCCAGGAGCAGTCCACCAGTGTCGGGCCTTAGTATTGGCCCAATAGGTCCCTGCCAACCCAAGAGAAAATAAGGAGCAAAAATGTCCCAGAGCACAGTCAAGCCCGTGGCAATGCCTCAAATGCATGGTAGATCCCTGGAAACTAACCTCTTTTTACCGCATACTAGAGGTTCATCCATACTATATATAATATATATTATCTCAATAAAAATTATTAAAAATATTTATTTATATGCGATTAAAGAGAGTAATTATCTATAATTAATTTTTCAAGTAAAAATAACATATATTTAATTTTTAAATTAGATAACTATAATAATGGAAGTAACAGAGAGGATGATGGAAAGTAATTAGTTATAGCCATCGAATTTATGATCATGACTTCATTTTATTCCAGTATAAGGATCAACGGAATTTTAATTAAACGTATTTAGGGAAAGGAAAAAGTGATATCAAATGCGGTCCCCTCTCTTAAATTAATAAAATAGATAAATTCTTCTTTTGATCACATTATTTCACTTGAATCTGACATAATCAATTACAAATGTCCATAGTTTTCTTCTTCGTACTCTAATTTTAGTATTACGAATATTCATCTGAAATAACAAATTATGTTTTATAAAAAATAAAAAAGAAAAGGGAAATAAATAAACTCTTTACAACAAAACAACAAATAAAGACATCATAAAAATTAAAAGAAAAGGTTAAATGAATAAATATTTTATTCTAATATTACTTAAATATATTTACATGCTACTAGGACGTAAAATGGGAGGAAAGAATGGAAACATGAAGTAATTGTAAGTTTATTACTTTTTAGGCAGCAACACTATATCTATATTTCTAATATACTACAACTGAGTAACAAAAACTTCCCTCATGCTGCCACGTCGCCCCTAGAAGGGTTGTCTGCAGCCTCCACGTGGAATTTTCTTTTCCAATTTTTTATTTATTTTTCTGTGAGAAAGAGGCCCACAAGCCCTCCACTCCGTTCCTCTTTACCCGCCATTGGCTTTCTTTCTTTTCCCTCTCTTTTCAAAACTCTCCTTGACGCCGTGCCGCCTCTGCTCCTTTCTTTTAATTGAAGGTACACTACTGTTCTCTTCTTCTTACACGCCTTCTCTTCTCCACTCAGTCATTCAACCTTCACTTTTTCTTTCATTAAAAAATTGTGCCTCTCTTCTGCTAGGGGAACCCGTCCCTCTCCTTTCTCGAGCAGCAAAGAGCAGGAAAGTTGGTGTTGGAGTTACAGCAACGAGCCGAGTAACCAAGAAATCTCCGCTGCCGGGAAAGAAAACATATTGAAGTATCGCCGGGGAAAGAGGAGGATTCAGGCGCTTGCATGCCCTCGAGTTCTTCGATTGCCATCACAGGTAACCAGAAACTTTCTATTTCAGTAGCTACAGCTTCAATGTATTTCTTCCCATTTCTCATTCTCAGAATTCTCGTCGTCTCCGTTGCGGGTACCTTCAGGTTCTCCTCGGAATCAACAATCAAAGCAAAGAAAACCAAGCTAACTGAAGAAGATAAGGAGATGCTAAACCAGGCTCACAGAAGGAAATTGGTTCCATGAATTAGTGAGAGTCAAGAGCTCCCACTGGGTTCATAGGACGAGGCTGAACATGGTTTTTGCATTCAGTAGGGGCATGGGGAATCTGGCAAATCGGGAATTCAGTAGAAGACATGGATCACCGTACTCGGAGATCAATGTTCTTGATGTAATGGACGGGTTGGATTTAAGAACGGTAAGAACATATCCAATATTTTTTATTCAATTGCTCAGCTATTCCTTATGTAGGTGAAAATATTCGTTTATAATCATACACGTCAGTTCTATATAGGAGGAAAGATTTGAATTCTTACTATATGTATTGTATATATGTACAAATGAGGGGGTGTTTATGTCGATGGCATGAGCCCGATAAAGTCAGTCATTGACCAAGTGTATCTCTTGGTTGATCTTCTCCTAAGAAAGAGTTAGATCTCATTTGTTTAATTTCATGAAAACTACAATGGTCCAGAGAGATGAGATAAAGAATTGTTGATGCCTATGGATGCTTAGCCAAGGAGGCTGATTGACTGAATGGAAAAAGGCAAGCTAATAAGGCTGGTCAAGTTAATATAAGACCTAGGGGCTTGTCTGCCTCCTTCTGAACAATATAATATTATTCTTCTTCACTCATTTGTATAAAAACTGTTATCAAGTCCTTCACTTGGCCTACCTATTTTTTACTGCATTTTTGTGACAAAACATTGACTCCATTATTGTCCTCTTTAGTGATTCAATTTCCAAATCATTTCTTCATCATTGGAATAGTATAATATTATGTACTAATATTCGATGGATGAGTGTTTAAATTAAATGTCACTACAAGAAATATAGGAATTAGCGGCAGATATTATCGTCCACTATTGTGGACGTGAGATTTTTTACTTTTTCATCCATTTTTCGTTAATTTAGGAACGAATATTATAAAAAAGGCTTCATCATTTTTTGTCCAACAAAGTTGACATAATTTGGACAAAAAAGGCAAATATCTTTGTCCACTTAGATGGACGCAAATTGAATGCGCTTTGCATGGACATTTCTTGGACATAAAGTGGATGAAAAAGGTACAATCTACAATTTTGTCAAATTTGTGAGGAAAAAGTTGAACGAAATAGATTTTTTTTATGACATCGTCCATTGTAATTCAATGAACTGTGGATGAAAGATGCGGATGATTTTTTGGACTGTACATGGACAATAATTGATGAAATTTTCATCCAAATTGTGTTACAATTCGTCCACACTCCAATTTCATTGAACAAAAAAATTTTGTTTTGCTATTTTTTAAGATTTATGTTTGCAGTATTTGATTTATTCATGAGATTTGGCTCAATTTACCAAATTTAAGAAAATTCTAGTACTTAAGATAACTCCAATAGAGTATAAATTAACAAATAAGTTTGCAATAAATTTCAATATATTTGATGCATGTGAACTAGTTTTATACCTCTTATTAGTTCGGTTCGGGCTTCAACACATATGTCGGACATACATCTTATTAAAATCACATTTGAAAATAATATGTGTGTGTGTATATATAGGATGATATAATATTACTTTTAAGAAAAAAATTTATTTGGTATCACTTTAAAATGCCCTTTATAGTGAATTTTTAACCAATAAAAAATAACAAATGAGGGTGAAATTGCAAAATTATTTTTATACCACTTTGAAGTTTTAATTATTTTCCAAATTTCTTTTTATAATTGTATTTTTTATATTTATTATAGAGTGTTATCATGTTAGATAATATTTTGTTAATAACACCAACATAAATGAAATCATAGTCCAATGGTTGGTGTCCCCTCCTTTCAACTGGCTCTCAAATGAGAGAAGCTTCAGCCAGAAGCTACAAAAAAGCAAGAGAGAAGCCAGTAGTCAAATCAACTTTTTAGTTAACTTTCTATCAATTTTAATTTTAATATTTGACACAAAATGGTCAAAAATTGTCGGTGAATATTGCCTCAAGTTGGACGCAAATTGTCGGTAATGTTGCCTCAAGTTAGACGCAAATATTTGCGTCAAGACTTTGTGTGTCACCTGACAATTGGATGAGAAAGTACATTGACACAAATTGGACAAAAATTTATCGATAAATGTTGCCTCAAGTTGAACGAAAATATTTGCGTCAAATTTTTTTGCGTCCCTTCAATTTGGACGAAAAAATACCACTTCTGTCCATTATTTTACTATTATCGTCAACATTTTTATGACGAAAATTCTCATAATTCTTGTAGTGTGTAAACTCATCTTTTGCAGCCAATTTAATATTAAAAATCCTAACAAAAGATGTTTGTGAAGTGCATCTCGAATTGAGGAAAGATGTTGTGGCCTTTTGAATCTTCAAAAGCAGGTATTCAATAGATGGCAAGCATGTTTCTGTGACCCTTCAATTTATGGATCCCGATGCTTTTTGAGCTCATACGTCCTACTATTACAACACCCTTGGTGAAGGTTGATTTATCTGCTATTGCATGTTCCAACTTTTCATGCGCATGTGTAGTCCTTTTCTTTGATAGAAATGAAATTTCTTATACTAAATTTCATTGTTTGTATTTTTTGTCAGATACAAAATAAAGATGCAGAAAATTGATGACTAGAACGAGTGTTTCTTGGATTTTTCTTTTCGCTCTCAGAAACAGAAGCAAAACTGATGACTAAGGGCAAATGAAGGACATGGTGCTGCAAGGAATCGATGGGATTCCCTGGTACAAAATTATTACCACAATTGCTCATTCATGAAATGCCGCCATTTGGATATTCAATTACAGGTAGCGATGAACTGAATGGTTGCATGTTATCAGCTGAGGGGTTTTTATTCTTTCTTCTTCCCATTTATGGATCATGAGCATATATCTTGCATAACAAGTCTTTTCCTCCTTCCATCTCCTGTGGTTTTTGACAGGTTTTGCACAGGCATGCTTCACCGTCTTCCTTTGTTTAATTTAAGAAATGATCAGAAATTCGTGCGAAGTTCTTTTTGTTTTGATTCATTGATTGAGTAAGCAAAACTCTATATGTTCCATATTTACTTGCAATCATCATCCTCGTGGTTGATAATTATGATTATCACGATCCGAAAATTTGGTAGAATTTCCACTTGTTTTTTATAATATTCCACATCCAACCTTAACTTGCTAATACAATAATCAAAATGATTCCCATTCAGTGCCACATCCACAAGCCACATCTCATCTTCCCACTTACTTCATAACAATTTCTACCAAAAATTCAGGTCGTAACGGTATATAAACTTATATTCTTCTATTTTACATACCCTTACTATCTACATACAAATGACCTCAAGCTAATCCCCAAACAAAATAGTAACTCCAAACGGCTCGTCCATCTATAACTTAGTTGAAAAGAAATCGCAAGGGGTGAGCTGCGGCTCAGTGATGTATAAGACAAAAGCCAGAAGCTTTTCCTCCCATCCCACCCATTTGCTTCAGCCATTTCCGAGAAGAGCATAATAGAGCAGCAAGAGAGAGAGGGGAGGAGAAGAACGGAGACAGAGACGAAGATCGGGAGGCACAGTAAGAGAAAATAAAATAGGATTAAATGATATCTATTTTAAATTTGATATATTTTATTACTTGATAATATATTATAGTTGGCATGATTCTGGTATCAAAATATAGATAATAGGATATGTTGAGGTAATAGGGTTGGTTATTATAGAATAGATCAAACTATATAAGCATATATATATATATGTATATAGAGGAGACACGGAGAGGACGAGAGACACTCCGGAAACGTAGGAGAACAGAGGAAAAATTTTGAGGTGATTGAGATCCGATTCAAATTAAATAAATTATATTACTCAATATTATATATATAGTTTAATAGGGTTTAGTTAGCACGATGTATTTCCATGAATTTTAGCGTGATAACGTGAAAGTTATAGGATCAATAAAAATATAATGAATAATGTTCTAGAATAATTTTTGGGGTCATTTTTTATACAAATATGCATGATATATTTTAATTTATTGTGAATGATATTTTAAGACTTGAAAAGATTAGAAGTAGGCCTCTGAGAGACCAAGACTAGTAGATCGACTGAAGGGGTTATGAGTACTTTTTTCTGTCGTAGAATTATTTATAGTGTCTTATATAATTACTGTGTCATCTCGTGCATATATATATATATATATATGACATTTGCATGAATAATATGCATTGCAGATTGCATGCATAAATATAAATTGCATTGTATGGCTACAACAATTCGGTTAATATATATATATATATATAGTTGATTTGCATGGCTGATTGGCTATTGCATGCAAATAGAAATCGGTAATACAGTAGATTATATATATTATATTAAAAATCGATACGTAGGAACGAGATTTGCTTAACTGCTATGAAATTTGTATTTCAGTATGTGCAGTATTATTATATGTATTTTGCATTATTTTACGTGATTTAAATAGCCATAGTGACCGTTAAGCCGGCGGGTTAAAAATGGGTCAGAAAAAGAAAAGAAAAGAAAAGAAACGATAAAGAAAAGTCGAAAGAGATGGACTTAATTTATCGCTAATGTCTATCGAGGTAATTTACCTCTATTTTCTAGCGAGAAATAAAAATAAGATAATTTAAAACTGTTTTTACCGCCGGAAATGGGCGGCTCCCACAGGTGCGAGGTGTGTAAACGAAGGGCACCGGGAGATGGGAGGAAGATTGATATTGATTATTTCGCAGGGTCACGGTATTGTCGGAGAGCGAATTATTGATACCATCATAACTCTGTCGCAGAGGGAATGCGACCCATGGCTATTGTTTGCATATCATATAAAAAGATATTCCTCATGATTCAATTAGAATTCACATAAACACTATAAGGCAAAAAGTAACTGAAATTACCAAAATAGATAGTATATCCATGTAAGTAATTATCAACGAATCATGAAAATAAGCGCTCAATATCACATCTCAGTTTTAATAGACACAATTATAATTTAAAATAATTTCCCCAAACTAATAGAGAGTTTACCAAACACATGTTAAACATTCCATTTCCTCATTCTTATGATCATTGAGTAATGAAAAAGGATCAAATGTACTAGCAACTAGGTAATATCACCATGCCATCATATTTAATGGAAGGGCGCGTAATTCATTATAAGCATCATTGACCAAATTCACTAAGCTTGCATCCAACACCTCGTTTTCATGATTGATGCTTATATTCAACTTATTAAACACCTTGAATAGTTAACCAATTTATCTTACTTGCTTATTATTAGCGACGAGCAATTACCTCAACGGACCATTTATTTAGACTCAACAATTATCGACCTAATATAATCGCATTAATAAATTCCTCATTTGACAATCAGTGGCACAATAAGTTAAAATTTCAAGTACGATACCAAGTAACCTAGTTAATTAAATTCATGAATGACAATATTTTTTGAAACGATTAATTTAACAAATTATGTAAAATTTGTACGTCAATCCTAATAATAGAATTTGCATTTAGACAGTAATAATTAATAAATTGGTTATAGGCTTACTTAAGCCTAGTAAGCTTCATGGCCAGCCATGGGCTCACAATGATCCATAAATTTGCAGGAGGAAGACCTGTTAACAGGTCTACGATTATCCAACTAGCTAGCAAAGTCAAGTATTCCCATTAGGCCTGGCAATTATTGACACGACACGGTAACCCGACATGACACGACACGGAGTTAGGCGGGTTTGGGTCAAGTCTATTTAGATACGAACCAGTTTAGACACGAACTTTACAGACACGATAAATAAACGTGTTTAACTGGGTTTGAACCTGTATAACACGACACGACACGACACGATTAAACACGTTTATTAAATGTATTAACTATTTTTATACATATATTGACTCATTTAATACATTTATATATGAAAATTTTATGATATATAAAATATTACATGCATTACATGATCAATAATTGATTAATCTTACTTATTTATTGTACTAATTATCAATAAATATTATTATTTTAGTAATTACATCATATATTATTAGAGTATAATTATATATTGTCTATATTTTACATTAAATAGGTCAACCCGGTTTAGACACGATTTAGACACGACCGTTTAGACACGAACCCGTTTAAACACGAAAAATAAATGTGTCATATCCAGATCATTGGAGTTTCTAACCCGGACACGTTTAGACACGACACGTTTAAACACGACACGACACAGTTTGCCATGCCTAATTCCCATAAAGAGAGAAGCTGCTTGGGTGTTTGTTGTCGACAAGTTCTCTCAGTACCTGAATGACTAGGCAGTTGAGAAAGTGGCGTTTGGTGAATTAATTTTAATTTCTTGTCTCAAGTGTCCGTTGGGTTCCCAAACAACTTTATTTTATCCTCTCTCACACATTGGTAGTGAAATGTGTTGAGTATGACACGAGTGCTATGAAGCAGCTTTAAGGCTTAGAGTGATTTTATGACCGAATGATTAGCAAATTAAATTTGTTATTCATAGGGGATTTGCTTGAAGAAAAGTTCCAGTGCTCGGCAATTATGATATTCTCTCCCGTGCAAAAGCCACCACAGAAAGAAGGTATTGATGATTATCATGTTGAAAAAGTTATCTACTGCTCAAGCATTACTTCAAGATTGGGGCTTCCAGGAAGGTTCCATAGATGAACCTTTGCTTGATCAAACTTTTTTGGCATTTTAGATGATTATTCAACGTCTGCTCCTAACCACATCCCCCTCTTTTTTTGTTTCCAATAGTAAGAAGTTGTATTTACCAGAAATGCATATATGTATCTTCAAATAGATTTGCCCAATTTGATTAAATAATCCTGCTCAAAATATAATTTCCCCTTTAATTAGATATTTTTGCCCTATATTCATTATTGCTGCCCTCATATAGTTATACATTTTCTGGACCAATTAGTAAAATTAGTTATTTTCTATTTTTCACTAGCTCTGTTCTTATTGCAAATGCATATATTAAAATGGATTAGATCGGAACTACTTATATATACATATATATATATATTAGTGGTTTGATCTTTTTTAAAAAAATTTGAATTATTGGTTGTGAGTTTATTGAAATTAATATTAGTTTTTGTTTGATACACAAATATTGAATCAAATTAGAACAACTCAAAAATTAATATGGTTTGATTGATTGATTGAGATCAAAGATTTAATCTAACAAACGTAGTCTTTTTTCTAGCCAATCACAGGAATTCTTGAACTTCACGTTCTCCAATCGAGTTCGTGATGGAAAGATAACATAGTCGGTTGTCAAAGGTAATGTAGTTTCTATTAAACACTTGAGAGGCAATGAGTAGCTTTTTTGGCTCAATTTACCAACCGGGAATGGACCCAAATCAGTCCTACCATTGTTCCCGTGGAGATAGTCTTCAGTGGAGCGGTCATACCACGTAAGCGATACTGACGTGATATATCTGTTGATCGGGACTTAACATGTCATTAATAATTATATAGTTATAGTTATTAAGTCACAAAAAATCTTTAAAAAATATATAAAAATCTTAAATAAATGGTGAACCATAATTAGAAATAATATATAAATATGGTAAAACTATTAAAAAATTTAATAAATTGTGAACTCTAAATGAAAAAATATATGAAAGATGAATTCCAATTGAATAGATATTTCACGTCAGTCAGTATCACCTACGTGATATGACCGCTCCACTTTTCCGCCCTTCACATGCATGCCCCAAGGAATCTGAAGTTGCCATATTGGTCTAGTCCTGCTTAATTATTGTGTGGTCCCACAACTGACAAGAGCTCTCGTGTAATTGAAGGCAATAACCAACCAACCAACCAAACCATATTTTCTCAATCATCTTCTGTTTTTAATCTTTTTTTAAAAAAAAAAATATCATTGATGAGTGGACCCCGAAGAAAGCTGCACTTCCCATTATAAATCAGCGGGTCTGCTCGGTGTGGAGACGCATCTGCTGATTAGCTCCCCTCTAAGTACTGATTTTGCATTTTTCTCTGTGTTCTATTTTTCGTGGCCTCGATAGCTCTAGCAGGTCGTTCAATTTACCGAGTAAGCGGAGGGCTTACATTCCCGATCAGATTTAACTTCTAAAGTTTATCTGCACTCAGTAAATAATCCTAGTTTTCTTTGCTTTTCTGCATGTTTTATGGTATTTTCCTTCATACTGACTAGCCACAACATTGTCTGTGAAGTTTGATTCATTCTTCATCTTTGGAGTTGAAAAAAACACGTGGAAAACTTCTGGTTTTCAATGATTTCGTTCCTATGTTTTCAGTTTTCCCAGGAATATATATGTTTTAGAGGTAAAATCGGTTTTCCTAGTTTGATTCACTCTTGTTTTTGTTGATCCAGGAGATTGTAATTTGCTATGGAAGGCAATAACAACAAGTATCCACAGTATCCATACTCTTTCCCTCCTCCAACTTGGGTCGATCCGTATCAGCCATCCTCCTCGTCTTCATCGTCTGTTCCAAAATGGGTTATTGCTGCAATAGTTATAGCAGTAGCAATTCTAGTCATCTTCCTCTTCTGGTACATCAGGTGGGACAAAAAGATCAGGGAGGAGGTTGATGCCGCTGAGGCTGCCGCCAAGGCTGCTGCCAAGGAGGCTGGTAACTCCAAGGCTTCTGCTGATGACTCCGAGGCTTCTGCCAATGCCTCCAAGGCTTCTGCCAATGCCTCCAAGGCTTCTGCCGGTGCCGCCAATTCTGCTGCTGGGGCTGCCACCAAGGCTGCTACCGAGGCTGCTGACGCCAAGGCTGCAGCCCAGGCTTCTGCAGCCGAGGCTGCTAAACATGCTACTACCGCCCAGGCTGCCGCCAAGGCTGCTGCCGGGGCTGCTGATGCCAAGGCTGCCGCCGAGGCTGCTGCAGCCAAGGCTGCTGAAGAGGCTGCTGCAGCCCGGGCTGCTGCCGAGGCTGCCAAACGCTACTGCCAATACTGCCAAGGCCCGTGCCAAGACTGGTGCCGAGGCTGCCGCCAAGTCTGCTGATGAGGCTGCAAAGCCACCAGCATCAAATAAGGATCCGCAGGAGGACCCAGCTCCGCCCGCCAAGCCTGCACCGAAAACCAAGCCAACCCCGGACGAGCAGATTTGTGTTCCAAATAACTGTATCGAATAATTGATGATGTACAATCGGATTGGGAAGTCACTGGCTGTGATCGTATGAGTGCAAGCAGCCGTTGATTATCTAAGAAATTAGAATATACTAGAGAAAATGACCGCACTCAGTAGCGGAAACTTTTATGACTCTATAAAGTCAATTTATAAGGACCTATAATAAAAAAAAGTCAATTTACAAGGAGAGAGTAATATAATAGAATATAAGACTCGAAAAGATACAAAATAAAAGATTTTCTTGTGTAAATACAGCGGGACGAGAAACTTGCACCCTATGATTGATATTAGTAGAATATTATCTTCCATTTTACGAATGAGAGACATAACTTTCTTTGAATGAAGTTAGGTAAATTAGATTATACAAACCATTAGAAACTATTATTTAACAGTTAACGAGAAATTCTGAAATAATTGATGATTTTACTATATTGAAATACCAATTAATTTGTTTGTAATCGCTATTATACACTCAACCCAACTTACTGCATTCCTTCAGCCCAAAAGACTAAGATTACGCACAAAAAAGGGGGCTTGGTGCATTCCTTCAGCTCAAAAAACTAAGATTACATGAAAAAAAAAAAAAAAAAAAGAAGAAGAGGGATATAGCTCATGTTCTGTGAAGTGGAAAACACTTGTATGAGTTATTGTCACACATCTGCTGATCATGATCGCTCCCACCGACTGTCATCAGGTTTCGAGATATCCCAAACAAAATGATAAAATGAGAAATTCAGAAATTTAACACCGAATATACATTGAAAAACCTTCAACTCATACGGAAATAACCAATCCCAAATCCAAACTGTCTCTTCCGGGCCTCGGCATTTCACCGCACAAGATATACCTTCACAACTCATACAAGACTACCCTATTTGAATTTCTCGTATTTTCTAAATTAAATAAATTACGAGATCCTGGATATTTTATTTAAATGATAAAACAATATCCACAAAACCTTTTAAATAACCTTAAAAATTATGTCCAGGATATTATGTTCTTCCAACAGCAATCTCGACCATAGATCATTCTTCGAACATATCTCGTATCTTGAATATAATTTTCAACTAGTTATCCCAACAATTTGTTTAAATGCACATAAATTCAACATCTTTTAAGTCAAGCAGAAATTCAAATAGTTTCAAAACTAACAACAAATTCATTGAGTAGAGTTGCAACACAATTAATCAGTATAACCTTCCACTCAAATGAGAGATCAAAAACCGATTCGCTTCAGGTCTGATTTCGGGTTAAATCATTCAGGCTCGATGTGGGCAGATCCATCTTTTGGAACAATAATTGTTTCCGCCAATGGGCTCGTGGGCTCGATAACTTTGCTTGAACAAATCTTTACTCGGGTAATATTGGTCGGCCTCATACCAGCTTAAGCTCAGTGCTCTCTTAAGCATGATCTGGAAAGGGTCCACATGTAAAAAGTATCCGAACCTCGTATATAGTGATAATTGGGTTTTGCGTTTGGGCCTACGTAGCCGAGAAGGGCCTACCTGGCGAATCTAACCCGATAGTCAAATTAAAGGGCTGGATTCCAAGTAGATGACACGTAAGATATATATATTTTTTTATATGTCTCATTTATATTATTAAAAAAATTGATTGATTAATTTTTTAAACAATTCGTGTTCTACCTTAAAGCATGTTATTTTAAATTTTTATTTTTTTAAAAGCTTCACCACATATGAGTATTAATATGCATACGACTGTGTCATGTACAAGATACAAACTTGACCAAGACACGAAGAGCAACCGAGACACAAAATTACAACTCGTGCATTTACGTCATCAAATTCAGACAAGATCGTTCCCATCTAAACCATTTTCGATCGGAACATTTCCAGGCAAATTGAAATGTGCATCCAAAACAGGTCCATCGTCGAGTGACTGAATATCGGTCAGTTGGATGTGCAGGAACTCTGGTCCAAGGGAGCAGAGTAAAGCAACATTGAGTATGGCCACGTTTATGAACAACCATGCATGGTATGAAGCAAGTATCCACAGCAGCATCTCAAAGCTGAGAGTCCCGAACATCGTTCTCACATGGCGGAATATCGAGCAGGAGCTCAAATCCATAGAAACAATCAAATGAGCAACAGCGTACAAGGCTTCAAATGTACAGTAGATTCACTTGACTGTAGTGCGCTCTTTGAATACGTCGGTGGCATCTTTATTCATCGATTTATAGAGATGCGTCACCAATAGTAAGAATATATTTGCGACCATCAGAGCCCTGCGGAGCTTTTTCAGAAACTGTCTTCGGAGCTCGACGATGCTGCAACTCAAACAAGACACTAGCTAAATCATTGGAATTCATTCTTCTCAGATCAGCACCCCTAGACACCGATTTTACATATGCCTTGAATACATGAACGCTGGGCATTGATTTTCGTGAGATTCCAAAGTATAAGAAGTCTATGACTTTCACGGTTCGGGGTTTAGCGGGCAAGGAAGATCCAGTAGTGCTCAATTAAGTTCAGCACGATCCAAGAAAATTAATGTGTTAGAATTATATTGCGAGTAAATCATTGGCAAAATCAACGATTACGCCTAGCCATAGAGGAGACTCCTGGAGTCATATTTGGATTTATATCAGAATTTGTCGTGATCAGGGTATTCATAGGCAATATTATTACTAGCGTGCCTTAAAAAAGACGAGTCTGGTACATTCTTTGGATAAATTCTCATAACAGACACCTCATTTAAATATCAGATCTTAATTTCTCCATTTTCTAGTTCTATGCATAAAACAGGGTAAGAAGCTCAGGTTTTGAAGACAATAAAGAACTGTTAGTGGAGATAACTCGTGTCAATGTCGCAAAGACTATAGAAAAGAAATACTAATCGAAATGATGAACACAAATTGTCAAAAATCTTTTTGAGATGAACCCACGATACGAGAGGAAGAAAATTAAGGAGAGGAAAGGGGGTGGAGATAGCGCTCACCTATCGTGGCTCCTGCGCTCACGGGACGTCTCCATATCTGGATATGCTCTGACGAGATTTTGCTTGCAAGCTGTCGATGATATTCTTCTTGGTCCGGCAAGGGTGGGGGGTATTTATAACTGAAGACTGAGGAGAGGACCCCTGATATCTGCATGCCTCCCGATGATGACCTTTTTTTTTTTTTTTTAAATTGGGGTTGAGAAAAGGAATGATGACTTCCTTCTGCCGAGAGCTTCTGGTCGGTAGAATTTTCGTCGTTTTGCCACTGCCAACCTAGCAAAAGAAAGTAGGTAAATATTCTGTGTCTAATATATAATGAATTTATTATATAAAATTTCTTAAAATCTTAACATGAGTAACTTCTTATAGTTTTTAATGGTTAATTTCATGTATATTAAAATTTAAATAATAATTTACACTATAAAATTATTATATATTATATACTGAATATTCACTTAATAAGAAGACTTCATATTGGCAAGATGACTTTTTTGGCCGCATTCCCTGACGCACAGAGAGATAGCAGTCGCTGTCAGAGAGAGAGAGAGAGAGAGTTGCAGTCGTTGTAAAAGTAAAATAAAATAAAAACAAACAGATAGATAGATAGGGCTAGCAGTGGTTCTCAGAAAGTGACTAATAGAAATCTATCTGGATATCGTACTTTCAGGATAGGCTATCTCGAATGCAATGACGAGTATTGTAAGGAAGTAAACAAAATTTTTTTAACTGGTCATCCGGTAGCATCAGTAAATCTTCATTTTTCGATAATTATTGATGTAATTTAGAGAATGAACTTGAAAATTTATGACTCAAATGTGTTAATTTGTATCGTAGAATTTCAGTTGAATAATTTAATGTTCAATTAATTATTTAGGTGTGCTTGATTTCTAATAGTATAATAACTTAATAAAAAAAGAGATCTTTTTATATCGATGCTGTCTTGGCCGGTCACTGGAGTCACAACGAATCCCGACTAATCCACTAGACGGTGTATTGTACCGCCTGGGGCCCGCCATCAAACTCCAGATACCGTCCTCGAGAGGTTCGAGAGTTTGCACGATTATTACCTTCGCGTATGGAACACTTTCTCTTGTATAGTTTGCACGATTATCTCTCTCTTTTACCCCAAACAAAAAATGCAAAGGGTCAGAGAGAGAAATTCCACTCTATGAGCATCTGTCATGGATTAGAAGCCCAACAACCCCTTGCCAAAAGCAGTCCGCCAATGTAGGACCTTAGTATTGGCCCAACCCGGGAGAAAATAAGGAGCAAAAATGTCCAAGGGACTAGAGAAGGAGCAGAGTCAAACCTACGTGCCGGATGGATGTGGCACATTGTCGAGTCGAGTGTAGGAATATTGGTCGGTTAGATGTGCAGGAAGGCAAGGAACTCTGGTCCAAGATTACTTAAATATATGTACATGCGATTATTAGACGTAAAAGGGGAGGAAAGAATGTAAATATTGAGTAATTGTAAGGTTATCAATCATAAAAACCATATAATGAATTAATGATAATTGGGTTTTGCGTTTGGGCCTATGCAGCCGAGAAGGGCCCAGTGAATCTAACCAGCCAGTCAAGTTATACGGTGGATGCCAAGTGGATGATACGTAGCTTTTTTTTTTAACGGTATTTTTACGTCTATACTAATGTGGTAGAAAAATGGTGGATGTTTGAGTTAAGTTGGTGATTTAAAAAAAAAAAAAGATTACGAACTGAACTGTTAGTCAGGTACAATATTATAAACCAAAGTTACCATCTACTCTCCAAAATACTACTATGCTACATAGGCGCTTTATGGAATTTCGTGTAAGGCTTGACCGAGAGAAAATAAGTTTAATGCAGTGGCACCGTTCTCAGTATGAGGTCAAGAGTCTGGGATTAAACTTTTATTACTTGAACTTCTTGCTTTCCTTTATTTCCTTTTTTCTTTATATCTCTTCTAAGTACATGTCTCATTCACTTTGTTTATTTGGGATTTACCCGATTGCAATACTTGCCTTATTCGCTTCGATGAAATATTTAAAGATTTAATTATTTATCCAAAAAAAACTTCTACTTCTAACTATTCCGTGTGGTAATTTGTAAACAGAAACAAATTGACTAGTATTAATTAATCAAATGTATACACACAAGAGACCGAGCGAGACACATGATGGAACCAATTATCGTTTTTTACAAACATCACCGGAGAACATTAATTCATATACTCATGATACAAGGCATAGACATATGACTAATCAAGACACAACGAGTAATCGAGATAGAAACTTAAGACTCGTGTGTGTTTGTGATCAAACTTAGACAATCATTTCTGTCTAAACCATTAATGACAGGACCATTTCATGGCAGACCGAAAGGAACTTCTAGAACAGGTCCAACTTCGTGCATTTGAATATTGGTCAATTGAATGTGCAGGAAATCTAGTCCGAGGGCACAAAGTAATGCAACATTGAGTATGGCTATATTTATGAAGAGCCATGTGCGGAATGAAACCATTACCCACAGCAGCGTCTCAAAGCCAAGAGTCCCGAACAGCGTTCTTGCGTGGCGGAAGGTCGAGCGGGAGTTCCATTTCATGGAAACTATTAGATAAGCGACTGTGTACAAGATTTCGAATGCACAGTAGATCCACTTTACTATACGGTACTCTCTGAATACGTCAGTGCGATCCTTGTTGATCCATTGGTAGTATAGCGCTACCAATAGCAAGAATCTGTTCGCGACCTCCAGAATCTTGCGGAGCTTTTTCAGGAACCGTCGTCGGAGCTCCACAGTGCTGCAGTGCCCAAACAAGACATTAGCTAATGATTAGGGAGATTAATATCTTGCGTATGCAATATACATGGATTATTGTGATTATTCTTTGCTAAGATTGGACAAAGAGCCAGCGACCTCACGGACCACTTGGGTTGGGCAGGAATGGTTGAGTAGAAGACTGGACTTGGGGCCATGAATGACTGGACCCAGCAAATAAAGCAAAGGGCCGTTGGTTTTGTCCCTTGAACAGCCCAAAACATTCAAATTGTGTCTCCAATTGGCTTTCAATTCAAGACGATATCTATAGTTACGGTTAGTTCTTTAAGGCATTGAGGTATAAGAAGTCCATGATCTTCACTGGTTAGGGTTTGGCTTGGCGGGAAAGTCAGGACCTGGCCACTGAACACATCTATACAGACCGCTGGGATAATCCAAGTTAAGCTCGATCCTGGTTACCCTTTTTCTAGGTCTATAAAGTAGGGCAAAAACCAGTATCAGTGCTCCAGAAAAAGCAAGCATGAAGAAACAAGCTTAGATTTTGATGATAAACGAGAATGATAATCAAGAAATGCAAAGGTTTTAGAGAGGGACTTGCTCAATCTACGAATCGGAGAAAAAAAAGGAGAGAGGGATGGTAAGTGACGGGAGCGAGGTGATGGATGGAGATGTCTCACTTTTCATGGCTCCAGCTCTCAACCGGCATCTCCTCCTCCTGATTATTATGAAGGAAGGCAGAGTGAGGGAGAGATAGGAGTACCGCTCTGAAACAATGCTATTAAGGTCGTGGTATATATATACAAACGTGGCCATGACCATGATCATGATCATGATTCATGGTATGCGTGTGTATATATATCATGATCATGATTCATGGTACATATACATATACACACACATGTATGTTTTTCTTTGAATTAGGAGTCTGCACAGGTATAAATAAACCAAGAACCGGTAGGAATATGCAATATTGGATATGTTCTGGGTAGATCTATATGAAATTCGGGTAAGTTCTGGGTAATAAATTAAGGAACCGGTGGTTCTAGCTCCAACACACATGGTGCCCAGAACCAGAAAAAATTTGTTAATTGATTCATACAATTAATTTTAATCGTTCGTAACTTTCTAATTTAAAGTCCAATTCTCAAACAATTTGAATTATTGTATATCTAACTTGTTAAACTTTCATTTGATATAATAATTATACATATTTAATAAGTTTATTATATCTAACATATCATTACAACTTATAAAAATTAGTAATAAATAATAATTAAATATACTATAAATATATTTTAAATTATAATTTTTCATTATGATAAAAGAACTATACAAAATATTAATGATCATCAAAATTCTTTAAATATAATTATTTTATAACTATTAAACCTATGAAAAATATCAAAGTAGTTTATATTATAAAGGTAAAAGAAAATTAGTAAATATGTTCCAACATGGGTATCTCATATACGGAATATGTGGTATCTCATAGGTTTCGGGTACGGTCCGGTTCCAAGGTCCAACACAATAGGGTCCGGATAAAATTTAGGAACATGTTTTATATAGGGTAAGGTCCGGATAGCAAAAAAAAATTACAGAGTACTTGTACCCCAATCACCTCTATTATGGATAAATCATGACACAATATAGTCATGTTATACCGTTCCAGAATTCTTTTAATGGTTGTCCAACATCTCAATCAAAAAAAAAATTATATCACTACTTTACACATTAATAATATTCACTTTTTAAAAATAATATAATACTTTATAGTGCGTATTCAATGATCGTTAATCGATTCCATCATTTCAACTGTTAACTTGGTTGATATATACACATAAAATACATACATATGTAATGGTGTTTCTTGGGGTTGGAAGGGAGAGTCTAGGTGGAGCGGTGGTACCACGTGCCACCTCCCGTGATGTACATTTATTGAATAAAAGGCTGGCAAATATCAGTTTTTAACACATCAATATTAATGATTATCACTTAGGCATCGTTACATGGTGAAGGTGCCATATAAGCATCGTTACGTGGTACCACCATATAGTTCAAGCTAACTCTAAAAAAATTAGAATAACATTTCACTTATTTTTCTTTTTTACCATTAGGTCAAGCCCTTGGCAACTTCGCTTGGATCGCACCTGAAATGTCAGTGGAGGAAATTGACCTCTGAAAGGGAGGGAAAGAAACTTCATCGCTCATTCCATCTGCTAACTACGAATTCTTTAACTCTTCATGTAACCATCAAGTGTTAGTTCATGTAAATAAAAAGGTACACATACCATATTAGTAGCATATAAGATCGCACATTGGATTCTCCCTTATGCGTACAAGGCTTGGTTAGACTACTCGTACCTGCACGTGCTTACACTTTTTTTTTTTTAAATCTTATAACGAGAAGTTAATTCAATCCGAACTCGTGAACACCTCACAAGTCCATGAATCCGAGTAAGTCCATGCCACCTGGGAAAGTTTAATTAATCTAACGATACTAACAATAGATAGATCCTAATTATCGAAAAAAAAAAGGAGTTACTAGATCCTGCAGCCATTTAGTCAAATTCAGAGAGGAGGTGGGAAGGAATTGACAGTTTCTATCTCTTTTGTTTTTTCTAAAACAGATTTTCAGTAATAAGATAAAATAGTTGAGAAGTTTACACATTTATTCTTCATAAATAAAATTTTATAGTTGAATCTTATAAATAAAAAAACTTAAACAGACCTGAATCAAATATGAATTACGCAGAATTTATAATTAGAAAATGATATAAACAAAAAAGAAAAGCAACTTTTCAATTTAATTTAGTTTATCGTGTTTCTATGAGGAATTACTTTTATTTTATTAAAAAGTTAACTACTTGAGTGAAGAAATGAGTCACACATTTGTAAAAAAAATTTTAAATGCTATTTTTTATACTGCTAAGATGGTATGCTAATCTGGAATCTTATTTTTATCAAAAAATACATATCGAAAATGGGATATCTTTACAAATAAAAATTTTTGTACGCAAGCAGAAGACTTAAAGGGTAAGTTTATTTTTACCTAAAATTGCATTTTTAAGATATGATCTATTTATAAAATGGAAAAAAAATTCAAGATGCATATTCTACGTGCAATCTTATAGCAGTATCTTAGTGACAAGCTGCAAATATATGGTATTTGGACCTTCCCCTCCCCTTCATCTCTTCCCGGCAGCACCCACTACTCTTCATCAATTCCATTCACAGTCGTTCCTTTTTTGCGTTTTGTTTTTAAGTATAGGCAGTGATGATCCAGCTAATACATCATCAAGCTTAACGTAATCCAAAAAGTTGGCACTATCCAAATTATGCGTGAAAAGTACGCATCTAATTAATGTTTTCATGTCCTCATCAAAAATTTAACATTTTGATATGAATACATAAAAGAAATATGAATTTGAGATCTCAAATTTAATGAATCATGAACTTTAAATAATTAAAGTTATTAATCTATTATTATACGTGATAACGAAGCAGTTTTCGTCTCACTTTTTAGTTTCCGATGTTAGCATTTATGTATGAAAAAGTGAACTTTTAATGACTTAAATAGTAGAACAAGGTCATAATAGTAAATTTCTCACGAATATGCAACTATCATCATATTCTTCTCTCCCGCGACGCTCTTCACTCTCTCCCATTCGTCCATCTCCCCTCGTCTCTTTATCTCTATATATTTATTAGTAGTTTTTTTTTCTTATCATCCTCATCAATTATTGACACACTTAAATTAAATATTAAAATTTTATTTATGATAATTCTATGCTAAAATAATATAGTTTAGAAGTGTAAAAAAAATTTGTATTACTCGAGAAATAAATTATAATCAGTTCCTTGATTTGGATATAACTCGGTTAAAATAACAGATAGCGTGCGTAGTACGGGGAAACAGTCTAGTTAACTTTAACACCGGGTCCAGTAATGTGTTAATCACCGGAAGTATTGGGTGTATAAGACACATCCAGAGTGGATGTGTAAAAATAATCCATGCATCGACACGTGTAAAGGTTAAGGGAGTAAATATTCCGAGCATCCGTGACATTTTCTGTTAGAAAAGACTTCGTTAGTTTTCCGTGGCGTTTGAAAAGTTTGTGACGTCCAATTGCGAATTATTTTTCTCTTGACTCATCTTCCTCTTCCTTTTTCTACCTCTCTCTCGTGTGAGGTGCTCTCCCTCTCTCTGCTCATCCTTTCCTTCTCTGTTCCTATTTCTGGGGGGAATACTTGAGTGTGTCTCGCAGCCTCAGCTTCCGGCTCTGTCCTCTACCCCGTACGGTCGTAAATGGTACTTGAATCTTTTTTGGCCATGTTAAACTATGCTTTTTTTTAAGATAAATTCTATTATCTTTTTTTTTTTTTGGTCGCCAGCCACGGTATCCAAGCAGGCCCCACCAGCGGTGAGATGACATCTTTCAGCCAACCATACTTGACTAATCCGTTGGTCGCCCCGGGTCGCACGCCTGGCAATGGCGGGTGAGGCTCCCAAGAGGGGTGTCTGCGTACGTGAGGTCTCGAACCCGAGACCTCCTTAAGCGGCACCGAGCTGCTTACCACTCGGCCCAACCCCTCTTGGTAGATAAATTCTATTATCATCCCAGTGTACCACCTCATTAATGCGCTAGGCCACTAGATAATTGACACGTGTAAAAAAATTTGGGTCTCACTAATTTTTTTGAAAAATCTCAAATCTTTCCATCTTTTCAAAGTTTTTTTTTTTTGGCCAGCATCTTTTCAAAGTTTACTCACCAAATCTCTCGCCCTCCCCCTCTCCCGTCGCACTGCTTCCTCCCCATCAATAACCATGGCTGGCAGTGGGGAGCTTCCAACAACTTGATTATGTGGGAATCCCAAGCTACTTTTCGTGGCAGTCGTTTCCTACCTTGGCGATATTTTCATTGCTTTCCCTCGATCTCCGACCTCTGCGACTTGCACCTCCGTCTGTTGTTGCCGTCTGCAAACTGACATCACCGATGCTAAGGTCAGACGTCACCAAAGATGTGAGAAAGGAAGGAGATGGAAGTGGTTGGGTGTGATCGGAGATGACGGGGAAGAAGGGGCGCGGGAGAGAGAAAATAGGGAGGGGGGAGGTAGCAGGTGACAGCAAGCGAAAATAGAGAGTGGGGGAAGGTAACAGGTGACAAGGAAAGGTCGCACGCGGAGGGAGAGGGAAAGGAGAGAGATTGGATTGGTAAATTTTAAAAAAATGAAAAGTTTTGATGTTTTAAAAAAATTAGTGGACCTAATTTTTACACGCGTCAATTACTTAGTGGTCTAATACATTAATGAGCTGGTGTACTGAAATCACACAAGAATTTTCTGCGTTTTTGGGTCAAATTTCCGTCCTCTGTGCATTCCATGATAGTAATTCTTTCTAGTACAATTTAAATGAAATATTTATTTATATATAAAAAAAAGAACTTCAAATCCTTTTTATTGTTGCTTAAATTGATTTCGTTTGAAAAAATTTAATGCAAATATTACCAATTAAAAGATATCTTATTGCCAATGGAAATACATTTACATTCTTAAAATATCTCGGCGCATGTACTTTGGTTTGATGCAGTTACTTCCATATAACACCTGTTATTATGGTTACTATATTAACCCGCAGTGTAGCATGGGATTTTACGAGCTAGTTAATAATGCAAAGCAGTTACTTTACATTAAATTTTTAATGTTTACCACAAACCAAACAACCGTTTAGGACCTGTTTAGTGGGATGATGAAAGTTTCATCCAACTTTGCTTCGTTTGCAATTTGGATTTACCAAGGCCCTTTATTTTCCAGGTAAGCAATCCAATAGCAAGCCTAAAGTTTGCATTTTAAGATTACAACGTGGTAAAGCCTTTTTTGGCATTCATCTTGACCGTCGTCAACCCTTGCTTTTAACCCAATCGCTCATTTAGACATCTAACAAAAGCGACTCTCTACAAAATCTTCTCCATCAGTCTTCGTCGATCTAGGGTTTCATCTATATCCCCAATAGATTTTTTGAGGGTTTTCTCTGCTCGCTCACGATGGTGTATTTGGCTTGTAACTTGTGGAAGCTGCTGGAGAAGAAGCTGAAGACGAGTGTAACGGGGCCCGGGCAGTTGCAGAAGCCAGCCAAGTTATCCATTGAAGGTCTGGGCGGTAGAGTTATGGTAGGTCTTGGGGGCTTTTCTGATTTCTTGATCTTTATCTCTTACGTATCGTATCGAATATTATAATATTATATTTTTCACAACTTTTTAAATAATTTTGAATACTTGTCAAATGTAATAATTTCATATTATAATTTATTTTATATGTAAAATAATAACTTTCCTTTTAATCTAATTTTATCCTGTAATCAAATGTTACTTAAACCAAATACTCCTTAAATCAGTTCGTTTTCAATCTGCATGTTGGCCCATCTCCCTCTGCATTTTGTTTTTTACGATTATAAGTTCTTACTGCGAAACACAATTCTTATTATCTTTAAAAAGATATCCGCCAGGGCACGTCTAATCATTCCTAATACTATACTAAGAATGGGTAGATCCTTTGGGCATTTGTCGGATTTGGTGAGGAAAGTGGGATGTAAAGGTAACTTCTCATTCCCGTTATCGGCCACTATCTTCTACAACTACGCTGAAAAAGACTATGGTATCTTTACACGATTAGGACATAAAGTATTCACATGAGATTATAAGAGATTGAATTTACTTTCATCTAAAAATTTAAATTAATAGGTGGTGGCATCAATTCTCTTTTAGGAGAAGTTTCAATCTTTTAATTTCCCGATATCAGATTCAATTCTCAACACCCGTTTCCTCTCAAGTGGAGACACATTCACACTTGACACTTGTCACCAACAGCTAAACGCGAATCAGGTATTTCACTTCTAGTCTCAACTAAAGAGGGCAAACTATCGTGAGACGGGTCTTCTCTTTCTCCCTCAACAACTAGCCTCATTCCAATCACCATTTCGATGAATAAATAAATAAATAAATAAATAATAAACAATGTTATATGTCCTACAATTTTTACGGGATGGTGGTCTAATAGTTTAAATCTCACTCTTATACAGTTTGGTAAGGTTGATGCTTTGGGTTAAAGTCTTCTTCTAAATAATATTGCCAGAAGAGATTCTTGAACTTAGGATTTGACAAATATCTGCTTCTTAAATGATACTAGTCCTTTCATGGTGCTATGTTGATAGAGTCAGTGTTAGCACTTATTGTTTAGTTCGTCTGGTATATTCGTAATTGAGTACGAAAGCTTGAACATTATGTAACGGAGTTGATTAAGTCACCACTACTGTTACCCTCTTTTTATTAGTAGAGTGATCAACAATTTGTAACTTAATGACAATATGTTTTTTTTTTTTTAAAAAAGCCCACAAATTAGCAATTCAATCCATAAAAAAATTGAAAGATTAAGTAGCTTAATGACTAGGTCAACATCTTCCCCCCACCAACATCTTTTTTTCAACCTAACTTGCAATTTTTTTGGGCTTAAACTAGTTTAACTCATCTGGCATACAAAAGGTTCATATTCACATTAAAGGATCATCTAATAGGATGATTGTACTTTCCGACCGTCGATGAATTGATTGGATTAATTGACCAACTGATGTCTGATTCGACAATTATATTATATTAAAAAGAAGCAAAGCCTTTATCTTTACACGTTAGATATATGTAATGCTCAACTGACATACACAGGCACACAAAGCTTCATGCAATCAATCAAATTAATCAAACTCCAGGGAGTGACAACACCATGAGACAAAAGATAACATGAAGGGAATAAAGTAGGGTCTCAACTTGAATGATTTTCTCTATGCGACAAAGTTAAAATAAAATATGGATAAATTTAAAAACAAAACAAGAGATAATGTTCTCTCTACGCGTATTATGACAATAAAAATAAAAATAAATTAATTCACGAAAACCTTATTTACATATCTGACGAAGAGAGTATATCATGATTTAATTTTGTACTTAATACTATGCCTTTTTTGGGAAAAAGGGTTTGATACAACGCTTTCGTCTTGTGATCTATAGGTCTTGTGTTTGATTATATTGATGGAACTTTCCTTACCCCTTTATCCATTCTTCTTTTTATTCCTTCTAAGTCCATACTCCTTCTTAGAACACCGAAAAGATTGTAAGCTTTTTTTCCCTCCAAAGAAAATATTATGTCTATCTTAAGAAAATGCTGGTAGAAAAGAGGGAAAGCTGCGCCTCCGAGTCTTTCATTCAAAAGGGTGTATGCTTTAACAACATGAGATGGTTGAAATTGTTTGAAATTTTTTCGAGAACGTGATGAAGAAAATTTAAATTATAAGAGTTTTATCCCTTTAGAGTGCTAACCAACTCATACTTGAATTATTCACGATTTACTGGATTTATGAATACTTGATGTAAAAAACAATAATAATAGGCAACTTTTTAACTTCCATTAAATCCAGCCCCGTAATAATAGATTAATCCACTGGACAGTACATTATACGGTCTGAGACTCACCATTAATCCCTAGATACTGACTTTCATGGGGAGTTGAACTCTAGACCTGATATACTGTGTGTTGTCAGCTTATTAATGAGTCCGTCCTTTAGAAGCAAATGCGTGACACACTTGGAAGGGATTATGTGGATGCAGTTAAAAAATATTATTACATAAGTGGAAAAAGTAACTACAATAATAAAAAATACAGAATCATGCATACAATATGTAAAATTAATCATAAAGTAAATATAAAAAAGTAAAAATAATGGATATACAAAAATAAAAGTTTTATAATGTTGACGTTTTGTGGACACGCATTTGACTTCATCTTTTACCGTGTGGACATAGTTATTTAAAGTATTATATTTATGTCCCATTTTATATTATTTTATCATGAAAAAGAAAAAGTAAACGAAAAAGGTTTTTATTCCGACAGTTACCTAAAGTTTACATCCAATTAATGGGCGTAAAATGGAGGAAAGAATGTCAGATGGAAATAGACCCAAGGAGAAAAAGGTCTCTCTCCTTTTGTCACCAAGGATATTAATGTCTTTATGATGCCCTCCAAAAATAATGCCATAATTATGACGTTTATGTGGACGGTTGGCTCAATAATCAATATTACTCTATAATGGCACGTTACATATGCAAGGTAAATGTTTTGATGTCAACACCTTCTTGAAAGATCTTCTAATCCGGTAATTAACTCGAGCATCGGATAATTAAATCGGATCATCACTCATGAGTCGACTTTCTTTGTATTTCAGGTCCTTTGTAAGGGATTGACCGGCAAAACGGTTCCAGAACCCCGGATACCTCGTACGTACCGGAGGTCTTGTACAGGCCATATCGAGAGACTTGGACAGGGATTTCCTATGTTTAGTTGTTATTCACATTCAATTTCGTTTCTACCGTATCGAACAGAAAAGGCAAAAAGAAAAAGTAACATGGTTTCTGTCGCATGAAACATAAAAGGAAGAAAGACTACGTTCCATTATGCCCGCATTAACCTATCACTCTTTCATTGCTATTATTATTATTTTCGTTCGATGCACATTGTCTGTATTCCGACATCTAGTAGGTTATAGCTAATTCAGATTCAGGTCAACTTGACCCCCCGAAAGAGGAAGCTCATATCTGTACACAAAACTGCAACCCAAAACCTAACTTATGGGAAGAGATACCTTACAATCTCAACTAAAGCATCCTCCTTTTTACTATTATTGTTTTTAAATAAGTAATAACCTGCCAATCTTAATCGTCCAATTTATATCTCTAACATAGTTAACCGTTTGTTCGGCCGTTCGGTTCCGGCCGCTGAAATGGATTTTCTACTGGGCTCTGATTTTGGGCCTATGCAGCCAAGAAGAGGCCGAGTGAACATGTAAGCCGGCCAGTCAAATTAAAGGATCTAATTTGTCCAAAATGCTAATTACTTCTAATTAGTACTTCGTTTTTAGTCCAAAACTTAACTATGTTAGACATGGATCGGCTTGAGCTGGCCCGTACCACGTCACGACACTGGTTGGATTATCGGGTTAAGGGTCTACGACCGGTCCAGATCTTTAGATATCCATCCTAACCAGACCATTACCATCCCTAACTATAGTTTCAATTTTAAGCGTAATTAAATAAATATAATTAGACGAAATGGTAAAATATCATATTCATTCTATTCCATTCCATTTTTTTAATTCGATTAGTTTAGCCTAGTCCGTACAATTTTGTTGGAGGTATGAGTATGTTAGAGATATTATCTATATGATATGAGAGATTGTTTTAACTTATTAGGAAACAAATAATCTTAAAATATCAAAGACAATATCTAAATTAAGTTTAGAAAATATCAAGAATATAAAATTATAACAATACCATATTATTTCTAAATTTTATTTCTTGTATAATAGTGATAATATCTTTAATAGAGCAATTTAATCAAACAAAGGATTATTTTTTTACACAGTAATCAACCGGCTCTATTGAGCCCATACATTAAAATGAAAGATTATACAACACATAAGCGAGAGAACAACACCCCTGTAATATAAGCAAATATCAAAAATCATAAAACCGCAGTGGTCGGACATTAAATCGCAAAGGAAAGTCACCAGGGCAGATCATTACTTATCAAGGTTGAGTCTTGCAAGATTATGGCGAGTCATTGGTCTTTATTATCAGAGAAGAATCAATACTCCCATGTGTCCCGGGACAGCTTTCTCCCGTACCATTTTACCACACGGACAATCTCTAACCGTGTGGAGTATTATTTCATCATCACCCACTGCAACCCTCCCACAATGTAGTTGGTATCTCAATCTGGAGCTGCAGCTGGAAATCTAGCAATTCTTCATGGCATCAGCTGTGTTTGAAAAAGGAAAAAAAAAAAAAAGGGAAAAATCTCTGACATACGACCCCCGTTCGCCTACCTTAAAAGGTCATATTCGTGTAGAAATTTATTGGAAGGCAAAAGATAAAGGACAGTTCAGCATGTTGAATAGGATGGTTAGACACCTCTTTAATGTTTATATGACTATGTAAGGTATACAATACGTGACCGAGATTTAATTAGAAAGGGGCCGAAGCTACATACTTTGACTGGGCAACTTCAAGAGTATTTGCCCCCTGTGTTTGATGATATGACCCCAACCATGCATATCGAATTATTCACACGTACAAACTAATTACAACTTTTACAAGTGTCATACCTAGACAGCACCGATTGCATCTAAAACATTTCTGTTCAGACCATTCCCGGACGGATTAAGAGGAAGGGAATTCTAGAATATGTCCGTCATCAAGCACGTGAATATCAGTTGTCCGGATGCACAGGAATTCTTGTCCAAGGGCACAGAGTAAAGCAATGCTAAATATGGCTAAATTTATGAAGAACCATGCGTGGCAGGAGACAATAGTCCAAAGCAGCATCTCAAAACCAAGAGTCCCAAATACTGTTTTGGCGTGCCGGAAAGTCGAGCGGGAGCTCAATTCCATGGAAACTATGAGATGAGCAATAGTGTACAAGAATTCGAACGCATAGTAGATCCACTTGACCGTACTATGCCCTTTGAATATTTCAGTGACATCATTGTTGATTGATTGATAGCTGTGCGTCACTAGTAGCATGAAGATATTAACAACTACCAGAACCTTGCGGAGCTTTCTCAGGAAACGTCGTTGAAGCTCGATCACACTGCATCCCGACCAGACATTATTAGCTAATGATTAATAAAATTAGTCCCTGACATATGTATGAATGCAAAACAGTAGAAATATAGCTGTGCTCGGGAAAGGCATGAAGAAACAAGCTCGGGTTTTGACGATAAACATGGAGGTCGCACTTGTGATTGTCAAGACAATAGAGAGGAAACCCGATCTTTGATTTGAACCCAAAAAACGGATATATGTAATGGATAGTGCTGAAGTGATATTACAAATCAATAATATTTAATTATTTTTAGGATTATTATTATTATTATTATGGTTTCATTTAAAAAAATATTAAAATAATTGGATCTCATTAGTTTCTAACATCACATTAATATTATCACTGGAGCATATGTCATAATTATTACTAATTAAAATAATTTAATTATTTCTTCTTCATCAAGTTATTATAAGGTAGAATTATCTAAGGTTTTTTCCCCTACACACAATACACTTTTCAAAAACTGGGAGACTTCTGGACCAGAGGGACAGTGATGACTTACGTTTCAGGGCTCCAGCTCTCACCCGGCATCTCCTCCTCGGGAATATTAAATTAGGAAGGAAACTTGAGATTGTTGAATTTGATATGCAGAGGCTGAGAGAGAGAGAGAGAGAGAGAGAGAGGCCCTTTTGGTCGACGTTGCTTCTGTGTGCTCATGATCATGGTGTGTGTATATATATATATGTGTGTGTGCGGGTTTTTTTCCTTTCTTTTTTGCGCGTTTCCAATCCATAAAATAACGAAATGACGGGGAAGTTCTACACGGAAAAAGGAAGAAAATGGGGGACGGGATTACTTTGTGCCTGCATACGGCTCAAATTTACGATGGTGACCTCGTCAAATAACCCAGTGCCTTCAGATCAATCAATCGGGCACACATGCATGACTTAACTTTTTTATGGTGATGGGCGGACGGAGAGGGTCATGGGGTGGTATAGAGGGAGTGTGCCCCTTGGTGGAGAGGAGATGGTGATGGGGAAGAGAGGGAGTGTTCCCGGTGGTGGAGAAAAACTACTATATAATATCTATACAACATAGTAGTAATTACGTCAAGAGCGTGCTTGAAACTCAAGAGCGAACCAAATCGAATTAGGAGACCACCGAAAAACTATGCTCAAATGAAGAGAGAAAAGGATGCTTGGCTGTGTGTTAAACCTTAGGACATTGGTCCCGCCGAATTAAATATGGCTATGCTTATGACTGCCATGTGATATATTCGTTATACAAAAAACTCTTTTCTTATTTTATCCATTTTAGTACATACCTTTCTTTGTCTTCATCTCAATATACACACACATATATATATATGAGGTATTTAATATAAAAAATTGACTCTTATATGATTTGATAATTTCACAGTGTCTAATTCAAATCTCCTCAGGCATTTGTGTCATAAACATTTGTTAGAATGGGTCTACGCTTAGAGAAGACATCAGTTATATAAACTACATAATGGAACGGACATTCCCATGTCTACGCAGGAAACCTTAGTATTGTGGAGGAAGGCTAGATTGTGACACCGCTTGTATCCATCTTGATATTTTTACTTATATAATATATATATATTTATATATGTATATATGCACATATTATATGTACATATTATGCATACAATTCAAATCCGGATAACTGCCCCAAGCAGACAGCCTCAGTGACGCACCGAGAAACGAAAGAACCACGTCAGCCCGCCGAACCTCAGTGTGGACCGAATTTGGCTTCCGAGAAACTTCCGGGGAGACAAGGTCACCGTTCTGATAAGTGGCCTAAGATTCCACAACAGCCTCGTTCATCCACCGCCTTTCTAACTGCCGAGTCGGCGAGTTCGCTTACTCGACCCAAAGCTTTGCTGACGCACCACCTCTCCTTTGTAAAATATATGTTGTCAAATCATGCACCAATCATATTAAAGAATAATCTTAAATTTATATAAAAAAATATGTGCTACTATCTAACAGTTAAAATTCTGAAATAAAAATAATTATATCTGGATGTCTTAACTATAAAAATCTCTGACATAAATTCGGACACCTTTCTATAATATTTGTGCTGACGTAAACCAGTATCCGTATATGCGCACATATATTAGTTTGAACGCAACAAAATTTTCCACGAGACAAGACAATATAAGCAGCTTTGAATCTGAAGAGCGTCTCTTGACTTACAATTATACTTGGAAGGAAAATAATTGGTTGTCTGCACCTCACCTAACCCAATCGATCAAATGTGCAGATTAGGGGGAAAAAGACACCTGTGGTATAAAAAGTTTAACTAATATTATAATATAGTATAAAATCTTTAAAATATTAACAAATGATGTAAAATCTTTAAAAAATTAACGTAGATAGTACAAACTATTAATTAATTACTAACGCTGTTAGTAACTGTTGATATGGTACTTACGTTACTGCTGACATAGCGCCTACGTAGTTCCTGACTCAGAAATTAAATGATATAATAATAAAAACTTAGGAAAAAAGCACCAATGGTACAAAAAATTTAGCTAATATTATAATACAATATAATATCTTCAAAATATTATAGAATTGTACAAAATATTTAAATTCATATTATTATTTTATTTTGTTAGAAATTCTAAAGTTTCCAATAGCGCATTATTACAAGTATCATTGTCACCATGTATGATATTAAGAATTATAAATATAAAAATTATCATTGAAGTGATTGTTATCATCAGTAGCTTATTATTTTTAATAATATGTAAAAATATATATGTCAATAAACTAAAAATTTTATATCCAAAAAAGTGTAAAAAAATCCAAATTAGAAATTTAAAATCATAATGAAAAAAATAGTATTTGATACTTAGTTCATATCACTGGATTAGTTGTATCCAACAGTTTTTAACTTAAGTATTAGAAGAACGTTAAGTTAAGTAACTCTCTCCTGTATCCGTGACTATGTGATCTTTATAAGTTGTTACCATGATAGCCTTAGTCTCTGTACTATCTGAGGTATGTTGAAATTAAGAAGATTGTTGTAAAGTTAATTGCTAATCATCATAACATATGAGAGTGTGTGGAAAAAATGGTAGATGAATGGACTTAAAATTTTATTTCTCAATAAATATAAGTACAATAAAAATGCAAAAAATTTGTATTATACTATAACATTTTAATAAAATTGTACTATATTGTAATATTAGCTATATTTTTTATACTATTGGTGCTTTTTTTCGAGTTTTATTATTGTCATGTCATTCAATTTTCCAAGTCAGCGTCCAGGTAGACGCCATATCACCGGCAGTTAACAACATTACTAAATAATTAACGGTTTGTACTATCGATGTCAATTTTTCAAGATTTTATACCGTTTTGTAATTTTTTAAAGATTTTATACTATATTATAATATTAGTCAAATTTGTTGTATCATTTATGTCTTTTCCGTGCAAATTAATATAATGAATAAAATATTTCTCACGTACCCATGTGTACAAGGATGGATTTAATTTATATTCAAAATTTACTATTATATATATATATATTGATATTGTTAAGTTACCACTTAAGCCCATCATTTCACTCTTTATGGAGTGAAATAAATATGAAGCAAAAACAAACTGGATTAGTTGAGATAGTATAATATATCTTTCCTTCAGTAAGGTCTCGGATTCCAGTTTTGTAAATGAAGAGAATCCACCTTAGGAGAGTTTTACCCCTAGTAAACCCTCCCGACTCGAATTAGATTGATTAGTCAAGGCATATTAGACTTCGGATATCAGTGGTTCTGATCGAAAAAAAGAATATAAAGAAATTTAAGAATAAAAATAAGATTTCTTAGCACGTCAATTTAGAGAATAAAGAGAAACTTAAAGGTAAAATAAGGAAAGTAGTGAGCCAATTTTTGTTCAGAATTAATAATTTAGAGAATTTCGAAATCAACTATATCTTTTCTGTAAGTTGGGAGAAAAATATGAACTATATTTAATTAGATCACACAGTTGATATATACTCAAACATAATCAACATTTCCTTTTTTTTTAATATCAATAGTGTTCGACGCCCTAACAACCGATTAATACAATGGGCAATGTATTATACAATCTAGGGCCAGCCATTAATCCTCGGACACCGACCCCCTAGAGAGTCGACCCCTAAAACTTGACCTACTGCTTACCAGCTGGTCCACCCCAGAGATAACTTAATCAACAATTCTATCAAAGAGGATGTTATTCTCCACATCAAATAATCTATGGATATCTAATTTTTATCGCTCTCAATATGATTGACCATTTTGTTCGGCCGTTCATTTCCTATCGAGAGTAAATGGGCTTTGATTTTGGGCTGGACCGTGTGAGTATGACCCGTTAGTCAATTAAAGGGGTCCAATTGTCCTAAACACTAACAGGCTTTACGAATTCCAGACAACTGACTCTGGTGGATTCATTCAATAATTTTTTTCTTGTAAATTACTTGATATTCAGAAATCTAATACATCCCTGACTAATTCAGGTTCAACTAGAATTAACTAGTAAGGTCCAGAGTCTTTCAATGTAATTTTCTCTATTTATAAGATTGGAATTTAATTCAGAAATCTAATACGTCCTTAACTAATTCAAGCTCAACTAGAATTAACTAGTAAGGTCTAGAGCTCTTCCAATATGATTTTTTCCATTTATAAGATTCGAATTTAATAACTAACTTTTGTTAACCATGCTGGTGATAATATTATAAGAGTTTAAGTCCATTTACACCCAAAAATTCATGTTATAAGATGGCAGTATCCAATTCACTTGTCCGATAATATTTTTAAAAATAAAAAAGAAGCAAAAAAACCTTTATAATTTATAAAAGCTCATAAAAAACAGATATTTATACACATACTAAATAAAATTTTCAGCCATAAAAATAAGACCTATTTTAAGTTCAAGAGTTTAAGTTGATAGCAGTTGATGTTTGGTTCCTTATATGATGTCTTTATAGATATAATTTAAGCTCTCATATGTGCACAACATGAAAAGGGGGGAAAAAGACCAAAAGACTAACAATAAATATATATATCACTCCACGTACTTATACCTCATTAGGACTAATGTGGAAAAAGAGTTCAGTTCCCTGATCGATTACAATACTACGCTAGGAAATTATTTTAAAAAATAATGTGATAAATTGTAAAAAAATATTTTATATATCTTGTTAATTTAGTATATGTTATTTCCAGTATTTCTAATTTCTTCCCATGTTATGCAACGATATACCTATACGTTACTGTTGTGACCACTGACTCAGACACTTGCTCCCAGCTGCAGGTGAAGCGAGCTAGCAAGAGATGTTGCAGGCCTCCACCTCTTACCTCGTGGGTTGCATTTGAGCAGGTGATTCGAAGATAGAAGATAATACACATTGAGCTAACTTATGTTTATCGAAATCGATTGATATAGAAGCAATGCGTTTGTAAAGCTTCTGTCGATTATTTGCTAGAAAAGTTTGCTCTTTTTAACCTTTTTACCCTTTAGAGGATGGTTGTGGTTTTGCACTCCAAGAGGCCAAATCATCCATCTCAGTGCCCTGCACTGTAATTCGCATCCAGAAAGGTTCCTCTTTCAAGCTTCCACCCACACTAGCTAGCCTTTTATCCAGAGAAAAATCTGCATCAGAGCGATTATCCCTCCAGGGAAATGATACAATCTAGTCGCCGGATGGTTAAGTAGGTGAAAAAAGTAATTATGAATTGTAGCATTTCGTTTTTCTTTAATTTGAATAATTGATTATGAGTTATTAGATTAAACTGCTGAACCGTATAGTATCTGTGCCATAAAAGTTTCCTGTCTCTCTAATGCAGGAGATGCTTGCATGCGGCAAAAGAAAAATTGGATTTGTTCCCTACCTTATCACTCTCTTTGGCTATTAGCCTCATTTCTTGATGCATACTATGTGCTATTTAGAAACCAAATAGATACCCACTAGTCTAAAATTTAGTAAATCAATCCATTGTGGTGTAAATTCCTCCCAATCGCAGATTTTATCCTATCACAACAATTAAACTTGAGATACCACTTAAGAAAGAGAGAACTGAACTAACTCACTTTGATTATCATCCTTATTTCAATCTAAAACTCTCCAAATGAGAAAAAAGTATAATAGTCGAAAGGAAGTTGTAGAAGAAAAACCTTCCAAAAAAAAGCGAGATAGTTGGAAGTTACTGGGCGAGTTAATGGGAGTGCGAGGCCAGTTTGTAAAAAAAGATAAAATAGTCCCTTAATTTCTTTACTAATCAAATTGGATGGAGGAAATTTTAGAAGGATTCAAAATTCTTCAATAAATATAGATAAATAAGAGAGTGGTAATTTGGAATTAGAAAGTGAGATCAAAACTACCATCTTCTCTGATACAGTAATAGATAAACTTTAAAATTATAGTGTTAAATTGACTTTGATATCTCAATGGGCCTTTTAAGATTAATATTGCAGATAAAAGCCAGCTAGCTTCCTTGAAGCTTAAACTGATCGAGTAAATTATACCTATCAATTGATGGCAGCACAATTAGTTAAACAATTTGTCACTAGAATGAATAATGAATTGATATATGAAAAATACAGACGGTCCAAGGATCCCTTCTATCGGTACAAGAAAGTAAATAAGCTCGACACGTAATAATATACGACTACTGCTACTCTCAGAACTTATCTATTAACTTAAAATAATTTCATCAAAAAAATTAACTTAAAACAAATTTATTAAATAAATACCTTATTTCCAATTATGCAATGTCATCATCATTGTTAGATCCCACGTCGGTTAAATTAAAGAATAATGATATGTTTATAAGAGAAGTTGGTACTGCCGCATGATAGACTAGGTTTTTGGGTGGAAAAGAACTCAGCATATTGTACGACCCCACTAATAATAATATAATATACGAGCGTCGGACTTAGACTTGTCTTCAATACTCTTTCCATTAATGTATGCCCGCAAATCCTACAATCTCCTCTAAAGCCAATCACCTACTCCACCAACAGTTCACTAAACAAAATATAGTTCAACAATCAACAAGTAGAATTAGAAGCCTATAAATACGTGAACTTTCCCTGCTCAAGACAACCGAGCCACTTGATACTCTCATTATGTAGATCTCTCTCTCTACACCCCATAAAAACAAACCATGCAGATCCCAACGAGGAAGTATATATAAGAGAGGAACTGAACCTCAGGGGTAGCTTTTCTTGAAGAATTCTACCTCTAATAGGACTTGAGATTTGTTTTCTTCAGCATCGATTCGGGACATTACCTCATAGGAATCTCGAGATCACTGAGCTCCTTCAGTTTGAATTCGTTGTTTGATCTGGGGCAAATTTTTTTTTCCAACCAATGTAGCTTTAAGCAACTAAGCTGGAGGATCTCAAAACAGTGGAAGATCTCATCATTCTTGATACGGTCGAGATTGGTATAGGGCTTAAAAGGTTGGGGAATATGCATTTACTCTTGATAGTTCCAGCTCCCTGGACATCTTAGTTATCAGAGAGAAACACCCCCTTGGGCTAATAGCAAAAGGGTGATACCCTAGTCGAACAAAGTGTTCGTCAGAATGGGGGTAGAGAAGTGCCTTCGGCCCCAGAATTTTTAGGTAAACTAAGTTGAACGCAGTGCACTTAATTAATGATATTAAATACATTAGCAATTATATTTAAAAAATGAATATTATTAATAAATAAATAAATAATATTTAAATAATGAATATTTAATACATAAGCAATTATGTTCAAAAAATAAATATTATTAATTGATAGAAAAATATGATGTGATACTTTATGATAATATGTTAAATATTCATTAGTAGAATTCACAGATAACATAACAAGTTGAATTCATATACCCAATGCTCAATTTGAGTGCTTCCATTTTCATCAATAATTTTTTGGTTTATTTTTTGGATTTTATAAAAATAAAAATAAAAATCTTAAAATATTTGAATATTATTAGTTCATGATAGCAAGTAGATACTTTAGACAGAAAAATGATTAAAACCTTTTCTTTGCCTTCTTCCTTAAGGTTCAATTCCCTTCCCATTTCCTCAGTTAAGGGTTCAAATCCGGTCAATATCTCGCGAATTTCCACCTCCTCTTTATTTCTACTAGTCGAGCTTGTGATACTGTATAAATATTATCACGTGATATATTCGTTACATATAACACTTAGAATGTTTTCCTCTTCTTCTTCTTTTTTTTTTCCCTATTTTTCGGGTCAGTAAATGTATTGGTTAGTGGGTTTGACTGGTTGGTCCGAAGGTCTGTCTGCCTTCTATTGGTGGTTGGTCCAAAGATTTCCTATGTTTAATGTGATCATTTTTGGTGTCTATATATGAATTGTACCCTTCCATGCATAACTCGCAGGGATATGTGCAAACTAAACATGCATCCTTGAGATAATTAGCATAGTCTATCATAAGCATTTCAATCAAATGTACTATATTTAGAAAAAGGGGATCCGATGGATTCAAGAATGTCTCAAATTTGATGCAATGGTAATATACTCAATATGAGGCCAAGAATCTTAGGCTCTTTTCCTTCCATTCCTTTTAAACCGATGAATTTTTTTTGTTATAAAAAATATAGAAAAAATTACAGCGGAAGTATAATATATTTGTTATTTTTAATAATTAAGTCCTATAAATTTAAAAATGACTAAATAAGTCCTATAATGTTAGTTCTGTTATATAGTTGAGTCCAAAATTCCAACTGCCGTTATAGTGATGCTAGCCTGGCAATTAACGGAGTCAATCCTGCACACGTGGTGATAATAATATTATGTGACATTTGTTGACGTGGCAAAATTGTACAATTACATTTTTATCCTTTACTATTTATTAAAATTTCAAAATATGCCATTTGTCTTATCCCTTCATTGCTTGAAATTTTCGAGCGCTGGGATTGGAACCTATCCCGCTCCTGCCCTCGGCAGCAATCGCCACTGTCGCAGCCGACTCTTCCATCTCCGTCTCCGATCTTGACAATTGGTGGACTTCCTTTTTTTTTTTTCCTCCTCCCTCAACTTATTTTGTTTGACGCAAGAGGCCGACCTCGATGGTTGTTCTCTTCCCCTATCCCTTTCTCCCTCCGTTCCGGCCTCTCGACTGTGGTGCCCACCCTCCGCTGAAGCCGCCAATCTCGTCACTGCCCCAGGCGCTCCCCGCTTCTCCTCCTCCCCTAATCCGTAGCCTCACTGTCCCCTTCCCAGCAATCATTTCTTCGCTCCCTCCCGTTCCATTATTTTTTTCGGTAAATTGCTATTCATTATTATTGAAGAGACTGGTGCCCCTTCTCAGTCGGATTTTCTTGCATCTTTCTTAATCTCATCTTACTCTATTTATGGAAAAGGGGAAATTATGGTTTTTAATTCCAGCGAGGTTGCAAGTAATCCAAAATCTCGGGAAGACTCTGCGAGCAATAGGGAGTTTAGGTTGGCATTGGAGCTTTTCATTTGTAGTAGTACTTGTTTCCTGATGCATGAATCTTCAACAAATACAAGCTTTCTTCTCTCTTTCCAACATGAAGTTTGGAGGGAATTCAAGAGTACCCTCTGACGGGAGATTGGTGTCGATGAAATCTTGGAGAAGAATGCAAACAGGTAGAGGTGGAAGCGCGGGATCGTCAAATTAAAATTGTTGATGTCATAGGCGGAGATGGAAGTTTCAGAGGCGTAGGTCATGGTGGCAGCAGCTGGCCACTGTTACGGTATGTGGACCATGTTGACAAATATGAGAGTGTTAGTGTGGTCTTTTGTAATAAAAGCAAAGAAGGAGGACTTAGCCGTTAATACTCAAAGTTCTGTAGCTTCTGTAGCCGTGTACTAGGGACTAGTTTGATTCATCGACAAAATGAAACAGATATCTTCCCTCTAATCTCTCTGCAGTCTTTCTCTCCTTCCCTTCGATTATTCTTCTTCTTCATTCTTGCCCAATTCATCTTCTTCATGAATTGATACGTATCAATCGGTATCAGAGCCTCTCCATCCTCGGATCTGTGAAGTTAGGGCAAATTTTTGCTTGTTGATCTTTAAATAATGGAAGATCACTTTGGCAACTTTAGGTATTTCCAAGAGCAGTTCAATAACCTCCGAACATATGATGAGCAAGTTTGAGAGGCTATTTTAGAACTCAAGGAACGATCTCAAACACTTACGCTCGAAGAGTACCTCCAACCATTTACTTCTTTGCTCGTCGATGATTGGTTAGAGGAGGAGCTTGTTGTAAGTCTATTTCTGGGTGGTTTAAGGGACAGAATAAGGAATTTGGTGGAAATTCTTAAACCCCGAATCCTTGCTGATGCACATGCACTAGCTTGGTTACAGTAATTTACCCTACTAGCAAAGGACGATACATCTGAGCCCTTGGAATTGATTGAAGTTGACATAGAGGTAACTGGAGACTCCATTGAAGAGGTTCATGGTAAGAAGACTGGTATGAATGATTTCCCTAACAAGGAATTTGGAAAAGAAGATGGTAGTGTTTTTGACAATGAAGATTAGGAAGATGAGCGGGCTCAGATGTGGGCTGCTTGTCCCCAGAAGATGTTTGAAATCGATTCCTCTGATGAGGAAAATGGGTACGAGTCTGAAATTGATATGCTTGATGAGGAGTATGAAGATGATAAGATTGATCACGATTTTGTCGACAATGTTAAGCTTGATGATGTAGATGGAGAAAACCCAGGCCTTACCCATCAGAATCAGCTTCAGTTTGCTACCACTAGAGCAATAAATATTGAAGAAGGAATTGTTTCTATGAATAGAGATGATTGCAATATGCTGAACCAGAGATACTTTATGACCAATGGTTGGCCTAGCATGGATGGAGATTGTGTACTCTCGCTGAAGTTTGTAGGATTTCAAATGCAATGTGTTGATTCATCATACGCTTCACGTTTCAAAATAAAAGAAGAGGACCTCCATTGCAAGAGAAAAACCCTCCAAGGAGTTGGTCTAAAAACCCACCACAACCTCATTATGAGAGTGAGTTTCGAAATTGGCTGATTTTGGTGACTTAAGTGTGGAAACCATGATATTTGGTGAAGAATTTACTTTTCTGTACTTTAGAGGGAAGTCGAAAGGAGTTGAAGAGCACATGAGGCTGAAATTGAATTTTGTTAGTCTAAGGATGATGGGCTTTCAATACTATATGAGTTCCTCAATATTGTTGGTTGTTGATAGAGTCTGCTATGCAAGGCTCAATGAAGTTTTCACCCAGGAGCTCACCAAAGAAGGTTACTTAGGGTCAAAGAAAGGGCCTCCCTCATGCACACCGAGATTGTCATTAGAGTTTCTCCTACTCTAGACTTAAAGGGAATGATTCCAAGTGTGCTCTTGGTTGAACTCAAATGTGTTGATGCAAGGAAAAATGGAGTACGAGAGGGTTCAGTTGAAATTTCAGAGTTAAGGGAGCTTGAGTGGTCAGTTCGTGGCCTTGATAAGAAAGACATTAGTTCCACTGAGAAGTATGGGTTGATCTTCAATCCCGGAGGAAATATTGGAGCTAAAATCATTCTAACTGTTGGGCTCACATTTTCAGCTCTTGAACTACATAGTCCAGGTGAAACTCATTCATTTGGAGTTATTTTGGTTTCAGCTTCAGAAAATACACTTAGAGAAGAACAATTCAAAAATGGCCATAGTAAGACAAATATGATTCATGCACAGGCTTTTGAAGCCCTACAAACCACAAAGATCATTGAAATTGATGTCCAAGCAAGGAATCTTTGTACTCGTTGTTTAGTGAAAGCCGAGCTTATCTCGAGTGAGATTCCAAGAAGAGTTATGTTTTCGTTTGTAGCAGCTGATTGTAACAGTGTTTGTTATTTGTTTCATGAAAGCCCATTAGCATGTCAATATTTTGTTAGTTGGAAGATGGCTCTAGACTGAAAAGAACCGATGGAAGCCTAGATGTCATTGCTCTTGTAGCTGATGAGGCTGCTAATTCTGTTAATGAGCAGTTCATTCATATCAAGGCAAAGTCGATCATGGAGAATGTTGGTGCTGCCCATACTGTCTTGGTGACTCAAGTTGAGAAATACATAAAAGCAAGTTTTGAGAAAGTACTTTTTATGGAAGAGGCGAGTATTGGCGTAGAGACAAATATGGTTAAAGACAGAGCAAGCAAGCAAGCAAGAGAATGTACTAAAGCACTAGTAGTTGGTGATTGCTGGGAGAGACAAGTCATTAAAGTAGTTGATGAGGTGGTTTGGGTCCTTCTCACACTTCGTTGTTCACTTTGGATTTTATCGAGGATTTTGATTCAAAAAATGGCCACATTTGGAAGATGATACGTGGATGGAAGACCTTTTACTGCTACTCAAATGTTCTTTTAGATGCTATAGAACCTTGGGGTCTTTTGCAATAAAAGCAAAGAAGGACGACTTACTTGTTAATACTCAAGGTTCTGTAGCTTCTATAATTGTGTACTGGGGTTTAGTTTGATTCATCGATAGAATGAAATAGATTTCTTCCCTATGATCTCTCTGTGTCTTTCTCTCCTTCCCTTCGATTCTTCTTCTTCTTCTTCTTCAATCTTGCCCAATTCTTCTTCTTCACAAACTGATATGTATCAATACTGAGGGCAGAGTCGGGATAGGATCTGAAAGCAGCCCTCGGAAATCTCAAACAACCAATGGATAAGACAAAAGACATATTTTGAAAATTTAATTAATAGTAAGGAGTAAAATTGTAATTGCACAATTTTTCCACGTTAACAGGTGTCACGTAATATTATTATCACCACGTGTTCAAGATTGACGTCATTAATTACCACGTCAGCGTCACTATAATGGCAGTTGACATTTCGGACTCAACTATATAATAGAACTAATGTTATATGACTTATTTAGCTATTTTTAAATTTATATGACTCAATTGCTAAAAATAACAAATATATAGAACTTCCACTATAATTTTTCCAAAAAATATATATAATGTTTGGTTATGATTTCTCAAAAATTTTATATTGCATTTATAAGAGACTGAGTTCATATTTACATAGAGACATAAACCTATAGTTGATCTTTTTATTATATCAAAGATTTAATCATCAAAACTCTTTCTCATGTAATTACATAATTACACTTATCATTGCTATTAAACATAAATTCTTCTGTAAATAAGCACATTCAAGCATTTTCCCTTTCTATCTCGGACTTAATTAAACATGAGTTTCATACTCTAGTATGATATGGTATAAGTTCACACCGTAATCATGTTATGCTACTGGACTAAATTATTGTAAAGATACTGAAATGATGGATCATTTGGCCATTGAGTAGGTGGAAAGGAATTATAATCTTTGTTTCATCTCGTGGGAACAAGATTTTATCCGGTGGTAGTTTTCGTCCCACCCACTTTCCTTCTCGTTCTTACCGTGATGGCAAAACTGACCCGCTCTGACCTGTCCCATTATATTATATAATTTAATTATATATGTTTAATTAATTTTTATTTAATTTATAAATATTTTATCTTATTAAATTAAATAATAATCGCTCTATTTGGTTAAATTATGTAAATTCTAATTCTCTAGCCTGCCAGGAAGGTTCGAAGTCCCAAAGCGGGTAAGGCAACGGAGGCCTTCCACCCGGGAAACAAAGACAAAGAACGCCACAGAAGCCCATAAAAAATACAATCCCCACCCTCTCGAATAGTAATTCTTTAATTTTATATTATTTTAAAATTTTTAATATTTTACTTAATCGATTTTTTTTATTTTTCTTAATTTTTAAATATTTCATGTGCGTGCCATGGCACACCAATGGACTTCAGTCATTATTTAGTGGAGAAAATACAACAATATTAATAATTTTGACATTTCTAGAATAAAAAGTCAAGTACATGTTGTCAATTTTAACTAATATTAAAGTCAGTGAAAGATACAGTGAATTTCATTAAGGAGTCTTATTATTTTATGTTATTCACACGACCAATTGTAAGAATTAAGAGTTAAGCATATTCCCAAAAGGGAAGAGGATTTCGTGCTTTATAATTTAACTAGTTTAAAAGCTCATGCTCCACTGCAGGATAATTTTAAATTCAACATACAAATATTTATGTACTAATAATTATTTGTGAAATATTTCTTTTCTAAAATTATATCCGAATAGGTAGTGATTGCATTTAACAATAATAATTTCATGTTCATATTAAAAGAAAATAATAGATAATATAAATTTTTTAAATAAATAAATTATATAAAGAGTACATAATTTAGATTTTCGAGTAAATTTTTAATGTATAATATATAATAAATTTATTGTGTAAATCATCATTCAGATCTTGACACTTGTAAAATTGACTTTTGAAAAACTATAAAAACTTTACATGTGTCAAAATTTGAAAGAGATTTAGATAACGAACTCATTATTTATTACATACGGAATATTTACTCCAAATTTTCCTACTAGCACTGGGGTACTCGATCTCCCCATCCTCCATCAACATTCTCCTTTAGTACAAGTATACAGATAATTCCATATTGGAGCGCATAGGCACAGAACAAAACAAAAGAAGACTAGGGAGAGAACAAACTCAAAGGAGACATTTCCTTCTTGTTTTGCTGTGAAAAGACACTTCATACTATTTAGGTTGGGAAAGAAGGCTTAAGTTTAAAAGCTAGACTTGGACTAGCCCCAAATCGGGTTGAGATGAGACTAGCCAAGATTGTCATCTCTGATATTACCTTTAATTTGAAATCAAGAAAATTTCAATTCAACTCTTGTGGGCTCCTGTAACTCTTTAATACCTCTTTTCTCTATCATTTTTAGTAGACCTGGCAGAATTGGGCTCGACCTAATGGGTTGGCTCAAGCTCGGCACGAAAAGACATGCTTGGGCTAAGTAATTTTGAGCAATTCACTTTTCATGCCCTGCTGGCACTACCCATTTAATTTTTTGGGCCCGCAACAAATGGGCCGTGTCGGCCCATTAGCCCGTTATTCACGAAACTTAAAAAAAAATGTAATCGGTTGAGCAATTGATGAAACCCTAAAGCAAAAGAGAAACACTCTGCTTAAGCCTAACGTTACTGCCGCTGGCCTACCGCTACCTTTCCTCCTTTCCTTCTCCAAGTCCATCTTAGAGGAAAGCTATACCAAATGAAGGTGCTGGTATTGTAGAAAAGTGAATGGGACAAAGAGCAACTTATGCAATGCCCTAGACAAACTGAATAGAAACTTCCTTTGGGGCTCATCGGAGTCACAAAGAAGGATTCATTTGGTGAATTGGGAGACCGTTACCCGCCCTAAAAGGGAAGGAGGGCTTGGAATTCCTCAGATGGAAGGAAGGAATATAGCTCTTCTTGGATCCCTAGCATGGCGTGTTAAAGAGGAGAATAGACCTTGGGCTAGGGTGCTCAAAAACTTTTACGGAGTCGGTAACAGGCCGTACTCCTTGGGAGATCCCCTAAATAAGAAAGCACTGGAAATTGGTAACCAGATCTGCTCCTTGGGCTCTAAGTGGGCCTTAGGAAATGGGTCGACCATTTGGTTCTTTGAGGATTGGTGGGTTGGTAAGGAACCCTTGAGGAGGCTCATACAGGGCCCTTTGAAGGAGGAAGAAGTGAGAATGCGTACCCGGGATTTGCTAACTCCTAATGGGAATTGGAATCTTGACAATTTTTCAATTGCTCTTCCAGAGGACCTCCGAAATCTTATTCTCGGAGTGCCTCGCCTTACCTACTCACAAGGGCAGGATAGGCAATATTGGGCTTACACATCAAGTGGACACTATACTACGAAATCAGCCTATGCACTCATCCGAGGGTGGAAACAAGCTGTCTCAACAGAGGATTGGCGATGGGTGTGGAACATAAAAGCCCACCCAAGGATAGTCAACTTTGTTTGGCTCGGTTGCCATGGGAAGCTTCCCACCGCCGAGCACTTGCTGAGTAGAGGCTTGAACATCTCCAATCAGTGCCAGCTATGCAACCAGGAACCAGAGTCCATCAACCACTGTCTCAGGGATTGTCTTGTGGCGAGAGAATTCTGGCAGAAGCTCCAAGTCCCTCCCTCGAAAAGGGCCACTTTCAGGTTAACAGTTCCTTTATGGCTTAAATATAATTGTCAAGCTTATGAACTGCACTTTTTACAAATACCTTGGAGTATTATTTTCCCTATTGCGATCTGGCAGCTATGGAAACAACAAAATGCTGTGCTTTTTGAAAAGACTCCTCCATCAGAGAACCTCTTTGGCACCTGTCTTGAGCGGGCGGCAGAATATTTCGCAGTCCTACGACCCACTGGCCCTCCCAAGCAGATCTCGGTTTTGGTTCATTGGGAACCACCCCCATTGGGATGGTTGAAATTAAATACAGATGGGTCATCATCAGGGGCTGGTACGAAGGCGGGTGCGGGAGGGGTTCTTCGAGGACCTGGAGGAAACTGGATTAGAGGATTTAGTAGATTCCTGGGATGTGCCACTAGCCTAGTTGCTGAACTATGGGCAGTAAGGGAAGGGCTAACTATGGCACGAGATATGGGGATCTCGTCTCTTATGCTTGAGATGGATGCCAAATCGGCATTCGATATTATTTGGAATACTGATATTGATCATGTAGGATTAATGCCATTGGTTTCTGAGTGCAGGCAACTCAGCAGTTCTTTTCCCCGATTCCATGCAACTCACATCTTCAGGGAAGCTAACGGAGCCGCAGACAAGATGGCCAAGCGAGCAGCGGAGGGAGCATCGGATGGTTCTTTGAATATTTTTTGTTGTAACTATTTTAGCAGTCCCCCTCGGGACCTAGCTCTTATTTTGGAGGCTGATAGATTAAGGGTTCAGTACCCTAGGTCTGTAAGCTGTAGCACTTCAGCTGTGCATGACGCTGGCTAGTTTTCTATTCAAATAGAAATTACATATTCTTACAAAAAAAAAACTCACACCCGGCCATTTTGTCACGAGCATGGAGGAGCACCATGTACTTGTGTAACCGTGTTTAACATGTTCTCAATCTCGAACAATAAGAAATAATCCATTCACTAAATTAACTATGAAATAATTTAATTATGTTCATTTCCAAACTCTCAATCCCTCCCAGCTTAAAACAACCAACACCTAAAAGCGTAAAACAAAGAACATCGACCTGGCCCATACACCTGCTTGATCCAACCCTAATGACTGAGCCTCGCCCAGTCTTTCAACTTCCGTCGTGCCGTGCCACGAGGCCCAAAACTTTCCTGTGCCCTAATCGTGCCCAATGATTTCGAGCCATTAGACTTCCCATGCCATGCTGGCACGGCCCGTGAAATTTTCGTGCCGAGCTAGCTTGGTTCGAAATAATCGGCCTTGCACAAATTGCCAGCCCTAATTTTTAGGTGCATGAATCTCCTAATTGTAGCAAAAAAATGAGTTAATTGAAGGGCGTAGAGAATATCAAATAACTTATAATAATCCCTCTTTTTTCAATCATGGGAGTGAAATTTGTGTTTTTATTGGTGATTTTTGTAATATTGTGTTATGATTGTTATGATTTAGACATCAATTGAAAGTTTTTATTTTAACAGATAGTTTTTATAATCAATAATAAAATTTAAGTATCCATTGAAAGTTGATGTTACTTTAGCCTTTTAGCCTTTAGATAGCTCATTCTTTCTTTTCAAAAGGTAATGTACTTGAATTTTTCAACCAGAAATCTTTCTTGATCATGAGTAGAACTAAATTTTATGATTTCTCTGCATCACATGATAGTAATGCTTCCTATTACAATTTAATGATATATATATTTATTTATTTATTTATTAAAAAAAGCGCTTCAATTCCAACTATTCTACATGGAAGGTGCGCAGGAAATAAAAAACAGACGAACCGAAACAAGGCACACGATGCGACTCTGTATTCCACCTTAAGAAAAATGCAAATATACGTGGAAATTTATTTTGGATGGTAAAAACTAAAGTCACCAACCGAATGTGGACATAATCGTTACATGACAGTAGACCGAAACTCCAAAGAGCTTCTGTCAGGATAACAGACGATAGTACTTCTTCGACCGGACAACCTCAAAAACTTATTTTGTCCACTAAGTTCATTATTGTGACCACAACTAGATTTGACATAGAAACTGCCTACTCTTAATTAGATCTAGGCCAAATCATTTCCACCAAAACCATTTCCGGCCGCGCCATTTCCAGACAGATCAACAACAACTTCTGAAATAGGTCCGTCGTCAAGTGAGTGACTGTCGGTTGGCTGAAGACGCAGGCATTTCGGTCCAAGGGCACAAAGTATAGCAACATATAATATGGTTATGTTTATGAAGATCCACACATCGTGTGAAACAAGCACCCATAGCAGCATCTCGAAACCAAGAGTTCCAAACATCATTTTCGCGTCGTGGAAAGCATAGCGGGAGCCCAGTTCCATGGCAAGCACCAAATGAGAAACAACATACAACATTTCAAATGCATAGTAAATCCACTTGATCGTGTCATGTTCTTGGAATACATCGGCGGCATCCTTGTCGATTGACTGATAGCAATGTGTCGTCAGTAGTAAGAACATGTTGGCGACCACCAGAAACTTGCAAAGCTTTCTCAGGATCCGTCGTCCAAGCTCAACAGCGCTGTAACCCGACAAGACCAGACAATAGCCAATGATTATGGTGAGATTAATCACTTACATATGCAGAACATTTACATATGGATTGAGGGCCAGACGAGACCAGACAAGAACCCATGAATGATTGGACCAAACAAAACAAACATAACAGAGGGCCCATTCGATTAGCCCTGAACAAGCCCGTCGGTCTTCAAGCCTTGAACGGCCCAAAATATTCAAATGTCCTCTTACTCTTGTGGAGTGAAAGTAACAAAGCGTTTAAGATTGGGGACTGATAATTCATAATTCTTTTTTTGGTCGCCAGCCACGGTATCCAAGCAGGCCCCACCAGCGGTGAGATGGCATCTTTCAGCCAACCATACTTGACTAATCCGTTGGTCGCCCCGGGTCGCACGCCTGGCAATGGCGGGTGAGGCTCCCAAGAGGGGTGTCTGCGTACGTGAGGTCTCGAACCTGAGACCTCCTTAAGCGACACCGAGCTGCTTACCACTCGGCCCAACCCCTCTTGGTGATAATTCATAATTCAAACACTAACTTTCATCGAGGAAAATATTTGCTAAAGGAATTAAACAAGGATGCTCTGTTTCTTGGACATGTCGAAGAGCTTCACCACTCTTCAATCATAAAGCAGAGAAGACCAATTCTTTCTTGTTTCCCAGGTGGCTCTCTCATATGCATCAACAAACCACAACGATTCTAGTTTACGCCATATGTAATTAAATACTTAAAAGAGCCCTCTTGGCAATTAAAACATGAATATACGGATGTGAAAATGTACAAAAACGAAACTTAGTTCCTGCTTTCAGGCTGCGTGCTTTACTTTGTTGCGTTGATAAGACATCGTAGAGTGGCACGACGGTAGTAGTAACTCCCGAAAGGCACAGAGAGAGACACGGAGCTCAGATTTTGATGATGAACGAGAATACAGCAGCTACGATTGAAGACATGCCGGATCGATAAAAGGCCATAGAGAGGAAACCCCGAAGTTCGAACGCAAAAGCAGAGAGAGTGAAGGTCACTGACTAGAACGAAGGGACGGTGATAACTTACATTACATTGCTCCTGCTCTCTCGCGGTGCCGGCATATCCTCCTCTTGATTCAGAAACTCCTGATACGCAGAGTCAACAGAAGGAGACAACGAGGAAATATGAGAACTCAGAGAGTTGGCATTCGTGTTGAACATATAGAAAGGGTTCCAGTATCAATTTAGTGGGGCCCGTGAAAATGACCGGGTATACCCGGTCATTTTCACGGGCCCCACTTCCCCACTTAGTTTCTCAAGTGCTCCTGTGACATAATAGAGGGCATTCCAAAACATAAGATGCTATAGCGGATCAAGGATGTGTTTAGGACGAAAAGAAATAATTTAATAAAATAATAGATAAAATTAATTGAAATTCATTTGCTATTTTATAGAGTTTTTCTAGTTTGAGGGCCATCGTCCACTGCATAATATGCACTCCTAAATTTATCATTAATGAGAAGGTTAAAATGGTAATATATTTATTTCTTTTAAATAAATTCTTAAATTCGAATATTATAAATGTGTCAAATTTATGTTCTTGGAAGAGTTTCGTCCCTTAATGGACCAACCTAACTCGAACATTGATCGATCTAGACCCATTAGAATTTTGGAACCAATTTTATTGAATTAGAATAGTGGATATTAGACATAGAACTTATTTAAATGAAAAGAGATGTTTTATCATCTCGACTAATTCATGTTATTACCGTAAGCTAAATTTTTAATAAGAAGTAATTCATTTCAAGCTGATATAAGATTCACTAGCTAGATCCACGTCCAACCACACGTAATTCACTCTAAAATACGTATTTTACCGACGTAATAAGTGTGTGACCCCAGATAAATTCTATTCACACTTGTATAATTGAGGTATAAACACACAAACAACCCGTGCATGTTATGAAGAGTTTAGAGGAGATTATTTCCAACTACACCCTTCTCGGTCAATAATTGGGAAACTTCGAGGAAATATAAGTGTCATCATTTAATCTTTTATTTTTTTTTTTTTGGTTTCCCACCCGGTGTCCGGTACCCGAAGGCTGGCCGACTAATCCGGATTCGGGGTACTGTCGGGCGGTTTCCCGGGGACCCCTCCCAAGAAGGTCTGCTGCGTTCACAGGGGCTCGAACCCGGCACCTCTGCTTAAGCGACACAAGTCCCTTCCACTTGCGCCAACCTTCGTTGGTATCATTTAATCTTTTATTAATATACACATATACGAAGCATTTTGAAAAGATCTATCGAAGATTATGAGGTCAGTTAAAATTTCCACAAATGCCCTCAGGCTCGTGAGAGTGTTTTGTGTGTAATGCGTATATCACGTAATAATATTGATGTGGTGTCATAAGTCAATAAGATTCAATTATTTTAAATTTTTTAATAAAATATAAAAGGAAAAAATCTTTAAAATAACTCGATTTGATTGGTTCATGATATTACGTTAGTACTATCACGTAGTATACCTGAAATATTTTCTTGAGGCTCATAGCCTGCACTGCTTCTCCGATCGCTGTATTCTAGGTAATAGGTGTTAATTTCTCGTGAACGTGCATATGATAAAGACGAATTGTAAGTAAAAGACTCACTGATTCGAAAGAATTATAATAAGAATTACAAAAGTCCTCTAAATAATAGAATACAGAATTGTAAACTAAACTTGTATACATACATGTATATATGCCGTCAACCCTTCCTGCATGCAGGAAATCAATCAAAACAATGAACATATGAATGATCAATAAAATGGAATGTATGGTAACTGAAAAGTAAACCACCAGTCAACGGGGCAGCAGCCCCCACCGATTAGGAATTGGGGAGTTCACCTAGAGTTTTAAGGTTCAAATCTCAGGAAGGACGCTTCTCCGTTGGTGGGGGGTTTTCAGCTCTCTTGAACCTGTCAATCTCGTCCGGCTTACTCGACACATGTGGTTTGCGGGCGATTGCGTGTTCCCTGAGGAGGAGGTGTCGCAACCACCGCTAGTCGGACTCGGAAGGCGTTTGAATATCTCGGTTAAAAAAAAAAAAGAACCAAGGCAAACTCTTAATCCCTTGCCAATTTAGCATGACCAAAGATTTTCTCAACGCGTCAAACTTCAAAAAAATTGAAGAAACTAAAAAAGACGGAGGGGAAGATTTTTGTGCGCGTCAAATTCAGAGAATAAAAAGAAATTGACAAGTAAAATAGGATTGAGGAAATTCGTGCACTAACGGATATAAGACTGGCTGGAACACAATTTTAGTGGAATGAATTATTCAGAGGAATTACAAAGGTCATTGCAAAATTTTGGGTTCAAATCTTATAAATGAAAAAAAACTCATTTCATGGCAGTTTTACTCTTAGTAGACTCATCTAACTTGAACTGAATTGATCAAGATTGGTTAAATTTCTGGATACTAGCAGTTCAAACAAGAAAAAGATAACTGCATAATTATTGGTTTGGAAAAAAAATTATAAACTATATTAAAATTGATATTTAATCAGATCACGCGATTGATATATACTCTAAATATAGTTAACCATTTTGCTCTGCCGTTCGGTTCCGGCCACTGCGATTGATTTCCTACAGTAAATGGGTTTTGATTTTGGGCCTATGAAGCCAAAAAGGGGCCGAGTGAATATGTAAACAGGCCAGTCAAATTACAGGGTCTAATTTGTCCAGAGTACAAATGGTACATGGGCTTTACAAAATTCCGTACAGTAATGCTTTATACATTCTGTTAATTTTTTACTAGCACTGTTAGTGTGCAAGTGTCCAAAATTAATGGCGTGCACGAGTTAATAGGAGCAAGTTTTATGATGCGGTACCGACGAAAATGTATCTTAATAAAAGTAAAAAAGCTTAAAAAATTCAGCTGGGTTTTCAGCCGGCCTCTTCCTGGTTGTCGAAGGGGAGCGGGTTGGCCGTTAACCGCCTGCGGGTCTCTCACTCGCTTTTTTTTCTTTTAGTTCGAATGACCAGTACCCATAATTCCAACTGACCCTAACTAATCCAGTTCGAGTTAAGAAGGTCCATTACGGGGGTAAAACTTTTCTAAGGTGAATTTTTTTCATTTACAAGATTCAAACTTAAGAGCTTGGTTAAGGTATTATTATTGTTATTATTGTTAAAAAATAAGTATTAACCTTCCAATTAATCGTCCAATTTATATCTCTAACATAATTAACCAAGTCGGCCGTTCGGTCCACCGCAATTGATTTCCTACTGGGCTTTGATTTTGGGCCCATGCAGCCAAGAAGGGGCCGAGTGAATTAATGGGTCTAATTTGTCCAAAATACTATTAATAACTACATGGGCTTTACAAATTCCGAACAAGCTACCATGGCGGACGCGGGTCAGCTCGAGCTGGTCCGTGCCGGTTCATGACATAGGTTGGATCGACAGGTTAAGGGTATGAGGCTGGTCCAGGACATTAGATATCCGCCCTAACCAGACTATTACCATCCCCAACTACAATTCAATTTTTATTGGAGTAATTAAACAAAGGTATTAGATGAAATGGTAAATTATCATTTTTATTCTTTTCCATTTCAACTAATTTATTTTAGTGATTGCTTTAGCTTTTTTAAATGCGATCATTTTAGCCAAGTCCATACAGTTTGTTGGACGTACTGACTTTGTTAGAGATATTATCTCTATTATATGGAAGATTTTGTCTTATTTTATTAGGAAATAAATAATTTTACGAGATCAAGATAATATCTTAGCTATGTTTAGAAAATGTTGTGAATACAAAATTATTTAACTGATCGATACGAGATTACTTCTAATATTTATTATACTAAATAATCGAGATAGTATCTTTAATAGAGCAATTTAATCAAATAAAAGACTATTTTTTTCTCGGTCGTCGATAGGCTCTATCGAGCCCATGCATTAAAATAAAAGATTACAAGTATATCAACAGGAGAATAATACCCCTACAATATCAACAAGTATCAAAGACCATAAATCGGGTTATCAGACACCGACTCGCAAAGGCAAGCCACCAGGGCAAATCATCACGTATCAAGGTTGAGTCTTCAAAAATTCTGATGAGCCATTGGTCTCTATTATTAGAGAAGAATCGATACAACTTTCTCCCACACCATTTTACCACGTGGGCAATCTCCAAGAGCATGGAGTACTGTTTCTGTCGTCACACTCTGCAAACATCTCACAATGTGGTTGGTCTCTAAATCTGCAATTGCAGCTGGAAATCCAACAATTCTTCATGGCAGTTTTGTTTATTAAAAAACAAAAAGGAAAAATCTCCAGCATGCAACCCGTGCCCTTACCCTAAAACATCATGTGTAGAAATCTCTTGAAAGGAAAAAGAAAAAAGATAATTTAGCATATTCATCAAAACGGTTAAGATTATTTAAGATTTTTTTAGTGAAGGCATGTATGTCGGGTTGCTGGTTGGTCCTACATAGTTGACAAACACAGTCATTTTTCACTATTCCATTAGATGACAAAGGCTATTTAACAAAACACCTTACAAATGCAATTAGAAAAAAATGAACTTCAAAAACAAAATCTAGCATCCTTATGCAACCAAGGTACATCCGATACTCGTGAAGACTATAAATGCGTCACTGGAGGAGTTATACTCGAAGCAGAGGAAGAGGTTATCGTTCTCCATATGGTCGAGCTTGGTATAGGGTTTAAAAGGTTGGGGAATATGTGCACTTAATCTTGATGGTTCCAGCTCACTGTACATCAATCATAGTTATCAAAGAGAAAGGCCTCCTTGAGCCAATAGCAAAGGGTGATAGCCTAGTCGAACATTCGTGCAACGAAAGCCGAATCAACCTTCCAAACGAGCCGATACAGTGACGACATATATACAGCAAAGGGTCCGTCAGAATGGGGTACAAGAGTGTGCCCACGGCCCCGATGCTCAATCTGAGTGCTTTGCTTCCATTCCTTATCAACGTTTTTTTAATTTTGGTTATTTCTCAAATTTTATAAAAACAATTCGAATAATTGAAAATTATTGGTTAGTAATACCACGTAAGTACAGTCACATAATGTACCAATTACACAGAAAAAAAAAAGCATAACCTTTTCTTTGCTTCTTCATTAAAGTTCAATTTCCTTCCAATTTCCCCAGTTAAGGGTGCAAATCCGGTCAGTATCTCCTGGATTTCCACCTCCTCTTTAGTCCTACTGATCAGACTTGCGATATTACATAAATATTATCATGTTATATATTTGTTACATATAGCACTTTCTGCTAATCTAGAGAGGGAGAATCTAGCCGGCTATTTATTTAAAGGGTCTAATTGCCTAACATGACTACACATCATTTTTATGGAGTTTCATGTAACTTACAAAGGTTTGACTGATTATTAAATAATGGCCTTGCTGGCCGCCTTTTCTTCCGTTTTGTAATCATCATGTATCTGAATATAGAGGCTGGATAATCATTTGCGCCCATGACTGAAGTGAATCTGATTAAAAATGTATTAAATTTTCAAATGACTGTTTATTCGGGAAGTATCCGATTAATTGTAATGCTTCATTGTTCAGCTTAATTAAATATTTGTTTAGATATAAATTCCATATCAAAGAATTGATAAGTTAAAACTAACCTATCAATTGGAGATTTTGAGCTGAACATGCGTCAGATTTCTTATGGATCAGGTGAATATTTCACATAGTATTAAAGCGGGTCGATTTTAAAAACTTACATCATGCTAGATCTGAGTGTAGAGTTCGTGGCTCGTGAGTCTGAGATCCAAAGAAAAAGCCAGTTGTTGGCTCGAGGACGATAGAGAAGGTACATTTCGTGGTAGTTATTGTGTTTATCAAATTCAAACACACAACATACACACTGCGGAGATACGACTGTAACGTGTGTACAAGATAGACACGTGACTAAGCTACCACGAGCAATTGAGATAGAAACTTGGTGCTCATGCATGTATACCAAATTCAGACATTACCATTTTCATCTAAACCACTTTTCCAGACGTATCAAAAGGATTATCTACAATAGAAGAAAGCTTGATATGTAATAAGAGTTGACAATATCTAATAAAATTAAGTTGTTTAATATTTTTTTTATTTTAGGTTTTATAAAAAAACCTTAAAAAAATTGACTTGATTTTATTATCACTTAGTGATACCGTTTCACATAAGACCCCAGTCCATCGTCAGGTGTATGAATATTGGTTGATTGGATGTGCAGGAACCTTCATCCAAGGGCACATAGTAAAGCAACATTAAGTATGACCAAGTTTATGAAGAGTGATGCATGGTAGGAAACAATAGTCCACAGTAGCATCTCAAAACCAAGAGTCCCGAACATTGCTCTCCTGTGATAGAACATCGAGTGGGAGCTCAGTTCCATGGAAACAATCAGATGGGCGGCTATGAACAAGATTTCAAGTGCATAGTAGATCAACTTGATTATATCGTACCCTTCAAAATATCAGTGACATTCTTTTTAATTGATTGATAGAAATGAGTTACAAGTAGCAAAAATATATTGGCAACCACCAGAGCCCTGCAGAGCTTTCTTAGGAGTCGCCGTTGAAGACTTACAGCGCTGAAACACAATAGGATATTAGGTAATGAACTGTGAGATTAATTCAAAAGAATATATGGATTGAGGAATTCTTTTTGAGATTACCTAGAGCAATCATCCTCATGGACCACTTCGATCTGGCACGAGTGGTTTATATAATATCACGTGAAGTAGAAGACACTAGACAGTACTTTAGTCTATGAATGATTGAGAAACAACGAAAGAAAATAACAAAAGGAAAAAATAAAAGAAAAGAAAAGAGTTCCTGACGACCAGTCCCTTGAGAGGGCGTTCAGTGCCTACGGCGAGGTCCTTGAATCGAAGATCATCAAAGATCACGAGACCGGGAGGTCCCGTGGCTTTGGATAGCTTGGGATTCTTCACCTTCGGCAACGAGAAGGCCATGAGGGACGCGATTGAGGGAATGAACGGCCAGGAACTCGACGGGAGGAGCATCATGACAATCGTCGGCGGCCTCGCTTGGGCCATTGACGACCACTCCCTTGAGAGGGCCTTCAGTGCCTACGGTGAGGCCCTCGAATCGAAGGTCATCAACGATCATGAGACCAGGAGGTTCCGTGGCTATGGATTCGTTACCTTCGGCAACGAGAAGGCCATGAGGGATGCGATTGAGTGAATGAACGGCCAGGAACTGACGCAGGAGCATCACTGTCAACAAAGCTCAGTCCCGCAGCGTAGGAGGCCGAGGTGGCAGTTACGGCTGGGTTACAACGCGGTGGTGGAGGGTATGGTGAGGAGGCTACGGTGGCAGCTGCAGCCGTGGCTATGGCGTTGGAGGCTAAGGTGGCAGCTCCAGGTACCCCAGGGGCGGTGGTGCCGCCGACGGGAGCTGGAGGAGTTAGATATGGCTGTTGAGGGGTATGAGCATGGATTTAAATCGCGGTCGCGGGTCGCGTAACGGTCGCGTCACGGTTGTAACGGTTTCGGGTCGTCGCGGCGTTACATAACGGCGTCGCGGGTGTTGCGGTCCGAATTTTTTTTACGCATCTAAAATGAATAAAAATAAATATAAAATATTGTCAATGTCACTCCCATTCTCACATCTAAAATAAATGACTCAAAATTGTAAATAAATCATTATTGTACGTGGTTTTTTACCAAGTGGTGGAATGGCGCGCTGGATCATAGTATGATTCTGCTCCATCTTCATCATTTACTTCACTGGATTGCATCCAACCATGTCCAAAAAAATAATTTGCAACACTATTACCAAAATTGGCCTCTTGATCCTCATGAATTGTTAGCGGTGGATGCAAGGCGAAATTATATCCATATCCATGATAAAAGTGAGGTTGTAATTAACTCGGATTGCTTTCCGCTTCAGATGAATTGCCAATTTCTAACCCACTAAAACTCTCACTCATACTATGATAATGATATGGGTCCCTATCAAATTGCATCAACTCTGCATCTCTTCGTTTTGTCCTGCGACTATGACTAGCACCGCCTTGTCAAGTTATGTACTTTCACATCAAATTTGTACATGTCAAGATGATAAATTATCCAAGTAATTTATGTATTACATTGAATATTCATTCAAGAAAAATGATATTTCTCCGCATTTCTGTGCAAACAATATTAATATAATTTCGTATAAACATGTTTTCCGATAAAAGAATGTGTCAAATATATGTATTTTTGATAAATTTGAAATAGCAAAACATGTAAATGTGTATAAAAATATGAATAACGGCATAAAAGTGAAGAAAAACGGTCGTCGCGGCCGTTACGGCCGTTTTTTGGCCCGTTACGCCGTTACGTAACGCCGCGACGGCCGCGACGGCCAGCGATTTTTTTTCCGGCCGCGATATCGGCCTGTAACAGTATCAGAGCCTTCCGATACCGTTACGAAGCGGCCGTCACGGCCGCGACGGGCCGTTTTTTAAAACCATGGGTATGAGTTGACCCGAGGATCGTTATCCTTGGGTACTGTGGTGGGTTTTAGGTGGATCTGTTCCGTCGCTAGTAATCGTTCCGCGGTGATGCTTATGGTTTCAGTGTTCCGAGGCCATATTAAATTTTCACATGAGCCTACAAGAATCTCGAGTTCATATCCATCTAAAAATTTAATCTTATAAGGGGTGGTACCTAATTCTTGTAAACTCAAATTTCTTCTTCAACCTAATCAATGTGAAATTTTTGTTGGAAAAATGGCACGAATAGCACGTATAAAATGTGTGAATGAGAAATTGTGTCTCTTGAAATTAGAGGAAATTATACGGTAAGATCAGTCGATCTGAAGATGTACCGATGGATATCCATTGAACTTGACTTGTGTGGATGAATGTGACCACTTACACGAATGGATTTGTTCCTATGTTCCTCTTAGTTTCATCCATCATTTGCGATTAATTGATTGCATTTGCAAGAGAGTTTTCATGTCTAATGATTGAAGTTTAATGGAGGCAATCATTGGGAGCCTTAACTCTCCACGCATGCCAGCATCTCCACTCCACCTATATATATATATATATATATATATATATAAGTGGTATGCATGGAGAATAGAAGTGTGAAGAAAAGGAGTTCTTTATAAGCAAACATATTGTGTGCCATTGGACCGACAACCTTCACCTTCTTTATAAAATCAGTTTTCTGAAATATCCCTCTCTATTTTGTCGTGCATTGTTTTCGGTAGTGTTCAGCTTCTGTTTCAGTTTGCCTTGGAACTTCAAGTTCGGTGCTACTTACAGCTCTGCAGTCGTTGTATCCTGGGAGACTTACGTTCACATGTCCTCCGCACAACCGAGAGGGAGCGAACAAGTCTTAAGGAAATTGTGACCGCCACAGGTCTCGACGATCAGTAACATTTTCATACTATTATATTCTTTTCTTTTAGTTGATTACTCATTTCATACGGTAAAGTCTTTCTAGCACAATTACGTGCCCAAAGAAAGAATCCAAATTATTTCTACTTATATTATTCATCCTTTAATTGTGGCCATCGAGATCATCTTTTTAACTGAGAAGACTCTACAATTTTAACTCTCAGCACTGCCATCGGAGGTAACACATTTCAGTGTTGTGAAGACTATTTTAGAAAAATGCTAAGTCCAAATGATAGTCGAGACATGCAGATGGCCAAGGACTGTAGCAAGCAACTCTATCTTTGAACCAAAAAAGAGAGAGATGGAAAGTAATAGGAGCGCCAAGGAGACATGGACTTGGAGATAACTCAACTGTCATGGCCCCAGCTCTGACTGGACATCGATCCCGTCCTGGAGATCAATAAACTTGCGATTTTCGACTTGAATTTGATAAGCTGAGGCTTCGAGCGAGAGAGAGAGATAGAGAGAGAGAGAGAGCGGCCTCTTCGACCTCTCGTTCAGATGGGGAGGGGAACTGCGTGGGAAGCGGGTGGGATTTTTGCTGCGGGGGTTTTGCGATTAGAAAATGCTTTGCCACCACCTTTTTATGGAGCATTCAGATTCAGAATTTTCATTTTCAAATGAAGAAATTGTCGGGAAATGAGGTTGCGGCGATTTTCTCGGAAGTTTCTTACATATAAATAAATCAAAGACAGGAAGATATTAAACGGGGTTACACGTACAAAGCTTCATTAATCACGACGACAACACATGACCGAGAGAAATTCAAATAGCATCTTCTCCCCTACTCTCTTTTAGGTGCACAAGTTAGTTAATTCATAGTGTTTCAAGCAGAATGCACAAATTAGTGATTTACCCGCTAATTCATAGGAAAATTTCAACTCCGAAATGGATTTTTTTTTTGTTTAATTGATTTACAGCTTCGAGAAAAAAAATTAAAAATAGTCCTTTCAATTATGAACCACAATCAATTTATTCGGTAATGTAGTGGAGGAAGGCAAAACTGTGACGCTACTGTTTTTTTTTTTTTTTTTCTCTCTTTCGGTAATGGATAGTTATATTCCCAATGGTCCAGCAAGTGGACCCAGAGATGGGGTTCATCAGTTTTAAGCGATAACAACCCATGATAGCAGAGGGCAGTGCACCAAAATTTGTACGCCTGCCAATCTGTGAAACATCCCAACTATCCATCTTGATATTTTTATTTATAAATAATATTATTTTATTCATACAAAACACAATTCAAGTCCCGACAAATGCCACAAATAGACAGCCTTAATGACGCAACCAAGAAAAAATAGAAAAGTGTGGCCCGCCGAACATCAGCGTTGAACGATTTTGCTCTCTTTCCAAGAAAGTTTTAGGAGGGGGTCCACGGTCTTACAGTGGTTTAAGATTCCACAATAGCCTCGTTCATTCCCCGCCCCTCTTACCGCAAAGTTTACATTCATTTTAGAACTTGACATGTGTATCTTTTTAGCTGGATTAAATATTTATTGAGATATAAATCTCAAACTAGAATTATCTGTATATTTATATTTTTCTTTTTCTCCTTTCACTCTAATGCATGAGATGCTTGCATGTGGCAAAAAACTTAACTGGATTTGTTCCCTACCATATCCTACACTCCTTGTGGCTATTAGTCTCATTTCTTGATGTTTGCAATATTAGATTCAGAAACTAAATAGGTCCCGGCTAATTTAAATTTCAATAAATTAATCCACTGTGGTGTAAACCCCTCCTACCGGACCATACCATCCCCAACTACAATTAAATTTTTAATGGTATAATTCAATAAAGATAATATATAAAATGGTAAGATATATCATTTTCATTCTATTCCATTCCATAAAATTTATTTTAGTGATAGCTTTAGTTTTTTTAATTCCATTGTTTTAGCCAAGCCCATACAGTTTGTTGGACGTACTGAGTATGTTAGTGATACCATCACTACCATGACCCTAACCAATGCTTCACCGTGGGAATTCAGGAATTTTGTGCAATTCGAAAATAAAAATGAAAGTGAAATTTAAAATTATAACTAAAAATAGTTGAAGATAAAGATGGGAGCGAAATTTAAGATTATAACTGACAAGAATTTTATGAACTCTAAAACCTATTATACCAAATGGAACCTCATCGATTCAAATACTGCTGCTCATACTTGCCAAACCCTAGGCCAGGGGATGTCTGAAAGGTCACTGGAAACACAAGTTTATTTCCAAAATAGGAGAGTTATAAGTCGATGAGTGAACTTTAGAAAATCAATGTTATGTCACATAAAAGAGATCATAACTACAAAATTCTAAACCCACCACCCCTTCCTCCAGCACAAATCCATCCACTCTGCTTCATTCAGCTTAAAATCAAAATAAGCAACATAACAGAGGAAGTAATGAAATAGGGCTCATTGCCCGAACCCTAGGTAACAAAACGCAAGATGTAATGACGTTTTGACTATATTATTATATAATATTATTAGTTACTCAGCAAAAAAAAGAAATAGGGCTCATTGTCCTCGATCGAGATAATCAACTAAATAGTTGGTTAACTCATTTTTTCAGTTTAGATTATTTTAGCAAAATATGACATAAATGAAAACTAAACTGAGGTACATAACAGCTGGTATTTTCTAAAAAAAAGGATCAAACTTTGGCAAGAAATGTTGGTCATTTTCACTTCAAGAGAACCCGACTCTCTTGAAAATGTTGGATGATCCAATCAAAGAAAAATGAATACGAAAGGCTATTGTATGACATTAGTTGCTTCAGTCCTTCCAGCTGCCAAAGCATTGCTACTATGCTCATCTCTTTCTTTTTTGGAACATATTCTCAAAACATCTGCAATTCCAACAACCAATAGGAAGACTTGACATATGAATGCACTCTACAAATTGTAAGATTGAGAATAAATGTTCAAATCATTCAATTCAATGAAATGTGCATGATTACCTACATTAATTTTACCGAGAAACTAAATCTTTCATTTCAGTGGCTAACCATAATGCACAAACATGAAAACATGCTATTCCTTGTACAGTAAAGAGCTCATTGGAAAGGTAAATCATAAATTGATTCTCTTGAGGGGGAATGGAGACTCTCATATTCCATTATTCAAAGATGCATGAATAATCATGCAGAGAGAATCCAACATATAGAAAAAAGTGTGGAGATAGTAGTTCGCCTAGGTGAGAAGCCCTGGGACAAGTGTCACAGCATAAAAGATCTCCTCCAGATTGTCAGTGGCTGATAGTATCCTTATTTTGGCAAAAGATAAAAGACTGCTCATGGAGGGACACCCCATTATATGTGCAGATATTCAAATAATTGCAGACAAAGCAAAAAAGAATGGTCAGTAGAAAATTTATCCTAATTATCCTAATGATAAGAGCATGTCGCCCAAACTAATGTAGAATTCACTTTGAGATATACAAGGTAAAATTCCAAATGCAAGGCATGAAAGTCCAGAAAAATAAATATATAGCCATAACCAAGAATCTAAATAGAGGATTTGCTCATATCTTTCTTGACTTACTAGTCATTCCAGAGCTGTTGAATCATTTGAGTACACACATGTACATTTTGTGTGAATCATATCAGTAATGGGAATTTTTTTAATTACTAAAAATAAAAAGAATCTAAATAGAATACTCACAACTTGCAGTATGACCAAGAACTAGCATGAGCTTCAAAATGCGAGGCAGTGATCTGCTCTAGCAATAATCCTAAAGCACTGCATAATCATCTTCATACAAATAAAGGAAGCAAGACTTCTAAAACTATAAGTAATTGTACTTCAGATTCACAATATGACAGAAGGTTACATATCCTTCCTTATAGCCAATCGGCATTTTCTACAAAATATTTCTGTATCAAGAATAGAGAATACTCACCTCAAAGATACCAAGCTAATTTTCTTAGTACATTCCCATGGATAAAATAGGCAACTTATGTTCAAAAAGGCAACACATTTTCCTTAAACACCAGTTTATGCAAGCCTAAGTCCCTTTAAAGGGAGAAGAAAAAAGATACAACAGATGCAAATTAGGACAAATGAGTTACATCCTCATCCAACAAACTGGTTCAACCTCTGTCATGAGAGTTTTATAAAACCAATTGCTAGAATTGTTCCTTGCATATATACACTTGAAGTTGCTTACAATATTGCTCGGGTTGAATGTGCCATTGATTTCAAATGTACCTAAAAGGTTATCGCTAAACATATTACAAATGCTACTAATCGAAGGGGAAAGGGAAAGAATATTGCCAGCTGATTAGCAATTATCAGAATACTGACTCAGAAAAATCAACGAAAAGTGAAGCTCAGTCTTACTAGTTGCAATACATTCATTTCTCTCTCTGATTTTTCAATTCTGTTTCTAGTATATTTTGTGTGTTTTAGGATGATCTTAGGTGTTAGTAGAGTTTAGAGATCAGTTCTTGAAAATTTCGAATCATTTCAAAGCGATTCGGGGTCATTTATCAATTTTCTAAAATCTATTTAGTTCCTATTCTAAATTTTTTTAGTCCTGTTTCTGTTGTATTTTGTGTGTTTTAGGATGGTCTTAGGTGTTGGTAGAGTGTAGATGATAGTTCTTGAAAATTCCTTATCAATTCGGATTGATTTAGGTCATTTAAAATCTGTCTAACCCCTATTCCAAATTTTTCTGTTCTGTTTCAGATATATTTTGTACATTTTAGGATGGTCTCAGGTGTTAGTAAAGTTTAGGGGTCGGTTCTCAAAAATTCCAGATTATTTTGGATCGATTCGGGTCATTTTTTGAGCTTTTAAAATTTGTCCAGCCTATATTCCAAATTTTTCAATTATGTTTCTGATTTTTTTGTGCATTTTAGGATGGTCTTAGGTGTTGGTAAAGTTTAGGGGTCGATCCTTGAAAATTCGAGATCCTTTCGAGTTGATTTGGGATGTTTATAGATTTTTTAAAATCTATTCAATTCTATTCCGAATTTTTCTAATCAGCTGTTGATTTTTTTGTGCTTTAAAGTGATTTTTTATTTTTTATTTTGAAATTCCTTTTTCTTTATCATTATTTTTATAATTAAAATTTATTTTTTAATATCGTGCCAGCTAAATTTTCATTTGATGCTGACTAAGCGTCCACATCACATTACTATATCAGCTCAATTAATGGTGTTAATGAAAATTTAATGATTTATACCAAAATACTATATTTTGAAAACACTTTGTAACACAAAGTTAAAAAAATTTATACCAAAATATTACATTGATAAAATATTTTATACTAATGGTGTAATTTTCCATCTTTTTAGTCTTTTAACCTTTGGATAAATCTTTCTATTTTTTCGGAAGATAATGTAATTGAATTTTTCAACTGGAAATCTCTCTTTCATGAGTACTACAACAAAATTTCCGTCCTCTATGTTTTTTGTGCATTACATTCTAGTAATGCTTCCTAATACAATTTAATGATATATGTATATATATATATATATATATATATATTAAAAAGGAGCTTCAATTCCAACTAGTGCTAGCCACGGGCCGGTTTGGGCCCGAAACCGGCCCGTAACCGCCCAAAATCGGAACCGGCCCGGAACCGCCCTCGAACCATGAGGGCTAAGGTTCAGGGCCGGTTCCAGCTGCCTTAGAAACCGGAACCGCCTGTTCCAAACTGAAACCTGAACCGGCCCGGAACCGTAGAGAAATAAAAAAAATTTTACCTAACCCCTAGCTGGCAGGGGTCCAAACAGCCGGTTCCGGGCCGCTGGTTCGGAACCGGATGGAACTGCGGTTCTGAACCAGAACTGTCCGGTTCCAGGGGGCCACGGAACCGGAACCGGCCAGTTCCTGAACCGTGGCCAGGTCTGATTCCAACTATTCTACCTTTAAGAAAAATGCTATTTTACGGGGAAACTGCATTGGATGGTAAAAACTAAATTCACCAAGCGAATGTGGACATACATGTAGTAGATACAGACTCCAAAGATCTTCTGTCAGGACAACAGACAATATTTCTTCAACCAAACAACCTTAAAAACTTATTTTCTCTACAAAGTTCATTATTGTGACCATAACTAAATTTGAACCGGGGTATAATTGACGCAAAAACTAACAAACTCTTTATCAGATCTAGACCAGATCATTTCCATCTAAACCATTTCCAGTTGGGCCATTTCCAAACAGATCAAAAGTAACTTCTGAAATAGGTTCAACGTCAAGTGAGTGATTGTCGGTCGGCTGGATGCGCAGACATTCTGGTGCAAGGGCACAGAGTAAAGCAACATATAATATGGTTGCGTTTATGAAGATCCACCCGTTGTGTGAAACAACAACCCATAGCATCATCTCGAAACCAAGAGTCCCAAACATCATTTTTGCGTGATAGAAAGCGGGGCGGGAGCTCAATTCCATGGCTAGTATCAGATGAGAAACAACATACAAAACTTCGAATACATAGTAAATCCACTTGATTGTGTCGTATCCTTGGAATAAATCAGCGGCACCCTTGTTGATCGACTGATAGCAATGTGACGCTAGTAGTAAGAACATGTTGGCGACCACCAAGACCTTGCAGAGCTTTCTTAGGATCCGTCTTCTAAGCTCAATAGCACTGCAACCCGACAAGGCCAGACAATCGCAAATGAATATAGTAAGATTAATCACTTACATATGCAGCACATACACACACATATATATATATATATGGATTGGGGACTTCTTTCCTTTCCTTAAGATTATATATAAAGAGTATGACCAGACTAGATCAGAACCTATGAATGATTGTACCCAACAAAACTAACATATCAGAGGGCCCATTTAATTTGGCCTGAACAGGCTCGTCGGTCTTCAAGCCTTGAACGGGCCCAAAATATTCAACTGTTCTCTTACCCCTGTGGAGTGAAAGGAGGTTGGGGACTAATAAGTCATAATTATAACACTTACTTTCACCGAGGAAAATAGTTGCTGAATGAAGAAACAAGGATGCTCTGTTTCTTCGACATGTCGACGAGCTTCCCCACTCTTCAATCAGAAAACAGAGGAGCAATTCATTCTTGTTTCATTCAGAAAACATATTGATACGATTTTGGATGCGTAAAAAAAAATTCGGACCGCGACACCCGCGATGCCATTATGTAACGTCACGACGACCCGAAACCGTTACAGCCGTGACGCGACCGTTATGAGACACGCGACCGTTACGCGACCCGCGACTGCGATTTAAATCCATGCTCGAGAAAGGTACAGAGAGGGACACGAAGCTCGGGTTTTGATGATGAACGAGAACATAGCAGCTGTGGAAGTAATCCACTGGAACGAAGGGACGGTGATAACTCACATTTCATGGCTCCAGCTCACGCCCGGTGCCGGCATCTCCTCCTCTTGATTGAGAAACTTGTGACATGCAGAGTAGAGAGAGACAGACAGAGGAGATATGGGAACTCCTTTGCGGTGGCGAGCACATATAAAAAAGGCACCTGGGAGAGAGTCTGATGACTAACCATAGGTCATCACTACTAACTATAGTCATATAACTATAGTTAAAACAATAGTGAACTAACCATAGTCATATCTATTACTTTATTGTGAAAGACTAGATTGACTCGTTCTGCCATAAGTACCTCCATATTCTGCTGAGTGGGATTCGACAATGAGTTTGAGTCAATGATTGGAAAACTTCCTTTTCTCGATCTTAATTCGCATAGAAATTCAGGAACTAGAATCCCAGTTGAACCGGAGGGACCCGAATTCACACCGGTGTCATAGAATTACTTAACTTACATATGATTAGGTACCATATGAGCAGGCTCGACAAAACCCTTGTATAGCTTATAATGTGACTATAGTTAGTTCACTATAGTTTTAACTATAGTTATATGACTATAGTTAGTAGTGATGACCTATGGTTAGTCATATCAGGCCGCATTAGAGTTATAGTCATATCAGGCCTCATTAGACTCTAAGGTCCTCCTGTTCTAATAGAGGGTATTCCATGAACATGAGATGCAGTAACAGATCGAGGAAGTGTCTACGGCAAAAAGAGATCATTAGTAAAATAATGGATAAAATTAAGTGAAACTTATATAATATTTTATAGAGTTTTCCTAATTCGAGGTAATCGCTCTCTGCACACCCCTAAATTTATCCTTGATGAAAAGGTTAAAATGGTAAGATATTTACTTTTCTTAAATAAGTTCTTAAATTTAAATCTTATAAATGGGCCAAATTTATGTTGTTATTAGAGTTTTACTCCTTGGTGGGCCAGCAGACTTGAACATTTATTGGTCAAGATCCATTAGACTTTTAGAATCAATTTTATTGAATTAGAATGATGGATATTAGACATAAAACTCTTATTCTAAAACTGAATTAAGAAGCTGGTGCATAATTAATTGTTCATTAATCGAAAATAATAATTTAATTAGATAACAATGCAATTTATTATTTACCACATATTTATAATAAGTAGATTTATAATTACTACGGTACTCCTGCTCCAGTTCGGCTTAATGCTGGTTTTTACTTGAAATACTCAATTTTTTACAAATTTGAAAATTTTAATATGATATCATAACAAGTTAATGTGTGAGCTCATGCTAAAATCTGTCAGTAAACGAGTGTATTCCTCTCGTTTCAAGTATGAAGGATGTTATATTTGGCATAAATTGTTTGTATATGTCACTCGATATTCGAAAATTTAACAGGTTCTGATTAATTTCAGTTCAAGCCAAGTTGGTTCACTGAGAGGTTAAAACTCTCTCAATATAAATTTTATTTACAAGATTCGGACCAAGATCTTGTTTAAATAGAAAGAGATGTATTATCATATTGACCAATTCATATTGGTATCGTCTGCTATTTTTAACGCAAAGTAGTTCATGTCAAGCTCATAAAAGATTCATTGATTAGATCCACCCACGCGTAATTCCCTCTAAAATACGTAATTTACCGACGTAATAATTGTGTGACCCAGATAAATTATATTTGCACCTGTCTAATCGAGGTATAAACACACAAACAACCCGTGCATGGTACGAAGAATTTTGGCGAGATTATTTCCAACTATACCCTTCTCGATGGGAGCGATCCCGAAGGATTTTACGAGGAAAGTTCCTGGAAATATCTGCGTCATCTTTCTTTTTCTTTTTCTTTTGTTCAAAGTTTATCTGCGTAATACATGCTAAAAAGGAACTTTAAATAAAAAAATCACTGATTCGAAAGAATTATAATAAGAATTACAAAACAGTAAAATGAAGTGTATGGTAAATTGAAAATTACTTCCTTACCACCAAGGCAAACTCTTAAAGTTAAACCTTGCCAATTTAACACAAACAAAGATTATCTCAACACTTCCAATTCCAAAGAAATTGAAGAAATTAAAACAAAAAAGAGAGATTTTTGTGCACGTGAAATTCGGCGTTACATTAACAGATATAAAACCGGCTGGAGCACAATTTTAGTGGGATGAATTATTCAGAGAATTACAAAGATCACTCCAAACTCTCAGGTTCGAGAAAAAAATATTTATAGGCTCGGGAAAAAAAATACAAACTATATTAAAATTGATCTTTAATCAGATAATACGATTGATATATACTCTAAATATAATTAACCATTTTGTTCGGCCATTCGGTTCCGGCCACTGCGATTGATTTCCTACTGGCCTTTGATTTTGGGCCTATGCAGCGAAGAAGGGCTGAGTGAATGCATAAACCGGCCAGTCAAATTAAAGGGTCTAATTTGTCCAAAATACTAATACTACATGGGCTTTACAAAATTCCGTACAAGTTACAATGGTGGATGCGGGTCGGCTCGAGCTGGCCCCTGATGTCACGGGTTAGGTGAGTCAACCAGGCCATGGGTACGAGGCAGGTCCGAATCTTTAGATACCAGGCCTGATAGGTCCATTGTCATTCCCAACTGCAATTCAATTTAAATGAATTCGAGGATAAAATCTTCATTCCATTTCATCCCCATCACAATTAGGCAAGAAGGCCCCAAGTGAATTTAACCCGTTAGTCTATGAAAGTGTCTAATTGTCCAAACACTAATGGCCTTTGTGAATTCCGTACAACTCGCTGGTGCAGTTAGGAATGTAGTGTTTTCTTATTCAGTTTAGTGAAATCTTCGTTCCAACTCTTTTGCGTGGTTTTTGTCAACCGAAACAAAAATAACTCGTGTTCTGCTTTAACAGCGGCAGGCTTTCGTGTTCATTTCTTGAAATACAATATTAAAGTTTAGGACCTGAGATAAAATTTTATTTATCAAATATATTAACTCGAGAGACATAGAGATACATGATCGAAGCAAGTTTTTTCCCTTAACAAACTTCACCACAGATGAGTACTAATATGCATATGACTGTATCGCCTACAAGCTAGATAAACTAAAACACAACGAGCAATCGAGATAGAAACTATTACAACTCGTGCATGTATGTCATCAAATTCAGACAAAATCATTTCCATCTAAACCACCTCCGATCGGACCATTTCCAGGCAGATCGAAATGAACATTCAAAGCAGGTCCATTGTTGGGTGGCTGAATATTGGTATTTGGATGTGCAAGAACTCTGGTCCAAGGGAACAAAGTAACGCAACATTGAGTATGGCCATGTTTATGCAGAACCACGCATGGTACGAAGCAAATATCCACAATAGCATCTCAAAGCCAAGAGTCCTGAACATCGTCCTTGTGTGGTGGAAGATAGAGCGGGGAGCTCAAATCCATGGAAACTATCAGATGAGCAGCATCATACGAGATTTCAAATGCATAGTAGATCCACTTGACTATACTATGATCTTCAAATACATCGATGGCATTTTTATTGATCGATCGGTAGAGATGCATCACGAGTAGTAAGAATATATTTGCGACCATCAGCTGCGGAGCTTCCTTAAGAACTGTCTCCGGAGCTCGAAGGTGCTACAATCCAATCAAGACATTAGCTAAATCATTGGTGAGATGAGATTGATCTCATACGCATGCAAAACATATGGATTATGGGAATTGTTTCCTAAGATTAGATAAGATAAAGACCCAGCAACCTCATAATATGTAATGTCGAAGTGGAATACTGGACTTTGAGCCTGTGAATGATTGGATCCAGCAAACAAGGCAGAGGCCTATTTGGTCTGAACTACAAGCCGGTTCAATCTGACTAATTTTATTCTTAAGCCCATGAATTTCATGGCTCAGGGCTTAGCAGGGCGAGGAAGAAGCCGGACCCTGAATACATCTACATTCACGGTGATATTATATATATATAGAGAGAGAGAGAGAGAGAGAGGGGTCAAGCAAAGCTCAATCAAGTCCAGCACGATCCAAGAAAATCAATGTGCTGAATTATGTTGTGAGCACACAGACAGAATATTGGTGAAATCAACGATAGGAGATTATCAGACACGGGTGTAGGCTTATGTAAAAAATTATTATGATCAGGATGCTCACTATTTATATTAGTATTACCGAGCCTTAAAAACCTCATTTAAGTGTCAGATCCTAATTTCTCTTTTTTTTCTAGGTCTACATATAATAAAATAGGGTAAAAAGCTCGGGTTTTGATGATAATCAAGAATTGTTATGCTAACAAAGATAACTTGTGTCAGTGGTACGAAGACTACATAAAGGAAATGCTAATGGAAATGATAATCAATCGAGGCACGTAAATTCTTAGAAGAACTCAATTTGAGGGAAAGAAATTAAGGGAGGAAAGGGGGTGGATGGAGATAGCTCACATTTCGTGGCTTCTGTGCTCACGGGGCATCTCGATATCTGGATGTGCTCTAACCAGGTTTTGCCGGAGAAGGCTGTCGATGATAGTCTTTTTGGTTGGGCAGGGCCGAGCCAGGGGGAAGGGCCGGCTATTTACAATGGAAGACTGAGGAGATGACCTGCATGCCCTGGCGATGATGACGTCTTCCCTTTCAATGATGACGTCTTCCCTTGCAATGATGACGTCTTCCCTGGCTTCTCCTTTTGGGTGAGAAAAGGATTGACGATTTCTTTATCCATTATCGATGAGAAAATGAATGACCACTTCCTTTTGCCACTACCTGCCCAGCAAAAGAAAGGAGTAAATATTTCGCGTGTAACGCATAACAAGTTTGTTGGACAAAATTCTCTTAAATCTTAACACGTTTAATATTTTTATAATTTTTAAATATTAACTTTATACGTATCAAAATCTGAATTATAATTTATATCAATTATTATCATTTATTACACACGTAAAGGAAAGAATTCTCACGATAAAACAAGAGTAGCCGTCGTTATAAGGAAATAATTTTATATATATATATATATATATATATAAACCGAGATAGAGAGAGAAAGATGCATAGGGTACAAAGCAGTCACCTTCAGAACGAAATTCCACCCTGTAAACTATTCGCATGATTGTGTCACTTTTTACCAAAAAAAAAAAAAGCAAAAAGTGAAAAAGGAGAAATCCCACTGTGATTCTTTGTCATCGAAGCCCAACCCTTGCCAAAGCAGTCCTCCAGTTTCGGGCAGTAGCACTGGCCCTAACCGTGCCTGCGAACCCAAGAGAAAAAAAGAGCAAAAATGTCCCCGAGGCAGAGGCTAGAGCAGAAGCAGACTCAAAAACCTATGTGCCAGATGCCGCACATCCCTGAGTAGCTGAATATTGGTCGGTCGGTTGGATGTACACAGGACCAAGGGCACAGAGTAAGACAACATCGAGTATGGTTACGTTTATGAAAAATCATGGACGGCATGAACGAACCAAGTACATCTGCAACAGCATATATAAAAAAAAAAAAACCAAGAGCTCCAAATGCCATTTTCGCGTGGCGGAAGATTTAGCTGGAGCTCAAATCCACGGGAACCATCAGATGCGCAACAACGTACTAGATATCAAATGCATAGTAGATCCATGGAATCTATCCTCTTTTTACTATATATAAATTCTTCTATCCATCACATTATTTCATTTGAATTTTACATAATCAATTACAAGCATCCATAATTTTCTTCTTCGTACTCTAATTCTAGTATAACTGTTCGAATATTCATGTGACATAACAAATTATTGACCAGGTACAATATTATGAACCAAAGTGATTGTTTACTCTCCAAAAGACTACTATGCTACATCGGCTTTGTGAAATTCCATGTAAGGGTTGACCGAGAGAAAAGAGATTTAATATAGTGGGACTAGCCTCAATATGATGTCAAGAAGTCTTGACTTAAATTTTTATCACTGTAATTGCTCGTGCTCCTTAATTTCCTTTTTTCCTTTCATTCTTTCTAAGCTTATATGTCTCATTTATATACAAGAAAAGACTTGATTGATTAATTATTTTTTTTTAAACAATGGCCTTGCAGTGCAGGATGCCTTTATTCCCTTTTTCGGAATTCGGTGTACGTGATTTCCTAATCGGGATAACATCGCGTTCATGGTCTTAAACCAAGTAAATTATAAATCAAACTTTTCATTCATTCACTATGTTTATTCGGGATCTACCCGATTGCAGTACTTCCTTATTCAATTCGATGAAATATTTAAAGATTTAATTATTAAAAAAATTACTTCTATTCCCAACTATTCTCCGCGGTAATTGTCAACCGAAACAAATTGAATAGTATTAATTCTACCCTTTAGGCTCGGGGTTTCCACGTTAATTAATTTTTTAAAATTTAACTTATATCGTAATTTAACAATACTTGAACCAATGACCGCCAAAGAACCCTCATTCTTTTTGGACGACAATGTATTTGAATCTTTATCGATCATCACTTACAGATAAGCAACGCTTTTTCAAGTCAAATTTCTGTCCTCTATATTATCTGTGCATTACATGATAGTAATGCTTTCTAGTACAATTTAATGGAATATTTATTTATATAGATAATTACAGTAGAAGTCCTATATGTCTGTCTTTTTTAGCAGTTGAATCCTATAAGTTTGAAAATAACTAATTCAATCCTATAAGATTAATTATGTTAAAATTTCAGTCCAAATTATCACTGTTTTGCTGACGTAGATCTTACGTTGTCAATAGGTACGTTAACGAAACAGTGACAATTTGGACTGAAAGTTTAACAAAATTAATTTTATATAATTGAATTAATCATTTTTAAATTTAGAGAATTCAACTATAAAAAATAATAAATATATATGAGTTCTAATACCATTGTCCCTTTATTTATATATTAAAAACGAGCTTCAAATATGCCAACTATTCAACGTGGAAGTTGTGCTTAAAAAAAAGTCAAACTGAAGCTGTCTGATCTTATATAAAATATAATTGGAGAACTATAAAAAGCAATGAGCACCTCAACCTCACAATCCAACAATAACTTGTTATATTTATTCATGTTCTGTCCTTCCTGCGACAGAAGCCCTCTCCTTTTGGCATTCACGGAATAACGAAAGTATCACGGAGAAATATTCTTCATGATGTTCATTAAGGGATGTGAAAGGGAATATCAAGAGGGTATCATGAAGAATATCAAGAATACCATGAAAAATGTTTTCCATGGAGAATTTCTCCGTAATAGAAAGTGAGGTGAAAATCATCTCAACCTTTCAATAAAATAATAGAGAAGATGTATTGATAAAGGATTAACATGGTGATGCAGATTTTTCCTTGAAGTTTGTTAATCCTTACGATCGAGAAGGGAATAGTTGGAAACAACCCCGTCTAAACTCTTCACATCATGCAAGGGTTGTTTGTATGTATGTATGTATGTATATTCAATACTGTATTTGTCATATAAATCCACCAAAGAGAACGGCAGACATTAGACCATCAAGAACTGCTCTGCTCTGCTCTGCTCTGTTCTCTTCTCCACTTCTTTCTTGACGACGAACCCAACCATCCATGCAGTCGGCTGTATTTCTCCCCCGACTCTAGCAGCTCTAAACTGTCGTCATTTGGTCGGGGACGTGGAGACGGAGCTGGACATGGTGCTGCGAGCTCTGGCATCTTCGAGTGGCAGAAGAACAGAGCGTGACGAGCTTCTCCACCAGCAGCTCAAAGATCCTAGCTTTGACGTGGCCTCTCCTCGGCGGGAGCCTTGCCGTCATCTTCTTATACGGCGTTCTGGTCTCACTCTCATCATCTTTGGCCACTGCTTTCGATTCGGTGTGAAGAAGACCACGGAGGAGCTGGAGGAGAGTTGAAGCAGAGAGAAGTTTGTGCTCGTCTCCGCCGACCGGAGAGCGGAGAAGATGGCATATAAATACGGAGAAATCCACCGTGGATGCGGACGCAAGCGATGCTCGGGACTTTTGGTTTCGAGATGCTGCTATGGGCGATTGTTTCATACGATGCGTGGATCTTCATAAATGTAACCATATTATATATAGCTAATTCTGTACCCTTGGATCAGAAGTTGCTTTTGATCTGAATGGGAAATGACCCAACTGGAAATGGTTTAGATGGAAATGAACTAGTCTAGATCTAATTAAGAGTCATGGGTTTCTATGTCAATTATACACCTATAGATCAAATTTAGCTGTGGTCTTAATATCAAACTTAGTTAGACAAAATAAGTTTTTGATGTTATCCAGTTGAGGAAGTACTATTGTCTGTTGTCTTGACAGAAGATCTTTGGAGTTTGGATTTATTACATGTATGTCCACATTCGGTTGATGACTTTAGTTTTTACATTCCAAAGATATTTCCACGTAAATTTGCATTTTCCTTAGGGTAGAATAGTGGGTCGCATGGTGTGCCTTATTTCGGCACAACTTCCAGGTAGAATAGTTGGAATTGAAGCTCTTTTTTAATATATATATATATATATATATATAGATATGTATGTATGTATATATTTCAGTAAATTGTAATAGAAAGCATTACTATCATGTAATGCATATAAACATAGAGGACGAAATTTTAGTTTAAGTAGTAGTACTCATGATCGAGAAAGATTCCTTGTTGAAAAATTCAATTAATTGTCTTCCGAAAAGAAAGAAAGAGCTATCTAAAGGTTAAAAGACTAAAACGAACGGATATTTGAAATTTGTTATCAATTATAAAAGTCACCCGTAAAATACGAACTTTTGAGAATGTCTAAATCATATCACAATATTACAAGAATCGCAGATAAAAACATAAATTTCACTCCTATAATTGAAAAAAAGAGGGATTATTATTAGTTGTTGGGTACTCTCAATGCACTTCAAATAGCTCATTTTCGGCTATAATTGGGAGGTCCGTACACCTAAAAATGATAGAGAAAAGAGGTATTAGAGAGTCACAAGAGCCAACAAGATTCGAACTCAAATTTTCTTGATCCCAAGTTAAAGATAATATTAGAGATGTTAATCTTGTCCCCCACTTATCTCAACCCGATTTGGGGTCTCTCTTTTGACCATAGCTGTCCCTTCACGTTATATTATTATATATTTAAATTTATTCAATTTCAGTGTGCTTTTATCTTAGTAAATTTAAACAATAATTATTTTATCTTATTTTATTAAAACTATCAAATTTTAATTTTTTAAAATACATTTAACGATATCTTAAATTATATTTAAATTATAATCTATTAATTTAATTATGGGGGCATCGGGCACCAGGCACGAGTCAACAATCTATGAGGGGTGCAGGACATTTCGGGATCTTCAAATACTGTACCAACTTACACTGCACAGCACCATTGCCATTCCTACGTAAAATTTTTAGATGTACTGAGCTCATGAATGATACAGTGAATTTACTTAATTAATATTCGATACGTAAATGAATATTTTAAATTATGATTAAAAAGTAAATATTATTGATAAATAAAAAAGGTGATGTGATAATTAATAATAATATATTAAATATTTATTAATAAAATTTACGGATAATACAGTGAACTGAACTCGTATAATAATCTCTCCATTACGACGAAGTCCAAAGCGCGTAAGGAAGGCAACGGAGGCCTTCCGCCCGGGAAACAATGAAAAAGAATGCCACAGGAGCCTGTCAAGATCCTCGCACTCTCGAAAAGAAATTCTTTAATTTTATATTATTTTAAAATTGTTCATATTTTATTTAATCAATTTTTTATTTGTATTTATTTTATAATAATTAATGAGATGACATTCCATATGCGTGCATGACACACCCATGGACTTCTGTCATTATTTAGCGGAGAAAATACAGCAATATTAACACTGGTGACAGTTCTGGAGTAAAGAGTAAAATACATGTCAATTTTAGTAAATATTAAAGTGGTTATAAATGTGAATTTAATTAAGGAAAGGTCCTTCTGTTACGTTATTCACATACCAACTATAAGAATAAAGAGTTAAATATATTCCCAAAAGGGGAGAGGATTCCTTGCTTTATAATATAAATAATTCCGGATAAAAGAACATAAAAGAAGACCAGGAAGAGAGCAAACTAAAAAAGATAATTATTTATTAAAAAAATAACTTCTGTTCCCAACTATTGTCCGCAGTAATTGTCAACGGAAACAAATTGAATAGTATTAATTATACACTTTAAAAGGGGCAGACTTTCGTGGACAATTCTTCGAATATAAAATTGAAGCCATAAGATAAAATGGCATTGCTCAGGGAATAAAAAAAACACAAATCTTAACTAGTGCTATCTCACACTGATATGATATGATGACAAAGAATTAACTAAATTATTCCGACTAGTAATAATTAAAAAAATTATTCGGTTGATTAATATTAATTTACTTATTTATTATAATATAATTTATATTTTTTCGTACCACGTAATAAAGTAGGGTTATCAAAGAATCTCTCAATTAATCAAATGCATCCACACGAGAGACCGAGATACATGATGGAAGCAATTATCTTTTCTTACAAACTCTACCGCAGAACAGCACTAACTCATATACATATGATACAAGACGTGGATGCATGACTAATTAAGAAGAAAGACCCTACGCGTAATCGAGATAGAAATTTACGACTCGTGCATGTGTGTCATCAAATTCAGACAAAATCATTTCTGTCAAAACCATTTCTGATTGGACCATTTCATGGCAGCAGACCGAAAGGAATTTCCAAAATAGGCCCATTGTTGAGCGTCTGAATATTGGTCGGCTGGATGTACAGGAACTCTAGTCCGAGGGCACAGAGTAATGCAACATTGAGTATGGCTACGTTTATGAAGAGCCATGCGCGGTATGAAACCATTGTCCACAGCAACGTCTCAAAGCCGAGAGTCCCAAACACCGTTCTCGCGTGGTGGAAAATCGGGCGGTAGCTCAATTCCATGGAAACTATCAGATGAGCGAATGTGTACAGGACTTCGAATGCGTAATAGATCCACCTGATTATACGATACCCTCTGAAAACGTCTGTGTCATCCTTGGCAATCGACTGGTAGTAATGCGTTACCAATAGCAAGAATATGTTGGCGACCACCAGAACTTTACGGAGCTTTCTCAGGAAACGTCGTCGGAGCTCGACAGTGCTGCAAAGCCCAAACAAGACATTAGGCTAATGGTCAGGGAGATTAATCTCTTGTGCATGCAAAACACATATGGATTATTGTGGAATTCTTTGCTAAGATTGGACAAAGAGCCAGCAACCACACGGACCACTTGGGTTGGGCAGGAATGGCTGAGTAACAGACAGGGCTTGGGGCAATGAATGGCTGGACCCAACAAACAAAGCAAAGGGCCCGTTGGTTTTGCCCCTTGAACAGCCCAAAACATCCAAATTTTCCTAAAGACATTGACGTACAAGCACTAAGAAGTGCATGATCCGGCCACTGAACACATCTATATAGACTGCGGCGATAAGGACTGAGATAACAGGCTCAGTAAAATCTAACCCAAGTTCAGCTCGATCCCGGTTACCCCTTTTCTAGGTCTATAAAAAGGGCAACAGCCAGTAGCGGTCCTCCAGAAAACAGCCAGCATAAAGAAACAAGGCTTAGATTTCGATGATAAACGAGAATGATAATAAAGAAATGCAAAGGTTTTAGAGAGGGACTAACTCAATCTACGGATCGAAAGAAAAAATGGAGAAATGGTGAGTGACGGGAGCGAAGTGATGGATGGAGATATCTCACTTTTCATGGCTCCAGTTCTCACCCGGCATCTCCTCGTGATTACTGATTAGGAAGGAAACTTGAGATTGTTGAATTTGACTTGACATGCAAAGGAAGGGAGAGGGAGGGAGAGATAGAAATACCGCTCTGAACGAATGCAATCATGGTCATGGTATATATATATATATATATATATATACACACACACACGCACACGTACGTGGTCATGATCATGATCATGGTACACACATATATATATCCTATAAAGTTTGTGACATCCGTTTGGCATTTGTTATTCTCTTATCTCATCTTCCTCTTCCCTTCCTTTTTCTACGCCTCTCTCTCTCTTAGCTCACCTTCCTCTTCCTCTTCCTTTTTTTGGGTGAAAAACTTGGGTGTGTCTTAAGCAACCTCAGCTCCGGCTTCCTCAACCTCGTACCTGGTCCCGGAGCCATCTCCAACCTCCAGAGACTTCGTCTTGGATCGCGGTAGTTGAGCCGAAGCCTCCTTGATCTCTATCTCTTCTCAATGAGCCGAACTCGACACCAGACCAAGTCGTTGAACTTCTCGATAAAGGCTCGGGGTTTCCACATAAAATAATTTTTTTTGTAGCTTAACTTTATATCGTAATCTAATAATACTTGAACCGATAATCCTCTACGAGCTGTTGTTCTTTTTGGACGACGACGTACTTGAATCTTTATCCATCATGACTTAAGCTACGCCTTTTTCAAGTCAAATTTCCGTCCTCTACATTGTACGTGCATGGATTCCATGATAGTGATTCTTTCTAGTACAATTGAATTAAATATTTATTTATATATTAAAAAAGAGCTTCAATTCCAACTTATTCAACGTGGAAGTTATGCTTTAAAAAAATAGTCAAATTGAAGTTGTCGATCATATATAAAATATAATCCTAGAACTATAAAAAATAATGAGTACCCCAATCTGGCAATCCACCAATAACTTGTGATATTTATTCATGTGCCACCTCTCCTGCGACAGAAACCCCCCCTCCTTCTGGAATTATGATAAAATTTACTTCGAAATCTTGGTGGCCTTCTGAGGCTGGAAAAATATCAGAGTGCTGTAAAAGCGAGCTTCTTTTCAACCCGAAGAACGATCCTGTGCTAGGTTGAACTTGAGAGTTAAATTTTACATTTGGCTGGGTTGGTTGAAAGAAAAACTTAGATTTATAAGGGAATTTGATGTCACCAATATGCCCAAGACTCTTATAGATCAAGTGAAAATTTTATATAGTATTAAAGCGAATTGATTATAAACTTACACTACACCAATTCCAAGTGTGGAACTCATGACATGTTAAGTTCAAGATTGAAAAAAGGCTAGTTCGTGATTAATTTATCGAGTACTGAAAAATTCCAGATATTTAAAGTCACTATTTTACATTGACTAGATTGAAGGAGGATTTTAGATTTATAAAATGATTGAATTTTTAGATGGAAACTAGGTTTAAGAATTTTTAAGTTCAGATGAAAACTTTACAATATATGCAAAAATGACGAGCACCAACGGCCCTGAGCCAACGCAAAAACTGATAAATGCTCTGTCGAAGGCACGCGTAGGGGGTGGGTGGGGGTGGGGTGGGGGGGGGGGGGAACAACAATCGACAAAGATGGAAAGAAGTGATGGGCAAGACAGCGTAATACTATTAGTACTGATTTAGGTGCATTTAATTGAATATTTTTAGATTATAGAAAAAGTAAGATTATATGAAATATCGTAATTTTACATGAAATATATATGTTATAATGTGAAATTACTGTATTTAACAAATATTTAAGATCATTGAAAAATTAAGTAAAATATAATATTATAATCTTAAAGATTTATTAAAATATTAATTACATTTTTCTATTCATGGATGAGGAAGGGAGAGGGAGTGCGGTTGCTTTTGTAATCACTGGTCCACTTAGCTCCACCACGCACAATGTTTGCCGCATGTAAACTCACAATACCAACATCCCATTGGCGAAGTAAATTGTCACCCCAGTTGCAGCGAAACAACGTAAAGAAAGTTTACACAGAATCTTCAAAAGCTTACCACGAATTCGCAATTGCAGCTGGAAATCCAACAATTCTTCATGGTAGTTTTGTGTGTTAAAAAGCAAAAAGGAAAAATCTCCAACATGCACCCGTGCCCTTACCTTAAAATGTCATATATGTGTAGAAATTTCTTAAAAGGAAAAAGATAAAAGACAATTTAGCATATTCATCAGAACGGTTAGGATTATTTAAGATTTTTTTTTTTTTTTAGTGAAGGCACGTATGTGAGGTTTTATTCTCTTGGCAATATGGGCTCGAACCGTGGAATGAGTTGAAGGTGGGTCCTACATAGTTGACAAACACAATCATTTTTCACTGTTCCAGTAGATGACAAAGGCAATTTGACAAACAACTAACAACTGCAATTAGAAAAAATGAACTTCCAAAAAAAAAATCTAGCATCCTTATGCAACCAAGGTACATCCGATACTCGTCAAGACTATAAGTGCATCAATGGAGGAGTTATACTCGAAGCAGCGGAAGAGGTTATCGTTCTCGATATGGTCGAGCTTGGTATAGGGTTTAAAAGGTTGTGGAATATGCACTTAATCTTGATGGTTCCAGCTCCCCGGACATCAATCACAGTTATCAAAGAGAAAGGCCTCCTTGAGCTAATAGCAAAGGGCGATACCCTAGTCGAACATTCGTGCAACGAAAGCCAAATCAACCTTCCGATCAAGGCGATACAATGACGACATATATATAGCAAAGGGTTCGTCAGAATGGGTTACAAGATTGTGCCCACCGCCCCGATGCTCAATCTGAGTGCTTCCATTCCTTATCAACGTTTTTTTAATTTTGGTTATTTCTCGGATTTTATAAAAATAATTTAAATAATTAAATATTATTGGTTAGTGATACACGTAAGTACAGTCACGTAGTGTATCAATTACACATGGAAAAAAAAGTAGAACCTTTTCTTTGCCCTCTTCATTGAAGTTCAATTCCCTTCTAATTTCCTCAATTAAGGGTTCAAATCCGGTCAGTATCTCGCGCATTTCCACCTCCTCTTTAGTCCTACCAGTTGAACTTATGATATGATATAAATATTATCATCTTATATATATAAATATATATATTCGTTACATATAATACTTTCTCTTAATCTAGAGAGAGATAATCTACCCGCTGTTTATTAAAGGGTCTCATTGCCTGACATGACTACACCTCATTTTTATGGAATTTCATGTAACCGACATAGGTTTGACTGATTATTAAATAATGGCCTTGCTGGCTGCCTTTTCTGCCCTTTTGTAATCATCATCATATATCGGGATGTATAGATCGAATAATCATTCACTGAAGTCAATTTGATTAAAAACATAATAAATTTTCAATGACTAGGTTCATTCGGGAATTAGTCGATCAATTGTAATGCTTCATTTTTCAACTTAATTAATTTTTTATTACATATAGATTTCACATCAGAGAATTAATAAGTTAAAACTAATTTATCAATTTGAACTTTTGAATTGAACACTGTCAAATTTCTTATAGACCAGTTGAATATTCCACATGGTATTAAAGAAGGTCGATCCTAAAAACTCACACAACACCGGGTTCGAGTGTAGAGTTCATGGCTCGTAAGCCTGAGGTTGGAAGAAAAAGTCAGTTGTTGGCTCGAGGATGATAGAGAATATCTATCTCGTGATAGTTATTATGTTTATCAAACTCAGACACACAACATACACACGGGGGAGACACATGATAAAAGGATTTTCTACCATAGAATTGCATTAATATGCATATGGCTGTAACATGTTTACAAGATAGACACGTCACTGATCTAACGCGAGTAATTGAGATAGAAACTTAGTGCTCATGCATGTATACCAAATTCAGACAATATCATTTTCATCTAAACCACTTTTCCAGACGTATCAAAAGGATTATCTACAATAGAAGAAAGTCAAGTGTGTAATAGGAGGTGACAATATCTAATAAAATTAAGTTATTTTAAGATATTTTTTATTTTAAGTTTTATAAAAAGACCTAGAAAATTGACTTGATTTTATTGTGACGTGGTGATACCGTTTCACATAAAACTATCTCCTACAATAAGTTCATCGTCAAGTGTATGAGTATTGGTTGGTTGGATGTGCAGAAACCCTAATCCAAGGGCACATAGTAAAGCAACATTAAGTATGGCCAAGTTTATGAAGAGCCATGCATGGTACGAAGCAATAGTCCACAGCAGCATCTCAAAACCAAGAGTCCCAAAAATTGTTCTTGCGTGGCGGAAGATTGAGTGGGAGCTCAGTTCCATGGAAACAATCAGATGGGCAGCTGTGAACAAGATCTCAAATGCATAGTAGATCCACTTGCTTGTATCGTGCCCTTCAAAAATATCAGCAGCATTCTTTTTAATTGATTGATAGAAATGAGTCACCAGTAGCAAGAATATATTGGCAACCACCAGAACCTTGCGGAGCTTTCTTAGGAGCCGTCGCCAAAGCCTAACAGCACTGAAAGACAACAAGGCATTAGGTAATGAACAGTGAGATTAATGAAAAAAAATATATGGATTGAGGAATTCTCTCTGAGATTACATAGAGCAATCAACCTCATGGAACACTTCGATCTGGCACGAGTGGTTTATATATATATATATATATATATATATAAAACACGTGAAAGCAGAAGGCACGTGAAAGCAGAAGGCACGTGATTTAGCCTATGAATGATTGAGAAATTGAAAAAAAAACAAAGAATTCAAAAGAAAAGAAAAGACTTCCGGACGACCAGTCCCTTGAGAGGGCCTTCAGTGCCTACGGCGAGGTCCTCGAATCGAAGGTCATCAACGATCACGAGACCGGGAGGTCCCGTGGCTTTGGATTCGCTACCTTCGGCAACGAGAAGGCCATGAGGGAAGCCATTGAGGGAATGAACGGCCAGGAAGGCAGGAATTCGACGGCAGGAGCATCATGACAATCATCGGCGGCCTCGCTTGGGCCACTGACGACCAGTCCCTTGAGAGGGACTTCAGTGCCTATGGTGAGGTCCTCGAATTGAAGGTCATGGACGATCACGAGACCGGGAGGTCCCGTGGCTTTGGATTCGTTACCATTGGCAACGAGAAGGCAATGAGGGACGCGATTGAGGGAATGAACGGCCAGGAACTCGACGGCGGGAGCATCACTGTCAACGAGACTCAGTCCCGCAGCGGGGGAGGCCGAGGTGGCGGTTACGGCTGTGGGCGCCGCGAGGGCGGAGGTGGGGGGTACAACTGCGGTGGTGGAGGGTATGGTGAGGAGGCTACGGTGGCCAAGGGCCGTAGCAAGCAAGCAACTCGATCAATGAACCGAAAAAGAGAGAGATGGAAAGTAATAGGAGGGCCAAAGGGACATGGACTTGGAGATAACTCACCTGTCATGGCTCCAGCTCTGACTGGGCATCGCCATCGATCCTGTCCTCGAGATCAATAAACTTGTGATTGTCGACTTGAATTTGATAAGCAGAGGCTGCGAGAGAGAGAGGGAGAGAGAGCGGGCTCTTCGACCTCTCGTTCAGATGGGGAGGGAAACTGCGTGGGAGGGAGTGGGATGTTTGCTGGCAGGGGTTTGAGACTAGAAGATGCTCTGCCACCACCTTTTTATAGAGCATTCAGATTCAGAATTTTCCATTTGCAAATGAAGAAATTGTCGAGAAATTGGGTGGCGGCGATTTTCTCGGAAGGTTCGTACACATAAATAAATTAAAGGCAGAAGAAGAAAATTAAACGGGGTTAACTTTTTTTTTTGGTCGCCAGCCACGGTATCCAAGCAGGTCCCACCAGCGGTGAGATGGCATCTTTCAGCCAACCATACTTGACTAATCCGTTGGTCGCCCCGGGTCGCACGCCTGGCAATGGCGGGTGAGGCTCCCAAGAGGGGTGTCTGCGTACGTGAGGTCTCGAACCTGAGACCTCCTTAAGCGGCACCGAGCTGCTTACCACTCGGCCCAACCCCTCTTGGTTTAAACGGGGTTAACTTACCCCGTACAATGCTTCATTATTCAAAACGACATCACATGACGGAGAGTCAGAGTCAACTAATCTGTGTCGGCTCTTCTCCCCCATTCTCGCTTTAAGGTGCACAAGTTAGTTAATTCATAGTGTTTCAAGCAGAATGCACAAGTTAGTCATTTACCCGTTAATTCATAGCAAGAAGACTAGGAAGAGAGCAAACTCAAAAAGATAATTATTTATTAAAAAAAATAACTTCTGTTCCCAACTATATTCTCCGCAGTAATTGTCAACGGAAACCAATTGAATAGTATTAATTATACACTTTAAGGGGCCGACTTTCGTGGACAATTCTTCGAATATAAAATTGAAGCCATAAGATAAAATAATGGCACTGCCCAGGGAATAAAAAAAATACAAATCTTAACAGTGATGTGATGATAAAGAATTAATTAAATTATTTTAACTAGTAATAATTAAAATAATTAATCGGTTGATTGATATTAATTTATTTATTTATTACAATATAATTGATGTTTTTTCGTACCACCTAATAAAGTCGGGTTATCAAAGAATCTCTCGATTAATCAAATGCATCCACACGAGAGACCGAGATACATGATGGAAGCAATTATCTTTTCTTACAAACTCTACCGCAGAACAGCACTAACTCATATACATGTGATACAAGACGTGGATGCATGACTAATTAAGAAGAAAGACCCTACGAGTAATCGAGATAGAAATTTACGACTCGTGCATGTGTGTCATCAAATTCAGACAAAATCATTTCTGTCAAAACCATTTCTGATTGGACCATTTCATGGCAGCAGACCGAAAGGAATTTCCAAAATAGGCCCATTGTTGAGCGTCTGAATATTGGTCGGCTGGATGTACAGGAACTCTAGTCCGAGGGCACATAGTAATGCAACATTGAGTATGGCTACGTTTATGAAGAGCCATGCGCGGTATGAAACCATTGTCCACAGCAACGTCTCAAATCCGAGAGTCCCAAACACCGTTCTCGCGTGGTGGAAAATCGGGCGGTAGCTCAATTCCATGGAAACTATCAGATGAGCGAATGTGTACAGCACTTCGAATGCGTAATAGATCCACCTGACTATACGATGCCCTCTGAAAACATTTGTGTCATCCTTGGCAATCGACTGGTAGTAATGCGTTACCAATAGTAAGAATATGTTGGCAACCACCAGAACCTTACGGAGCTTTCTCAGGAACCGTCGTCGGAGCTCGGCAGTGCTACAAAGCCCAAACAAGACACTAGGCAATGGTTAGGGAGATTAATCTCTTGCGCATGCAAAACACATATGGATTATTGTGGAATTCTTTGCTAAGATTGGACAAAGAGCCAGCAACCACACGGACCACTTGGGTTGGGCAGGAATGGCTGAGTAACAGACTGGGCTTGGGGCAATGAATGGCTGGACCCAACAAACAAAGCAAAGGGGCCGTTGGTTTTGTCCCTTGAACAGCCCAAAACATCCAAATTTTCTTAAAGACATTGACGTATAAGTACTAAGAAGTGCATGATCCGGCCACTGAACACATCTATATAGACTGTGGCGATAAGGACTGAGATAACAGGCTCAGTAAAATCTAACCCAAGTTCAGCTCGATCCCGGTTACCCCTTTTCTAGGTCTATAAAAAGGGCAACAGCCAGTAGTGGTCCTCCAGAAAACAGCCAGCATAAAGAAACAAGGCTTAGATTTCGATGATAAACGAAAATGATAATCAAGAAATGCAAAGGTTTTAGAGAGGGACTAACTCAATCTACGGATCGAAAGAAAAAATGGAGAAATGGTGAGTGACGGGAGCGAAGTGATGGATGGAGATATCTCACTTTTCATGGCTCCAGTTCTCACCCGGCATCTCCTCCTCGTGATTACTGATTAGGAAGGAAACCTGAGATTGTTGAATTTGACTTGACATGCAAACGAAGGGAGAGGGAGGGAGAGGTAGAAATACCGCTCTGAAAGAATGCAATCATGGTCATGGTATATATATATATATATATATATATACACGCGCCCACGTACGTGGTCATGATCATGATCATGGTACACACACACATATAGTTTGTGACATCCGTTTGGCATTTGTTATTCTCTTATCTCATCTTCCTCTTCCCTTCCTTTTTCTACCCCCCTCTCTCTCTCTCTCTCTTAGCTCACCTTCCTCTTCCTCTTCCTTTCTTTGGGTGAAAAACTTGGGTGTGTCTTAAGCAACCTCAGCTCCGGCTTCCTCAACCTCGTACCTGGTCCCGGAGCCATCTCCAACCTCCAGAGACTTCATCTTGGATCGTGGTAGTTGAGCCGAAGCCTCCTTGATCTCTATCTCTTCTCAATGAGCCGAACTCGACACTAGACCAAGTCGTTGAACCTGTCGATAAAGGCTCGGGGTTTCCACATAAAACAATTTTTTTGTAGCTTAACTTTATATCGTAATCTAACAATACTTGAACCGATGACCCTCTACGAGCTGTCGTTCTTTTTGGACGACAACGTACTTGAATCTTTATCCATCATGACTTAAGCTACGCTTTTTTCAAGTCAAATTTCCGTCCTCTACATTTTATGTGGATTCCATGATAGTGATTCTTTCCAGTACAATTGAATTAAATATTTATTTATATATTCAAAAAGAGCTTCAATTCCAACTTATTCAACGTGGAAGTTGTGCTTTAAAAAAATAGTCAAATTGAAGTTGTCGATCATATATAAAATATAATCCTAGAACTATGAAAAATAATGAGTACCCCAATCTGACAATCCACCAATAACTTGTGATATTTATTCATGTGCCACCTCTCCTGCGACAGAAACCCCCCCTCCTTCTGGCATTATGATAAAATTTACTTCGAAATCTTGGTGGCCTTCTGAGGCTGGAAAAATGTCAGAGTGCTGCAAAAGCGAGCTTCTTTTCAACCCGAAGAACGATCCGTGCTAGGATGAACTTGAGAGTTAAATTTACACTGCCTGAGTGGATTGAAAAAAAAAAAAACTTGAATATATAAGAGAACTAGATATCACCAACATGCTCAAGACTCTTGTAGATCAAGTAAAAATTTTATATAGTATTAAAGTGAATTGATCATAAACTCACATTACGTCAATCCAGGTGTGAAATCCATGACATGTTAAGTCCAAGATTAAAAAAAATACTAGCTCGTGGTCAATTTATCGAGTACTAAAAAAGTCCAGATATTTAAAGTCACTATTTCACATTGACTAGATTGAAGGAGGATTTTAGATTTATAAAATAATTGAATTTTTAGATAGTAACTAGATTCAAGAATTTTTAAGTTCAGATGAAAACTTTACAGTATATGCAAAAATGACGAGCACGAACAACCCTGAGCCAACGCAAAAACTGATAAATGCTCTGTCGAAGGCACGCGTACGGCTTATTAAGAGGTCTTTTTTCGAGGGGGGAAAAACAACAATCGACAAAGATGGAAAGAAGTGATGGGCAAGACAGCGTAATACTATTAGTACTGATTTAGGTGCATTTAATTGAATATTTTTAGATTATAAAAAAAGTAAGATTATATGAAATATCGTGATTTTATATGAAATATATATGTTATAATATGAAATTATTATATTTAACAAATATTTAAGATCATTGAAAAATTAAGTAAAATGTAATATTGTAATCTTAAAGATTTATTAAAATATTAATTACATTTTTCTATTCATGGATGAGGAAGGGAGAGGGAGTGCGGTTGCTTTTGTAATCAGTAGTGGACTTGGCTTCCACCACGCACAGTGCTGGCCGCATGTAAACTCACGATACCAACCTCCAATTGGCGAAGTAAAATTGCCTAACCAATTGCAGCGAAACAACGCGAAGAAGTTACTGTACCCACCTAGGGCCTGTGTGGTTGGATGATGTAAGTTTCGTCGCACTTTGCCTTGTTTGCAAGGCAAATGTTGACATACCCAGCAAAAAAAAAAAAAAGGCAAATGTCGACAACTCGAAATTATCCGACCCCTTCATTTTCCAGGCAATCCACTTGCAGAAGGGTGTACACGGATATAGAGTTGATATAGGAATCTACCATATTAGATAGGCTTTAAATAGATCTTAATAAAAATATAATAGGTTTTGGACAATGAATAAAAAAATCGGTCCAGTTCCAGCACACATGGTATCCAATCTCCTGCCTGTCTCTGTCCTTCCCTTCATTTTTTTTTTTTGTTTTGTTTATTCTTAAGGTCTATGTCTATCTTCTACTATTATGCTGAAAGAGACTTTGGTATCTTTACACGATTGACATGCTCTCGGCCGCGCTCCTCCGCAACCACTCCACGAAAGGATTTAGGTCCTATAAATTATCCAATCGAATCCATGAAGATATTGAATTGAACTTTTTACCATCTTAAAGTCTAAATTATTAAGTCATGATACCTAACTTTTTTATTATCCAAATTTCAACATCTTATCTCCCCAATGTTCGATTCAATTCTTAACATCAGTTTTCACATGGAAATACATTCGCGCTCAACGGTTGAGGAGGATGCTACCACGAGACAAACCTTTTGCTTCATTCTGGGGCTAACATACGAGTTAAATACCAAACATGTAAAATATTTATATGACTCATAAGAGATTGGACTCATATCTCCAACCTACAAAGACTTCATTTTGGGTCATGGTAGTTGAGCCCAAGCCTCCTCAATCTCTGCCTCCTCTCGATGAGTCGAATTCGACACCATACCAAGTTGTTGAACTCCTCGATAAGGTTCGGTGTTTCCATATAAAATAAATATTTTTCCTATAATTTTATTCTATATCGTAATCTAATAATACTTGAATCAATAACTAAAAACTTTCATTCTTTTTGGGGGACAATGTTCGTGCATCTTTATCGATCACGTCTTAAAGTTAAACTATGCTCTTTTTTAAGTCAAATTTCCGTCCTTTATATTATATGTGCATTACATTATAGTGATGCTTTGCAGTACAATTTAATGGCACATTTATATATATATATATATATATATAAATAGCTTCAATTCCAACTATTCTACGTAAAAAAAAAAAAAAAAAGTCAAACCTAAGCTGTCGATAATATATAAGATATGATCCAAGAACTATAAAAAATAATGAGTACCCCAACCTGACAATCCACCAATAACCTGTGACATTTATTGACATATTTGGAAGTTCCAATCACCATTTCGATAAACCAATAAATAAATAATTATAAAATTAATTTAATAATTTTTTCTTGAATTAAGATTAATATTAGTTATCAGAAAAAATAAAGAGAATTTTATATAAGATATTAATGTAAAATTTTTAAAAAAATCTACCATACTTTTGTCCTGCATTGAAAAAAATTTATAAAGGATGAGTCACTTATTTATTGAATATCAAGTTAAACGAATTAGTCTGAATTAATAGTAAAATAAATAATATGATTTTAATTTTAAAAGATGAATTGTTTGGCTTAAATTGGGAAGAAAAGGAAATCATGTGAATTTATTTTTAAAATTTGAAAGATTTAGTTTAATCTAGGAAGAAGATGAAATTATGTGATTTTATTTTTCAAATGTGAAATGTTTGACTTTTTTTTAGAATGAAGCAAATCAAGTGCTTTTTTTTTATGTAAGCTACCCTTATTGTTATTATTTTTATTATTTTTCAGTTTGAATCACCAGTACTCAGAAGTTCAACAGACCATGACTAATTCAGTTCGAATAAGGAGGGTCCATTATAGTGTAAAACTCTCTCAATATGAATTCTATTTATTCACAAGATTCGAATTTGAGAGCTTGGTTAAGGGATTATTATTATTATTATTATTATTATTATTATTATTATTATTATTATTATTATTATTATTATTATTAATAAAATAAGTATTAACCCGCCAAGTAATCGTCCAATTTATATCTCTAATTTAATTAACCAATTCGGCCGTTCGGTCCAACGCTATTGATTTCCTACTGGGCTTTGATTTTGGGCCTATGCAGCCAAGAAGGGGCCGAGTGAATTAAAGGGTCCGTACAAGTTACCAGGGTGGACGCGGGTCAGCTTGAGCTGGTCCGTGCCGGTTCATGACATAGGTTGGATCGACAGGTTAAGGGTATGAGGCTGGGCCAGGTCATTAGATATCCGCCCTAACCAGACCATTACCATCCCCAACTACAAGTCAATTTTTAATGGAGTAATTAAACAAAGGTAATAGATGAAATGGTAAAATATCATTTTTAATACGATTATTTTAGCCAAGTCCATACAATTTGTTGGACGTACCGACTGTGTTAGAGATATTATCTCTATCATATGGAAGATTTTGTTTTATTTTATTAAGAAATAAATAATTTTAAAATATCAAGATAACATCTTAGCTATGTTTAGAAAATATCGTGAATACGAAATTACTTAACTGATCGATACGATATTATTTCTAATATTCTACCTACTAAATAATCGAGACGGTATCTTTGATAGAGCAATTTAATCAAAGAAAAGACTATTCTTCTTCTCAGTATCGAACCCATGCATTAAAATAAAAAATTACAAGTATATCGGCACGAGAATAATATCAACAAGTATCAAAGACCATAAATCAGGTGACCAGACACCGACTCGCAAAGGCAAGCCACCAGGGCAAATCATCACTTATCAAGGTTGAGTCTTGAAAAATTCTGATGAGCCACTGGTCTCTATTATCAGAGAAGAATCGATACCCTATGTGTCTCGGTACAACTTTCTCCCATACCATTTTACCACGCAGGCAATCTCCAAGAGTGTGGAGTACTGTTTCTGTTGTCACACTCTGCAAACATCTCACAATGTAGTTGGTCTCCAAATCTGCAATTGCAGCTGGAAATCCAACAATTCTTCATGGCAGTTTTGTTTGTTAAGAAACAAAAAAGGAAAGATCTCCAGCGTGCAACCCGTGCCCTTACCCTAAAACGTCATACGTGTAGAAATTTCTTGAAAGGAAATTTAGCATGTTCATCAAAACGGCTAAGATTATTTAAGATTTTTTTAGTGAAGGCACATATGCCGGGTTTTAGTCTCTTGGTGATATGGGCTCGAACTGTGGAATGAGTTGCGGGCGGGTCCTACATAGTTGACAAACACAATCATTTTTCACTATTCCATTAGATGAAGAAGGCAATTTAACAGACACCTTACAACTGCAATTAGACAAAATGAACTTCAAAAGAATAATATCTAGCATCCTTATGCAACCAAGGTACATCAGATACTTGTGAAGACTATAAATGCGTCAATGGAGGACTTATACTAGAAGCAGGGGAAGAGGTTATCATTCATGATATGGTCGAGCTTCGTATAGGGTTTAAAAGGTTGAGGAATATATGCACTTAATCTTGATGATTCCAGCTCCCCGGACATCAATCATAGTTATCAAAGAGAAAGGCCTCCTTGAGCTAATAGCAAAGGGTGATACCGTAGTCGAACATAAGGTGATACAATGACGGCGTATATATATAGCAAAGGGTTCGTCAGAATGGGGTACAAGAGTGCGCCCACCTCCCCGATGCTCAGTCTGAGTGCTTCCATTCCTTATCAACGTTTTTTTTTTACTTTTGGTTATTTCTCAGATTTTATAAAAATAATTTAAATAATTAAATATTATTAGTTAGTGATACACATAAGTACAGTCACGTAATGTACCAATTACACATGAAAAAGAGTAGAACCCTTTCTTTGCCTTCTCCATTAGAGTTAATTCCCATCCAATTTCCACAGGTAAGGGTTCAAATCCGGTTAGTATCTCGTGGATTTCCACCTCCTCTTTAGTCCTACTAGTCAGACTTGTGATATCACATAAATATTATAATGTTATATATATTTATTACATATAGCACTTTCTCCTAATCTAGAGAGAGAATCTAAACGGCTATTTATTTAAAGGGTCTAATTACCTAACATGACTACACATCATTCTTATGGAGTTTCATGTAACTTACAAAGGTTTGACTGATTATTAAATAATGGCCTTGCCGGCTGCCTTGCCTTCCGTTTTGTAATCATCATGTATCTGAATATAGAGGTTGGATAATCATTTGCGCCGATGACTGAATTCAATTTGATTAAAAATATATTAAATTTTCAATGACTATGTTTATTCGGGAATTATCCAATTAATTGTAATGCTTCATTGTTCAGCTTAATTAAATATTTGTTTAGATATAAATCTCATATCAGAGAATTAATGAGTTAAAACTAACTTGTTAATGAGCTCTTGAGTTGAAAATGGGTCAAATCTCGTGACGGTTATTGTATTTATCAAATTCAAGCACACAACATACACACTGGGGAGATACATGATAAAAGGATTTTCTACCATAGAATTGTATTAATATGTATACGACCGTAACGTGTGTACAAGATAGACACGTGACTAAGCTACCACAAGCAATTGAGATAGAAACTTGGTGCTCATTCATGTATATATCCAAAAAGGATTATCTACAATAGAAGAAAGTCTGATATGTTATAGGAGGTGACAATATCTAATAAAATTAAGTTGTTTAAGATGTTTTTTTATTTTAGGTTTTATAAAAAAAACCTAAAAAATTGACTTGATTTTATTATCACTTAGTGATACCTTTTCACATAAGACTCACTCCTGTAATTTGTCCATCGTCAGGTGTATGAATATTGGTTGGTTGGATGTGCAGGAACCCTGATCCAAGGGCACATAGTAAAACAACATTAAGTATGGCCAAGTTTATGAAGAGCCATGCATGGTAGGAAGTAATATTCTACAACAGCATTTCAAAACCAAGAGTCCCAAACATTGTTCTCGCGTGGTGGAAGATCAAGCGGGAGCTCAGATCCATGGAAACAATCAGATGGCCGGTTGTGAACAAGATTTCAAATGCATCGAACACAGGGCTCGTCAGAATGGGGTAGAGAATTGACAGCAAAAATGTGAAGAAATACTTTATGATAATATATTGAATATTTATGGGTAGAGTTCACAAATGACGTGATGAGTTGAGTTCGTGTACCCAGTGCTTAATCTGAGTGCTTCCATTCTTCGTCAACATTTTTTTGATTATTTTTAGGAATTTATAAAAATAAAAATCTTAAAATAATTGAATGCTACTAGCTCATGATATCAGGTAAATACAGTTAGGTGATGTACTCGTTACACAGAAAAAGGATTAGAACCTTTTCTTTGCCTTCTTCGTTAAGGTTCAATTCCCTTGCTATTTCCTCAATTAAAGGTTCAAATCTGGTCATTATCTCGTGGATTTCCACCTCCTCTTTAGTTCTATTAATTTGCCTTGTGACATAGCCTAAATATTATTACGTAATATAATCATTACACATAACACTTACAATGATTTCCTCTTCTTTTTTCCTATTTTTTGGGTCAGCAAAGGTATTGGCTAGTGGATTTGTCTGGTTGGTCCTATGGTCTGTTTGCCGTGTATTGGTTGGTCCAAAGGTTTCCTTTGTTTATTGTGGTCATTGTTGTTGTCTATGTGACGAAATGTACCCTTCCATGCATAACTCGCAGGGGATATGTACAAACTAAGCATGCATCCCTGGTATAGTTAGCATAATCTATCATAAGCACTTCAATCGAAGTTACTATATTTAGAAGAATGTGATCAGGTGGACTCAAGAATGCCTAAAATTTGATGAAGTGGTAATATACTCAATATGGGGCCAAGAATTTTAGACACTTTTTCTTCTATTCCTTTTAAACCTATGAATTTTTTCAGTTATAAAAAATATATATTATGTTTGGTTGTAGTTTCTAAAAAAATTTACATTGTGTTTATAGGAGGTTAAGTTCATATCTACATAAAGAAATAAGCCTATAGTTGTTCACATGGGATTTGATTATCAAAATCCGCCCTCACGTGACAATGTAACTTACACTAATCACTGCTACTACACATCCACCCTTCAACAGCTAATCTCGACTTGAGCATTTCTCTTTCGTACTCAGGCGAAGGAGACACATGACCACAAGCCGAACTTTTTCTTCTGTCCTCGAGCTAATATTTAGTGTGAGTCAGTCTTCTTTTTTGTACGAACTCCGTAAATAGGCACGTCCAAGCATTTGCCCTTTCTATCTCGAGCTTAACTAAATATGAATTCCACACTCTAATATGGAGTGGTATGAGTTGACACGGTAAGCATGTTCTGCCACTTAACTAAATTATTGTAACATTATTGAATTGATAGATCCTTCAACCATTGACTAGGTGGGAAGGAAATATAATCGTCGTTTCCTCTAGCTGGAATAAGATTTTGTCAGGTGGTAGTTTTCGTCCCACCCACATTCCTTCTCGATCTCATATACGGATGGAAAAAGTGACCTGCCCAGGCTCGTAATGGGGCGGGGCAGGGCAGGTTTGAGTCTATCATCAGACGTGCTCCAACTCATTCTGTTATATTATATAATAATAATTACATATTTTTAAATTAAATTTTATTTGATTTATGAATATTTTGATAAATTAAATAATAATTACTCTATTTTATTAAAACTGGAAAGAGAGTCTGCGCTATGCTGCGATTCGATCTATCTTTTTTAACATGTAATACTTGTGTTAAATAATTATAATAAAAATATAAGCAATACTCAAGTATAGTTTAAATAGAAAATCAACAATTGAAAAAATAAATTGGACATATAATGATACAAAACCAAAATACAGGTTCATCTTGGAAGCTTAAAAGGGTAAAGTTTCAATTGACATACTTGAAACAAACTTCCATATCAATAGATCAATGGGACAGAGATCTCACCTTGAGAGTTTTTGTATTTTCAGTTCATTCCCATTTAGTATTGGAGTACATGTCAGTACTCGGGGTAAAATATAGCAATTATATAATTCTTGTACTAACTTAGATTGTAACAGTCATATTCAAGTAAATTATAATCCCGGTATTGTTATATATAAATAATTGGTGCACTTTTGTTAATAAAAAAAGGGTTTCCTAATGTTAATTAACCCGAGACCGACCCAAAAATTATATTAAAATTATGTCAAATATAATATTATATGTAATAATTAATCTTATTATTAGATTTTAACAATACAATAATATATTTAATTTTTTAAATTTGAATCTTGATTCATATTTATTTTTTTATCTTCCTAATACACAAAATATTTATAATTAATATTTCTTATTTATTATAGTGAATTTTATTTTTATTATTTTTGTATTTAATTTGTTATTATATTTAAAAATTGGTGTCCAAAAAAATCGTAAAAAAAAAAAAACGAACATGAAGTCGCCGGTTTTCATATCGCTAAACAGTTATTGGAATAGGCTAGAAACTTCAATAAAGAAGTGAAATGCTGAGAATTTTTAGCCTTTGAGGTAGGCAAAAAAGAAAGAAAAAATAGATTAAAAAAAAAAAGAGAGAGGTGAACAGCTTGTAAAGGAGACACGTGGATAGACTAGAATGCTTCCCTTGTAACTCTTCTTTAGAATATAAATATAGATAACGTAAATTCTACCCCTCTAACCAGCTAGGAAGGTTCGAGGTCCAGAGCAAGTAAGGCAACGGAGGCCTTCCACCGGGGAACAAAGAAAAAGAATGCCACGGAAGCTTTTTTTTTTTTTTTTTTTTTTACGATGGTATCCGGCACCGTGGCAACCGACTAATCCACCGGAGGGTGTATTTACAGCCCTGGGCCCCACATTAAACCCAGGATACCGACCTCCAGGGGGTTTCGAATCCGGGCGCTCTTAAAGTTTACTCAAGGAGCCTGCCACTGGGCCGTTGCCCCTGGAGCCTATAAAAGTTAAATCCCCACCCTCCCGAAAAGAAATTCTTTAATTTTATATTATTAAAATTTTTATTATTTTAGTTAATCAATTTTTATTATTTTTTCTTTATTTTCTTTATTTTTATTTATTTTATAGTAATTAATGATATGACATTCCACATGCATTGGACTTCAGTCATTATTTAGCAGAGAAAATACAACAATACTAATATTGATGACATTTCTAAAATAAAAAGTAAAGTACGTTTCAATTTTAACTAATATTAAAGTGGCGATAGATACAATGAATTTCATTAAGAAAAGTCCTCATTATTTTATGTTATTCACACTACCAACTATAAGAATTACGAGTTAAATATATTGCCAAAAGGGGAGAGGATTTCGTGCTCTATAATATGAGAATTCCAGATTGGAGCACTCACAGCCACAGAGCAGACGCATAAAAGAAGAATACTAAGAAGAGAACAAACTCAAATGAGATATTTCCTTTTCGTTTCGCTGTGAAAAGACACTTCATGTTGCTGAGGTTGACTCATGGGGAAAGAGGGCTTAACTTTCAAAGCTAGATTCGGACCGGCTCCAAATTGGTGGGATTAAGAAAATTTGAATTCGATTCTTGTGAACTCTTATAATTCCTTAATACCTCTTTTCTGTATTATTTTTAGGCGTATGGATGTTCCAATTATAGCCGGAAATGAGTTATTTGAAGATGCGCCGGGAGTATTTAATAAATTATAATAATCTCTCTTTTTTTCAATGATGGGAGTGAAATTTCCATTTTTATCAATGATTTTTGTAATATTGCGATATAATTTAGACATCCCTTGAAAGTTCGTATTTTACAAACAATAGTTCTTTCTTTTTTACAGACAATTTTCATAATAAGAAAATTTGAATATCCGTTGAAAATTAATGTGATTTTAGCCCTTTACCCTTAAGATAGCCCTTTTTCTTTCTTTTCGAAAGACGGTGTACTTAAATTTTTTAACCAGAGATCTTTCTCGATCATGAGTACTAAAACTAAGTCTCCGGCCTCTACGTTTTCTGTGCGTTACATGATAGTAATGCTTCCTATTACAATTTAATAAAGTATTTATTTATTTATTTATATTAAAAAAGAACTTCAATTCGAACTATTCTACGTGGAAGTTGTGCTGAAAAAAAAAAGTAGGCAAACGAAATAAGGCACACCATGCGACCCAGTATTCTACCTGAAGAAAAATGCAAATTTACGTGGAAATTTCTTTGGATAGTAAAAACTAAAGTCACCAACCGAACGTGGACATACATGTAATCGTCACATGGCAGTAGATCCAGTGCAACAGACGATAGATATAGAAAGCAACGACTCTTAATCAGATCTAAACCAGATCATTTCCATCTAAACTATTTCCCGTTGGGCCATCTCCGGACAGTTCAAAAGCAACTTCTGAAATAGGCCCGTCGTCAAGTGAGTGACCGTCGGTTGTATGGATGCACAGACATTCTGGTCCAAGGACACAGAGTATAGCAACATATAACATGGTTGCATTTATGAAGATCCATGTGTCATATGGAACAACCACCCATAGCAGCATCTCGAAGCCAAGAGTTCCAAACATCACTTTTGCATGGCGAAAAGCAGAGCGGGAGCTCAGTTCCATGGCAAGTATCAGATGAGAAACAGCATACAAGACTTCGAATGTATAGTAAATCCACTTAATCGTGTCATGTCCTTGGAATACATCTACGGCACCCTTGTTGATTGACTGATAGCAATGCGTCGCCAGTAGTAAGAACATGTTGGCAACTACCAGAACCTTGTGGAGCTTTTTCAAGATCCGTTGTCTAATTTCAATAACGCTGCAACCCGGCAAGACCAGACAATAGCCAATGAATATAGTGAGATTAATCACTTGCATATGTAGAACATATATGGATCGGGAATTCTTTCCTTTCCCTAAGATTTTATATATATATATATATATATATATATTATATAAAAGAGCTAACAACCTCAACTCAAAGGACCACTTCCATTGGCCAGGAGTGGTAGTGGCCGACACATACATACATATATATATATATATATATAATATAGATCATGTGATATTACGACTAGACGAGACTCGATCCTATGAATGATTGGACCCAACAAAACAAACATGTCAGAGGGCCCATTCGATTTGCCCTGAACAGGCCCGTCGATCTTCAAGCCTTGAACAGCCCAAAATATTCAAATGCTCTCTTAGCAAAGCGTTTAAGATCGGGGACTGAGAAGTCATAATTCAAAGACTAACTTTCATCGAGTAAAATATTTTTCTGAAAGAAGGAAACAAGGATGCTCTGTTTCTTGGACATGTCGAAGAGCCTCACCACTCTTCAATCGAAAAACAGAGGAGCAATTCATTCTTGTTTCCCAGGTGGTTTTCTCATATGCATCAACAAACCACAACGATTCTGGTTTGCGCCATATGTAATTAAATACTTAAAAGAGTCCTTTTGGCAATGAAAACATTAATATAGGGATCCGAAAATGTACAAAAACAAAACATAGTTCCTGCTTTCAGGCTGTCTGCTCTGCTTCATTCCTTTGATAAGACACCGCGGAGTGGCACAACAGCTGCAGCAGCAGCAGCAGCAACAATAGTAACTCCAGAAAGGCACAGAGGGAGATACGGAGCTCTGGTTTTGATGATGAACAAGAACACACCAGCTATGATTGAAAACATGCCAGATTGCCAAAGACCATAGAGAGGAAACCCCGAACTTCGAACCCAAAAACACAGAGTGTGAAGGTCACTAACTAGAACGAAAGGAGGGTGATAACTCACATTTCATGGCTCCAGCTCTCACCCGGTGATGGCATCTCCTCCTCTTGATTGAGAAACTTGCGATATGCAGACTCAGAGAGAGAGAGAGATATGAGAACTCCCGGCCGGAAAGAATGGCGTTCTTCATCATATATAGAAACCAGTGAGAACCTAGCGGGGCCCTCGGGGCACAGTGATCCGCGGATGAAAAGGGAGAGCAAATGAAAAGGGAGAGCATGAAAGCAAATGAATCTATTCAAGCAAATGAAAAGGGAGAGCAAGCATAATCCCTTTTCGTTTGGCTGATCCCTTTTCATTTGCTCAATGCTCTCTGCTTGGCCTCCCTTTTTATTTGGCTGATCCCTTTTCATTTGCTCAGTGCTTTCTACTTGCTCTCCCTTTTCATTTGGCTGATCCCTTTTCATTTGCTCACTGCTCTCTGCTTGCTCTCCCTTTTCATTTGCTCAATGCTCTCCCTTGAATAGATTCATCTGGCTCTCCTGCTCTCCCTTTTCATTCCCAGATCACTGTGCCCCGAGGGCCCCACTAGTTTATTATTTACCAACTAAGCGGATTTATAATTAGTAGGGTACTCCTACTCCGGTTCGGCCTTAATCCGGTTTTTACTTGGAATACTCAATTTTTTTACACGTTCGAAAAATTTAATACGATATCACACTGAAACATGTTAGTAAACAAGTGTATTCCTCCTGTTCCGAGTATGAAAGATGTTCTACTTGGCATTAGTTGTTCGTATATGTCACTCGATATCAAGAAATTCAACGGGTTCTGGTAAACTCATATTCAAGTCGTGTCAGTCCACCGAAGCGAGACCTTGTTTAAATGGAAAGATGTGTCTTATTATTTAGATCAACTCATTTGATACCTTACGGTCATTTTGAACACGAAGTAATTCATTTCGAGCTCCTATAAAATGCACTAACTAGATCCACGTCCACCCACACGTAATTCACTCTAAAATACGTATTTTACCGACATAATAATTGTGTGGCCCCAGATAAATTCTATTCACACCTGTATAATTGATGTAGAAACACACAAACAACCCGTGCATGTTACGAAGAGTTTAGACGAGATTATTTCGAGGAAACATCTGCGGAATCATATTAATCATCTATCAATATATATACGAATATGAAGCATTTTGAAAAGTAGATAATGAGGCAATGCGCGATAACTGAAAATAATCTAAGACTCTGGCTTTGGGTTTTATCTTCTCAATATTATCTGGATTGGCATTCTCCCTCCTGTAGGAAAATGGGAGCCGTTGGATCTCCGAGCATTGCATGTCCCAGATTTCAAGTAATCCCTGCAGTCTTATAAGGACACCAACAAATGCACAAAACATGATAAATTTAAAAGTATTTGCTACCCTTAAGAAAATTTGAACCTAAAAAATAAAGAGGATGTTTGAATTTCTCCTTATCACCGAGCCAAACTCTTAAAGTTAATTCTTGCCAAATCAACATGGCCAAAGATATTTTTTCAACGCGTTTAGCTTTTAAAAAAAATGAAGAAATTAAAAGAAAAAAGGGAATGACTTTTGTGTACGTCAAATTTAGAGAATAAAAGAAATCTACATACTACTAGGGTTCCCTTGATCGCTTTCTTAGGGTTGCCCCAATGGGACCCGCGTTGAAACTTTGCTGCTGTCGATTGCCAACCTTTTGTTTTTGGGGGGTAAACACTCAGTCTTCTAGCGTCGGAATGAGAAGCATCCAGCGAAGCCCTTGATCCAGATCCTCCCTCAGTCAAGGAAATCTTAGCCGTCCAAGCCACCGAGAAAAGCACAGATTATTTAGTAGCGAGCTGAAACTTGATGTTACTTTTTATTGTTCATTTGAGTGAATTACAATTCATTTCTCTAAATCCTTCAGCAAAAAAAAAAAAAAATCCATTTCTCTAAATCAAGTCTATATATTTTATGAGCTTTCATCTTTATTTTCAACGAAATTAAAATTCTTTATAAATTTTCGCGGCAGAGCCCGGGTCGTTGCACTAATTGAAAAGTAACATACGATAGAGGAAAGCCATTATTACATCAACAAACATAAAACTGGCTAGAGCACAATTTTAGTGGAATGAATTATTCAAAGAAAATACAAAGATAATGGTAAGATCTCGAGTCGAGTTCTATAAATTGAGAAAATTCATTTCGGGAGAGTTTTACTCGTAGTGAGCTCTCCTAACTAAAGGGTCTAATTCATCCAAAATACTAATACTACATGGACTTTACAAATTCTGTACAAGTTAGTTACCATGGTAGAAGCGGGTCAGCTCGATCTGGCCCGTGACGGTCATGGGTTAGGTGAGTCTACGGGCCACGGGTACGAGGCAGGTCCGAATCTTTAGATACCTGTCCTGATCGGACCATTGTCATTTTTAACTACAAATGTGAGGATAAAATATTCATTCCAAATTTCATCCCATCATCACAATTAGGCAAGGAGGCCCCGAGTGAGTTTTACCCCGTTAGTCTATGAAAGGGTCTATTTGTCCAAAACACTAATGAGCTTTATGTGGTGGATTGATTGATTTAAACAAGGGCCTTGCTACCACTATTCTCGTCTGAAATAGTACTAGGAACAATTTTATATTTTTCTATGTACACTACTTTATTATTATTATCATTATTATTGCTAAATTTGATGTTCATTGCTTAATATTTAATAGAACAACGAATAATGATTAATTTAGATTCGACTAGAATTGGCTAATAATGGATAAATGTTTTTCTGTATCAAAATTTTATCATAAAATTCGAATCGAAAATTTTATTTAACCAAGAAAAGTGCCGAACTAACTCCACTAACCACATTAACAACAACATTATATTTGCCGGACTTATAAAGAGCTGATATCAAATTATCAATTCTGATTCCTTGCATCATAACTCACTGATACAGTTTAAGCTCATATATATATGCACTAAGTGAGGGGCAAAAAGATTGATTATCAAAGTATATTACAGTGTATGTTTACACCTCATTAGGATTGGGATCGAATGTGAAAGAAGAACTTAGTCTCATGTTCAATCACAATTCTATATTAGAAAATTAGTTGAAAATACGTTAAATTTCACTGTATATGTAAAACATATGCCATTTTATTGCAATTTTAATTCTCCAATTATAACCGCTAAATCAAGTAATCCGATAAATCAATTATGCACCACGTATCCCTACAATTTGGTATATATTATTTCTTATTTCTTCTCATATTGTGTAGCGTTATATGCTACTGACGTGGCAACTGGCTCGGCATTCCCATCTCGCTGCATGGAACAGGAGGTGTCGGAGTCCTCCTCCTACGACCTTACTGATTGCCATTGGAACAGATGATTCCAAGCTGGAAGATAATCTATATATTTTTCCCCAGTTAGACATAGTAAAATTTGATTAGTTTCAATTGGATCGAAATAAGTTATGTTTACTCTTTCAAAATCGATTGATGCAGAAGCAACACGCATGTAAAGCTTCCGTCGATTACTTACTAGAAAAGTTTGTTCTTTTTAACCTTTTACCCTTTTGAGGATCCACATGGTTTTGCAGCACTCCAAGAGTCCAAATCATCAATCTCAGTGCCCTGAACTTTAATTGGCATCTGTCCTTCTCTCTCTTTTTTTTTTTTTTAAAATAACAGAGGCATTTTTCAAGCCCGACTAACAAGGGTTGCGACACTTTCTTCCTCGGGACACACCGCTTCTGTCCTTCTCAATGCGAAAGAAAGGCTCGTCTTTGCTTCTCCGCACACTAGCCTTTTATCTACAATAGAGTGATTATCTCTCTATTGGAAAATTATGTGATCTAGTCATCGGACAATTAAGAAGGTGAAAAAATTAATTGTAGGTAGCCGAATTTTTTTCTTAAATTTAAATAATTGATATGAGTCATTAGATTAAACTGTTGAATGATACAGTGACTGGATCGTAAAAGTTTCCTTTCTCTTTGATGCATGAGATGCTTGCATGTGGCAAAAAAAAAAAAAAAACAGTTGGATTTGTTCCCTACCATATCCTGCACGCATTGTGGCTATTAGCCTCATTTCTTGATGCTTGCGATACCACGTTTAGAAACTCAGCTGGTCTAAATTCCGGTAAATCAATCCACTGTAGTGTAAATGCCTCCTAATCAAGACGAGGATTTCAGTGGAGCGATCATACTACGTAGATAATACTGACTTGTTAAAATAAAAAAATATAATTTAATAATCAACTATATGTTTAATGATTTTGTTCATAATAATGGTTCATGTTTAGTGTGTGCCTCTGTGTGTGTGTCGGGGGGCATACAAAGTGCGAAAATCACCCCAAAAATTTAATTGCCAGCCCAGGTCCTGCACTTGAGGGTAAACTGGTAAATACACACCCAAGGATATGGACAAATGAAATACTGTGGAAAACATTTTCCGTTTTGCAGAAGATCAAAAGAGGCGCCTAGTTTCCTTTTTTTTTTCTTTTTTTTATAGGTAAAATAGTAGTAGTAGATTAAATTGTATTTAAAGAATAATATCCTTCAAAAAATAAATCTTCGACACAAGAGGCCCAAAAACTCATAATATGTTTGATTATGGTTGGTGAAAAAATTTACATTGTATTTATAAAATGTTGAGTTCATATTTATATAAAAATATAAACTTTTATTTGTTCTTTTTATTGTATATGGGATTTAATAATTAAAACTCGCTCTCTCATAATAGCGTAATTAACCTCAACTTGAGCATCTCTCTTTGATACTTAGACGAGGGGATACACCATGAGGGGAACTTTCGCTCCCGTTCTCGAACTAATAACCTATGTGAGTAAGACTTTTTTTAAGTACTCCATAAATAGGCACATTCAAGCATTTTCTGTTTCTGTATCGGATTTAATTGAACACGAATTTCATATTCTTGTCTAGAATGGGGTGAGGCCACCACGGTAATCATGATCTACTACCAGACTAGATTATTAGAACGAAACTGAATTGATAGATCCTTCAGCTTTTGAGTAGGTAGAAGGGAATTATAATATTCCTTTGCTCTCGCCGGAATAAGATTCTCGTCCGGTGGAAGTTTTCGGCCCACCCACACTCCTTCTCGGTCCTATCGAGACACGAAATTATTCAAAGATGAAGTAGCCTTATTGGCTCATTTAACCATCTTTTTCAGCTTAAATTAATCAACTAATTCAACTTGAGAAAATTGGGATTTTGTTTGGTATAATCGTTCTAGACCTGAGATCAAGAAAGTTGATGTCATTTTAGTTTTTTAACCTTTGGAAAGCTCTTTCTTTCTTTTCGGAAGACAGTGTATGTAAATTTTTCAACCAGAAATCTTTCCCGATCATGAGTACTTCAACTAAATTTTCGTCCTCTATGTTTTCTGTGCATTAGATGATGTTCCTATTACAATTTAGTGATATATATATATATATATATATATTAAAAAAGAGCTTCAATTTCAACTATTCTACGTGGAAGTTGCGTTGAAAAAAACTAGACAAACCGAAATAAGGCACGCCATGCGACCCTGTATTCTTCCTTAATGAAAAATGCAAATTTAGGTGGAATTTTCTTAGAATGGTAAAAACTAAAGTCACCAACCGAATATGGACATACATGGAATCGTTACATGACAGTAGATCGAAACTCCAAAGAGCTTCCGTCGGAACAACAGACAATAGTGCTTCTTCTACCGGATAACCTCCGAAACTTATCTTGTCTACTAACTTCCATATGACCACAACTAAATCTGAACTGCAGGTGTATAACTGACATGGAAACTAACGACTCTTAATTGGATCTAGACCAGATTATTTCCATATAAACCATTTCAGGCTGCGCCATTTCCAGACAGATCAAAAGCAACTTCTGAAATAGATCCGTCATCAAGTGAGTGACTATCGGTTGGCTGGATACGCAAGCATTCCAGTCCATGGGCACAGAGTACAGCAACATATAATATGGCAGCATTTATGGTGATCCACGCATTATGTGAAACAACAACCCATAGCAGCATCTCGAAACCAAGAGTTCCAAATATTGTTTTTCCGTGGCAGAAAGCAGAGCGGGAGCTCAGTTCCATGGCAAGTATCAGATGAGAAACAAAGTACAGGACTTCGAATGCATAGTAAATCCACTTGATGGTGTCGTGTCCTTGGAATACATCAACGGCATCCTTGTTGATCGACTGATAGCAATGCGTCGCCAGTAGTAAGAACATGTTGGCAACTACGAGAACCTTGCGGAGCTTTCTCAGGATCCGTCGTCTAAGTTCAACAGCCCTGCAATCCGACGAGACCAAACAATAGCCAATGAATATAGTGAGACTAATCACTTACATATGCAGAACATATACGTATGGATTGGGGACTTCTTCCCTTTCCTTGAGATTATATATAAAGAGTATGACTAGAGGAGACTCGAACCTATGAATGATTGGACCAAACAAAACAAACATATCAGAGGGTCCATTCGATTTGCCCTGAACAGGCCCGTCGGTCTTAAAGCCTTGAACGGCCCAAAATATTCAAATGTTCTCTTACCCTTGTGGAGTGCAAGTAAAAAACCGTTTAAGATTGGGGAGTGATAAGTCATAATTCAAACACTGGCTTTCACCGAGGAAAATAGTTGCTAAAAGAATGAAACAAGGATGCTCTGTTTCTTCGACATGTCGAAGAGCTTCACCACTTTTCAATCAGAAAACAGAGGAGCAACTTGTTTCCCAGGTGGTTCTCTCATATGCGTCAACAAACCACACCGATTCTGGTTTGTGCCATATGTAATTAAATACTTTAAAGAGCCCTTTTGGCAATGAAAATATTAATATACGAATCTCAAACTATGCAAAAACGAAACGTAGCTCCTGCTTTCAGGCTGTGTGCTCGGCTTCCTTGTGTTGATAAGACACAGTAGCTGGCACAGCAGTAGCAGGAACTCCAGAAAGGCGCAGAGAGAGAGACGGAGCTCGGGTTTTGATGATGAACGAGAACACAGCAGCTATGGAAGTAATCCAAAATGATAAAGATTAATTGAAGATATGCCAGATTGCCAAGACCATAGAGAGGAAACCCGGAACTTCGAACCCAAAAACAAAGAGAGTGAAGTTAACAGACTGGAACAAAGGGACGGTGATAACTCACATTTCATGCCTCCAGCTCTCACCCGGCACCGGCATCTCCTCCTCTTGATTGAGAAACTTGTGATACGCAGTCAGAGAGAAAGATAGAGATATCAGAACTCCCGCCCCGAAAGAATGGCATTTATAATAAAAATGGGGTTGCAGGGGGGTGATGAGAACCTAGTGGGGCCGTCGGGCCAAAAGACACCAAAATGTATTTTTGCCATGAACAGTTAAAATAGTCTTTACTAATAAATTGCTAATGAATAGTTAAATTTGACTAAGACTAAAATGCCTTTTAGCGATGAATAGTTAAGATTGTTTAGCCAAAATATCTTTTAGCAATGAATAGTTAAAATTTTTTTAGCAATGAATAGTTAAAATTGTTTAGTCAAATTTAACTATTCATTTGCGATGAATAGTTACAATTATTTAGCCAAAATGTCTTTTAGCAATGAATAGTAAAATTGTTTTTGCGATGAATAGTTAAAATTGTTTAGCCAAAATATCTTTTAGCGATGAATAGTTAAAATTGTTTAGTCAAATTTAACTATTCATTAGCAATTCATTTGCGATGAATAGTTAAAATTGTTTTAGCAATGAATAGTTAAAATTGTTTAGCCAAAATATCTTTTAGCGTGAATAGTTAAAACTTTTTTAGCAATGAATAGTTAAAATTGTTTAGTCAAATTTAACTATTCATTAGCAATTCATTTGCGATGAATAGTTAAAATTGTTTAGTCAAATTTAACTATTCATTAGCAATTCATTTGCGATGAATAGTTAAAATTGTTTAGCCAAAATGTCTTTTAGCGTGAATAGTTAAAACTTTTTTAGCGATGAATAGTTAAAATTGTTTAGTCAAATTTAACTATTCATCTGCAATGAATAGTTAAAATTGTTTAGCCAAAATGTCTTTTAGCAATGAACAGTTAAAATTTTTTTAGCGATGAATAGTTAAAATTGTTTAGTCAAATTTAACTATCCATTAGCAATTCATTTGCAATGAATAGTAAAAATTGTTTTAGCGATGGATAGTTAAAATTGTTTAGCCAAAATGTCTTTTAGCAATGAACAGTTAAAATTTTTTTAGCGATGAATAGTTAAAATTGTTTAGTCAAATTTAACTATCCATTAGCAATTCATTTGCAATGAATAGTTAAAATTGTTGAGCCAAAATGTCTTTTAGCAATGAATAAATAAAAAAAAATTTAGCGATGAATAGTTAAAATTGTTTAGTCAAATTTAATTATTCATTAACAATTCATTTACGATGAATAGTTAAAATTGTTTAGCCAAAATGTTTTCTAGCATGAATAGTTAAAACTTTTTTAGTGATGAATAGTTAAAATTGTTTAGTCAAATTTAACTATTCATTAGCAATTCATTTGCGATGAATAGCTAAAATTGTTTTAGCGATGAATAGTTAAAATTGTTTTGCCAAAATGTCTTTTAACGATGAATAGTTTTAATTTTTTTAGCGATGAATAATTAAAATTGTTTAGTCAAATTTAACTATTCATTAGCGATAAATAGTTAAAATTATTTAGCCAAAATGTCTTTTAGCAATGAATAGTTAAAATTGTTTGTTCAAATTAAACTATTCATTAGCGATGAATAGTTAAAATTATTTAGCCAAAATGTCTTTTAGCAATGAATAGTTAAAATATTTAGCGATGAATAGTTAAAATTGTTTAGTCAAATTTAACTATTCATTAGCAATTCATTTGCGATAAATAGTTAAAATTGTTTTAGCGATGAACAGTTAAAATTGTTTAGCCAAAATGTCTTTATGTCTTTAACAATGAATAGTTAAAATTTTTTTAGCAATGAATATTTAAAATTGTTTAGTCAAAATGTCTTTTAACGATGAATAGTTAAAATTTTTTTAGCGATGAATAGTTAAAATTTTTTTGGCGATGAATGGTTAAAATTGTTTTAGCAATGAATAGTCAAAATTTTTTAGCGATAAATAGTGAAAAGTGTTCAGTCAAATTTAACTATTCATTAGCAATTCATTTGCGATGAATAGTTAAAATTGTTGTAGCGATGAATAGTTAAAATTGTTTAGCCAAAATGTCTTTTAGCAATGAATAGTTAGAATTGTTTAGTCAAATTTAACTATTCATTTGCGATGAATAGGTAAAATTGTTTAGCCAAAATGTCTTTTAGCGTGAATAGATAAAACTTTTTTAGCGATGAATATTTAAAACTATTTAGTCAAATTTAACTGCTCATTAGCAATTCATTAGTAAAGACAATTTTAACTATTCATGGCTAAAGCACATTTTAGTTTCTTTTGCCCCGACGGCAGGTCCTCCTGTTATAATGGGGGTGTTTCGAAAAATTTTTAGATGATCTCAGTGCATGGATGACGTGATGAATCTAGCCCATGAATGTTCGACACATCTCCAAAAGCTAACTTTCCCTTTACTCGTTTGGTCTTATTTCACCATCAAGAAACGAAAGAACACTTCCATCTCCGAAGCAAAAATGAAAGAGTAGGGTGAGTGAGGGGGAAGGGTACTAGTATCTGCTAATTATAACCATGTAAAAAAAAAAATGGATCCCTTTCCCCGTTTCACAATGTTCCCGAACTTACGTCTTCTTGCTCTCAAAATGAGAAAAGACTTGTCGAAAATCGCCAGTTGGGTCAGTCCAACCAAAAAAGACATGGGACATACGCAAATATTATTATAAAGGATTATTTTAAATGAATAAAAAAAATGATGTGACAGTTAATAATGACGTATTAAATATTTATTAGTAAAATGTATGGATTATGTGACAAGATGAGATCATGCAAGCATGTCTCGGGTATTCCACGAAAATAATATGCAATAATGGATCAAGAAAGTGATTAGGGCAAAAGAAAATAATTTAATAAAATAATAGTTTTTTTTGTCATTAATAATAAAATAATAGATAAAATTAATTAAAATTTATATAATATTTCATAGAATTTTCCTAGTTTGGGGCGTCGCCCACGCAGTACACGCCCCTGAACCTATCCTTAATGTGAAGGTTAAAATAGTATGAGATCTATTTTCCTTAAATAAGTTCTTAAATTTAAGTTTTGTGAATGTGTCAAATTTTGTTTGAAGAGTTTTACCCCTCAGTAGGCCAACTCGACTCAAAGATTTATTTATCGGGATATTGCTCTCGTTCATGAAAGATGTTCTGCTTGGTAATACTATCACTCAATATTCGAAAATTCAACAGGTTCTAACTAATTCAGATGCAAGCAGTAAATTTTCTTCATTCACAAGACTCGGATTCAAGACTTTATTTAAATGAAAAGAGATATTTTACCATCTCGATCAATTCATATCGATACTGTATGACTCATTTTTAACAAGAAGTAATTTGTTTTGAGCTTCACCCTAAAATAAGTAATTTACTGACGTAATAGTTTGTGTGACCCCAGCTAAATTCTATTCACATGCATGTATAATCAAGGTATAAACACATATAAAAACCCGTGCGTGTTATGAAGAGTTTAGACGAGATTATTTCCAACTACTCCCTTCTCGATCGGAAGGACCCAAAGGATTAGAGGAAACTTCGACGAAATTTCTGCGTCACCACATTAATCTTTTATCAATACATGCATACATATATGAAGCATTATGAAAAATTCTATCGTTGATGATGGGGCAGGTTAAAATTTCCACAAATGCCCTCGGGCTCGCAGCCAGCACCGCTTCTCCGAATGCTGTATTCTAGGTATTAATTTCTCCTGACCGTAATATCTATATGCGCAACATAGTAAAACAGGATTACTTGATCAAAAAAAAAAAAAAACAGGATTACAAAATTTCTCTCAGCCTTCCACGTGGCTCCCTGCCAAAATTTTTAGAAAACCCCCTATCTTTCCTTTCTTTTTTCAGCAAAAGAGAAAAAGATCGCATCATCATTTTCACAGCTTTTCCTTCCACAATTCCTTCCCATGGACGGGCTTCCTTCTCAGAGTCAAGGGTCGGACCTCCTTCCCCGCCTATCACCTCGATAGACTGTTTCTTCTGGATCGAGACTTTTGTGTGTTCAGCGCTCTCCTTTCACTGCGGGAGACTATCTTTCGTTCTTTGCCCATTTTCGTCGCCGCTTTGTATTCTTCACTAGATCCTTAGAAATCCTAACTCTTCTCGTTTGCCTCATTGCATGGTGGCTGTTGTTCATTTTTGGCTGAGGAGAGGAGGAACTTGCTTTCTTTCATGTGGCAGTGGTGGGTTGCACTTCTCCGGTGGTTGCTGCTCCACTTTGACTGGGTAAGGCTTTCTCTCATCTCGCTGTTCCTTTTCGATGGTGCTCTACCAGATCATTTTGCTTCAGAAGAGTCGATTGATGTCGCGATTTTTTATTGATGTCAGGTGGATCTTTCTGCCATCTTGATGTTCTTTGTTTTCGAAACCTACCTAGCTTGTTCTTCTTTTTTTTTTTTTGGCCGCAGTTCTTCTTGCTGCAACCCATTCTTATGTTCCGCTAGACTATTCCACGCTCAAGGTAGGTCAGTCTTTTTGTCATTTGGTTGTTTTGTTATCGGTTTTCCTCTGGTCGAGATACCTGATCTGTTGTCTCATTGTTATCAATGTCAGGTACATCTTTCTGTTGTCCAACTATTCTTGTCTCTGTTCAATCGTGCTTTGGTGGAAGCAGGCAGGTAGCTGGTCTGTGGTGTCTTCATTGCGCATCTTCACTGATGGCTGGTGAATTTTTTGCTTTGTAACTGTCCTGAAATTTTTTTTCCTGCCTCTTAGTTTTTGTCAGTGCTTTCTTTATGTGTGTTTTGGGAGATCTGATCGTTATATGCTGTTGAGCCATGGTCATCTGACTCCCAGGTACATACAGAGTACTTGCGCAGAGATTATCTGCTCATGAAGTCCTATACGTTGATTCTATTATCGAGTTATGGATTCATCTAATGCATGCATATTTTTCTCTTCATCTTCCTCAATGGAATTCTCTTTTTTGCTTTTTGGTTGGTTAGGGTGCCTAATCCTCGAATTAAAATTTTCATTTATCTTTTTACTGTAAATCAGGTTATTCGTGGATTGTTCATGACAGAAGTGCTCCTAACAGGCCTCTCGATTCGGTTGTCTTATCGAGTCTGAAGTTGTCCTCAGCCATGAATGAATTTAAAAAGATGTCTTTGCGAGTATGATTGCATTTTTTTCATTTACTTTTCACTTAAATGTTGGTTAATGATCTCTATTCCTAAATGTTACTCCAGAAAACACAAGATAAATATGTCGATAATCCAGAAATGTTAAAATAGGACATGTTTGCCTGTTGTTTTCTATATATTCTATTCTTGAAAACTGGTAGCTCTTTCTAACCTTCCTTCACTGTATGCCTTTATTTTCTGGTGCTCAATTCCTAATGTTTAACATGTAATCGCAGGAAAACTTTTTCAGTAAAAAATCGGAGACTTGAAAGAGCTTTTCAAGATGATGAATACAATAAACAGCGGAAGGAGTGCTCCCTTTGTTGATGATACTGTTCTTCTTGAAATTTTCTTCAAATCCTAGAGGGTACGACAAACGATTTCATTTAAGGAGTGCTTTCTTCTAGGCATAGCAGAGGTACGTATGCTTTTTTCTGTTGCAATAGCAAAACAACATTCTTATTGTGCTTAGCTTCCGCAGCTACAAATTCTAGCATTGAAACTATCTTGCATGAATACTAACTCATCAAAGTAATGTATTTATTCTACACTTGCATGAAATTCTTATGTTCACAAGCCACCAACTGAAACCAAGAAGCTATATTTGTGGTTTAATTTTACCATGTGATCATTCTAATACCCTAATACTGATTAATGATTTGCATTTTGAATTTGTTGGTTGATGTATCAATAGAAAAAAAGCCAGATTAGTTAATTAATTAACTTAACATACATCGTGCTAATGAGATATGAGACTGTAAATCATTGTTTCTCTTTGTGTATATAGTTCCTTAATGATTGGCTAGGCCAACTTAACATACATTGTTTCCTTAGTGAACTAATTCTACCTATTTATGTAATTTGTTATATTCCTCTTATTCTTCATGATTTCCCCTCAACTACTTGCAATTTTAGAATGATCCTCCGATAGTGCCCCGATTTCTTTGTGAGCGCAGGTTTGAATGTACAGATGATAGTCTTGATGCTCACTTTGCCGCTGCTGTATAGTGAGGCCGTATAGTTTACCGGGGTCTGAAGTTGGGAGTTTTGGTGGTCAAGTTGTACTTCCAATTAGGTCACAATATTCAGCATGAAGAGGTGGCTAAAAGTGACCGACAGTCTCAAATAGATTTCTAACTCATTTACTATTGGCTGTCCATGAGATTACTTTCTAATTAACTGAAACTTTTCTCCTTATGATCTCTGAGATGCTTTCCTCTTTATGTAGGTTTTTGGAGGTCGTTGCTAGAGGGCATGGGATTGTCTTGAAGATGCAATGATGCCTTGAGACATTCTTCCAACAAGTGAATACTCATGTTTAACACACCTGCTCGATGGTTATTTTCCATAGCTCCGCATTGGGCTCTGTACATGGTTTGCAGAACTTGGACCTGATTGTGCATATTGTTCTCTGGAGTTATGATGGGAAGTGTAACACATGAAACTTTTCTTTACTTCCAACATGAATATATTCATATATTTGCCATTGCAGGAAAAGACAGAGGCCGGGATGAAGCAACTCAGGAAGAGCCTCAACTTCAAAGCAACTCGAATGCCTTCATCTTATCACACTAAGGGAATTCAGGTACCTAAAACTAGAAAACAAAGAAATAAAAACTTGCTTTTTCTTAATGCCATACTCCTTTGGACCATCTAATGAATGATTTGTCAACATGATCAGCTTGATTTCATGTATGTCTTATGCGAGGACCGATATCATAGCCCACGTCATGAAATGTTTTCTATTTCTGCAGTCTTCAAGAAAAACAAGCTTAGTCAGAGCCTACTGAGCCAACAAAACACTTCACTGAGATCCCGACTAAAATTCAAGGCTGGAACTGATCGCTCTCTTCAGCACATGATGTTACAAAACGAACTCATTCCCTCAACATCACCGGTGGCTTCGTCTCAGCAACTACTGCTGTTAATGGTGAGAAAGGTAGCAGAGCAATAGCGACAAGTTGGAGAAGAGTAGTGAGATGCTAAAGAAGGTTATGACATGCTAAAGAAGGGAATGAGGAGCAAAGGCATGTAGCAGTTAGAGGTGCAAGACTTGAAATGTATATATAAAGAATACACAATTCATTTTATAACATTCCATCTTCACCTTTAGCTATATCATGGTTATAAAAGAATTTGCGTTCTGTCTTCCTGCAAATTGCACGAAGAAAGTCTGGAATCTTAAACTACATTTTAAAAATTAGCATGAATTCCCGTAGCAATGCACGGGTGGTTAATCTAGTTATAACTAAAAGACTCACTTATTCGAAAGAATTACAAATCAGTTCTATAAATAATATAATACAGAATTGTAAAAGTAATTCTGTGTATATGCTAGATGTCGATTTGTGCTGTGCACAGGAAATCGAATAAAACAGTGATATATAAATGATCAATAAAATGGGATGTATTGTATTTTATATTTAAGGGCTGTACAATTTTAGACGGTCAAAAAAGATACGTTGAAATGGTGAAAGAATACGAAAGATCCACAAGTCAATAGTTTTAAAGTTGTACTGTTACGTGGGAGACCGGGGCGTTATGACCGCAAACCTAAGATTATCAATCTTATCTGGCACTCTCTCTCCTCTAGGAATATGGGAGCCGTTGAACCTCCGGACATTCCAAGTCCAGAATGTCCTGGAATCCCCACGGTCCTCTAAGGACGCCAACAAACGCATTCGTAATGGTGCTTACGAGTATTACATAAATCTGAAATTGATAAATAGGTTTTAGACAGATTTAATAAAAATACGGTAAGTTTCGGATAATAAATAAAGGAATTAATCGGTTTCAATTCTTGTTTCGGCACACAAGGTACCTAAAATCGGAACATGTTAATTTATTCGCACGACTAATTTTAATTATTCGTAACTTTCTCATTTAGACTATAATTCATGGACCGTTTATAATATTGTATTTCAAACTCGATGAATATTTATTGGAGATAATAATTATATATATTTGATAAATTTTCATGCATAATGTATCATTATAACTTAAAATTATTAATAAATAACAATTAAATATAATTAAAATTATACATAATTTTATTAATATTAAAAAATGAAATAATAATAATCATAAAAAATATTTGAATAATTTATATTTTATAGGCAAAAATAAAAAATAAATAGGTTCTAACGGAGTACTAGGAACCTATGGTATCTTATAAGTTATGGGTAGGGTTTGATTTCAATATTTAATAGAGTATAGTCCGGATCCAAAACTTAGGAACCAATCTTATATAGGGTGGAATTCGAATGTCATAGAAAAATATGGGTTACCGGGACGTAAGCAACCCTACGCATAGAGCTAGGGTAAATTCAAAAGTATTTACTGCCCTGAAGGAGATTGCAACCTGAAATGAAAGGACCAAGGGGGGTTGAGCCGAGTGGTAAGCAGATCGGTGCCGCTTAAGGCTCGAGACCTCACGTATGCAGACACCCCCCATAGGAGCCTCACCCGCCATTGCCAGGCGTGCGACCCGGGGCGACCAACAGATTAGTCAAGTATGGTTGGCTGAAAGATGCTATCTCACCGCTGGTGGGGCCTGCTTGGATACCGTGGCTGGCGACCAAAAAAAAAAAACCTGAAATGAAATGGATGTTTGGATTTCTCCCTGCTGCGAAACCAAACACTCGAAGTTAGTCCTTGCCAACTTACCGCAACATAAGATTTTCTCAACGCGTCTCACTTCAAAATATATGAAGAAATTAAAAGGAAAATGGGAAAGATTTTTGTGCCAGTCAAATTTAGTAGAAAGTCACGTGTATATAATGGGTACATTACGTGATAATTCTAATATGATATCACGAGCTACTTAAATCAAGTTATTTTTATGAGTTTTTTCGTTTTAAGTTTTATTAAAAATCTCTCAAAAGTAATTAAATTCTATTAATTCACGATAATTAAATTTTATTAATTCACGATATAACATTAATATTATTACGTAATACATCAGTTATATATTAGATTCTCTCCAAATTCAGAGAATAAAAGGAATATATATATTACTACGACAACCCTAAGCCTGCCACATCACCGTTTTCTTAAAGTGCCCCCGGTGGGACGGACCGCGCCCAAACATTATTGCTGCCAAGTTTCTGCTTTTTCTATCTCTTTTCTTAAGTTTTTTGGGTAAACTTCTATTGTTCTTGAACCATTGAGATGTTGAACCAATGAGAAGCATCTGCGGACGCCATTGATCCAGGTCCCCCTTTAGTAAAGAAATCTTGGTCGTCCAAGCAATCGAAAAAACCACGGATTATTTAGTAACTTGATGTTTTTTATGGTTCATTTGACTGGATTACAATTCATTTCTCTAAACTGATTCTATATGTTTTATGAGTTTTCATTTTTATCTTCAACTATATTAAAAAATTGTACAAATTTTCACTGCGGAACACAGATCCCTGCCCTAGTTGAAAGGTAAAATAGAATTAAGGAAAAGTCATCACATCAACAAACATAAAATTGGCTGAAGCACAGTTCTAGTAGAATGAATTATTCAAAGGAATTCAAAGATCATTGTAAACCTTCATGTCCGGCTCTTACGAATAGAAAAAATTTACATTGAAAGAGTTCTACTCCTAGTGGGCTCACCTAACTCGAATCAAATTAGTCAAGATTTGTTAAATTTCTTGATACCAGTAATTCAGATCGAAAAAGAATAAATGCATATTTATAGGCTTGGAAAAAATATAAACTATATTAAAATTGATATTTAATCAGATCGCACGATTGATATATGCTCTAAACATAATTAACCATTTTGTTCGGCCTTTCGGTTCCGGCCACTGCGATTGATTTCCTACTAGGCTTTGATTTCGGGCCTATGCAGCCGAGAAGTGGCCCAGTGAATATATAAACCGGTCTAATTTGTCCAGAATACTGTTAATAACTACATGGGCTTCACAAATTCCGTACAAGTTACCATGGTGGACGCGGGTCTGCTCGAGCTGGCCCATGACGGCCAAGGGTTAGGTGAGTAAACGGGCCACGGGTACGAGGCAAGTCCGAATCTTTACATACTCGACCCGATCAGTCCACTGTCATTCCTAACTAGCTGCAATTCAAGTTAAAATAGTGCGGAGATAAAACATTCATTCAATTTCATCCCATCACATTCTTTTCTAACAATATATATATACACACACACAAACATATATATATATATATAGACACGCACACATGTATGGTTTTGATTTCGGGGCTAAAGGAAAGAAGGCCCCAGTGAATTAACTCGTTAGTCTGTGAAAGTGCTGAACTTCCTCCACTAGTCACGTTAGCAATAAAGAGGCGTGTATTTGTTTGTTACACCTCATTGAGATTGAAGGTGAAAGAGGAACTTAATCCAACGTTAGAAAATAAGTTGAAAATCCTTAGAATATGTTAAATTTCGTTATACATGTAAAACATACAATTTGCTCTCAGATTTATTTAATTCTCCAATTATGATCTCTAAATCAAGCTTTATAGATAGATATATATATATATATATATATAAATATATCACGTATCCCCGCAATTTAGTATGTACTAGGCACGTACCTGTGCTATGCACGGAAGGAAAATAAATAAATGATTGTGGAATACTTGAGTAGACCTGTATAATTAGATTGTTTAATTATAACATAATCCAATTAAATTTATTTGAAATTCATTAATTTACATAATAGGCATAGCATTCTCAGTTGTTAATCATATGCAATGTTAATTTTATTGTTTTAAGTTTATAATTTAAATCATTGGTTCAAAAAAAAAGGTTTTTACAGTTAAAATTGTAGATATTGAGTGATGGAGTGAGAATGGAGAATTCAAACAGTTAATGAAATATTTTTACTGTTAAAATTGTAGATATAAAGTAATAGAAGACTCTTCTATTTTACTCTTAATCAAGGGAATTTTATAAAATATATGTATATTATAGATTTTAATACTTAAATTAGATTAATAATAAATATAAAAAAATAAAAAATAAAAAAGACACCAAACTTCTTAAGCGTTTGTATATAATATTATAGATTTTTTTCATATATGTAACGCTATATGCTATTGACGTGGCAACTAGCTGGGTACTGCCACCTCCTCGCTACACGGAGCGGGAGGTGTCGCAGTCCTCCTCCTTTGACCTTGCTGACTACCCTTTGAACAGTTGATTTCAAGCCGGAAGATAATCTATATATCTTTTCCCAATCAGACACAGTAAAGTTTGATTAGATTCGATTAGATTGAACCAAATTATGTTTCTCCATGGAAATCGATTGACACGCAATGCGTCTGGAGAGCTGCCGTTGATTATTTACTGGAAAAAGTTTGTTCTTTTAATCTTTTTACCCTTTTGAGGATGGATATGGTCTTGCACTCCCCAAGTGGCCAAACCACCAATCTCAGTGCTGTGCACTGTAATTCGCATCTGTCCTCAAGATAAACGAAAGGCCAAACAAGATTCCTCTTCTTTTCTGCATTAGAATGACTAACGGAACAATGACAATTCGAACTGAAAATATAATAAAATTAATCCTATAGGACTGAATTAGTCGTTTTTAAAGTAATATGACTCAATTGTAAAAAATAATAAACATATAGGATTTTCAGTATTATTTTCGTAAAATATATTTTGTGTACCATTAAAATTTTTCCTCAGTAACCGATTATGGCCATTGAAGCTTGCACGTGGTAGAGAATAATTGGATTTGTTGCCTACCATATCGACTCCTAGTCCTAGTGGCTATTATCCTTGTTTCTCGATTTAAAACTAAATAGTTCGGACTCATCTAAATTCGAATGGAATCAATCCACTAAGGTAAAAGTTTCGAACATAACTCATCTTTAGGGGCGGCTCCATAAAATTTGTTCAAAGGGACGAAACCTAATAGAACTAGTACGCAACAAATAATTTAAGCTCAACCTTTCCAAAAAAGCATATAATTTAAGGAGACGAAATAAAATCATTCGAATTAAATTAAAAGATTGAGTCCAAAACTCTATAGTTGTAGATTTTCTCCGCTCCTTATAATTAAATCTGAAATATTACTTTAAAAAAGTTGTCTCATTTTCAGTCTTTAACATGAATTATTAGGACAGATATTAAACAGGACAACTACTAATTCTTCCTAAATATGAAGGGCCATATACCCAGTCGGGAAGATGCGCCCACAGGATTGTGCTAAACATCCAAGGCAAAATATATGCTGATAGAGACAAAAAGGGTTGTAATAATATCGTTTGTTATATTAACCGAGAAATTTTAAATGTGATTTTCATCAACGATATTTCACGTACCGTTTTTTTTTCGGTAATCAAATATTTCACGTACCGTTTTAATTGTTCTTTCTTCTATTATTTGTAGACCTCTACATCTCATTTGTAATCCAAAAAACATATATATGTACATGTATAGGTATATATATGCCAATAGAAAGTGGGATGGGGAATGTCAACGTGGGACAGGGAAATGTATCTGTGTGCTGCATGCATGGGTTGACATTTTCACGGTCGTTGCAGACAGTGGCCGAGGTGCCTAATCTAGTAACACTCATTATTCTTAATTATTAAAAAAAGACTTGCATTATTCTTGATGATAAAAGAAAAAAAGGAGGAATATAATTGTGCGCAGCCTCCTCCAAAAAGGTTCTTTGCCTTCTCTGTTGTGGATATAAAGTGATCGATCAAAGTGGTCTGAATTGTTTTACATGTCGGAAACAAGAGTCACCCTTCGATTAATAATGTATTGTCGATGGTGCAGCTTGAAGATCATCCGCAGGATGGGAGGAGGTTAATGCCGAAAAAGTTGCTCATCGATTTAGACATAACTGCGTTGTTACCCTAAAAAAACTGTAAACAGTGATAGAGAAGTGCAGACACTCACTCTTATAAGCTTGTTGAGATGCTCGTTTCTTGGCAAAAGGAATCGGACAAAAGATGGTCAAGCACATAAAACATATGTTCTAGCTTAGTAATATGTAGCCTACGTTAGCAGAAGAAGCATGGTAGAGGAAAGGATGCATAGACCCAATATACATATATATATGTATGCCCTTTTTATTTTACTTGATTTAAGATTTAAGAAAGGTGTCATGATTCATGGAAGGAGATAATAGATGAGTTGAGAAGGGAGGCATAATCGAGATTAATCAGTACATGAAAGTAATAAAAAAAATGGAAGTATACTTTGTTTTTTTTTCCCTTGATTTTTTTATGATTAAAATGAGTATATTAATTTAATTATAAGGTTTCGTAAGTACAAGTAAAATAGTTGTAGAATTAATTACCATCCAAGATTTTTTCATTTTTTAACGTAAAAATATTACCGATATATAGTAAATTTATTTAATTTCACGTTACGATAAACTTTATAACTACGAGTTAGCAGTGTAAAGATCATAATCTCAAAACTAAAAGACGGAGAATAAAAAGTCTCATTGATGAAAAAATAAATAAACCACTTTTTGACTTTAAATGGAGAATCAAGTGTCGCTGCACTGGCTGTTGTCGACCGTCGTCGCTTTTTTCTCTTGGATATGTTAGGGTTAAGAGGTCCAGCTATTAGAACAGCACTACCATGAGTATCATATCAAAATTAAAACGCCCAAATGGAAGCACGAGAATCCTGCAACGACGCCACTGAGATCGAGCTCCAAGATATTGTGGCCCCGACCACTCACCTTTTCTACATAGATTATGGGACTAGATTATCAACATGTGTTCCAGATCTCCCCACAATGTTCCTCTTTTTTTTTTTTGAAGGGCTTCTACCGAAATCCAACAATATTAAAAATTTTGATTAATTCATATTAAAATCTTTAAGTGGATCTAGAAATAAAGCTCTCTAAATTATAAATTTTTTCCACATTAACATAAATTTTAATCCAATACCTTATTTAAAAAGAACAGTTATTGAATCACCTCGAAAATCTATACTGATTATTCTCCGCGTTGTTCTTCCTAACTTACCTCGTTCCCCATTTTCTATTTTCTTAATCAATTATTTTGTGTGGCCTATAAAAGGAGACTTCATCAAGGCCAATCTTCTTCATCCAGATAAGCTCAGGAGGGAACAGATATGTTAAAATCCGAGGGAGCTGAATCTCACAAGGCATTGGTTGCTTACTCTCCCCTCAAGGGCTTCTAACTCTCAGTCTCAGCTGTTCCAGTCAGCTAGGGAGGGCTTAATTCACTCGATTCTTAATTTTTCCGGTAATTGAGTGGGTGCTGCTGGGGAAGAGGGGCCCGCGGGGGGAGGGTACGTAAACAGTGTCTTGCTTGCTGTAATTTGTTAAACGGCGTCGTTTCAAGCTCCAGACAGTGGCCTTCTGAACAGGTAATTTAGTTTAACCAATTACTCCGCTTTCATTTCATCACTTATTCCTCTCAGGTCTCTCTGCAGAGAGTGCATAGTTAGAATCATGTGTCACCGTCGTCTTCTTCATCATGACTCTCTCGTTATGGAGTGAAAAGTTTGTACGTTCGAATGGGTTGAATAACTCTCCCTCGAGGGCTTCAGTACCATACCTGAATCAACTGGTAGCGAGAACCTAAGTTATTCTGGAGGATGGACAGTGCTTTTCTAGCCATCTTTCGATCTAGGGCTCATCATATAATATTGTAATGCAAAAATTGCAGGTAAGTGAATATATTAACCCTCCAAAATCTTAAGAAACCCTACACGATCCTCAATCCTACATGCATCTATGGCAGCGCGTCCAGATTGCAGCTCAATCTTCCATACTTCCCGATCTTAGTTCGTTTTTCTGAACATAGGCGAGGCGAAGCTTAATGGATTACAGGGATGCCCTTTGAATCGTATTATCTCTTCTTCAAGTGGAGCTCCTTTTATGAAGAAGAAGAGAAGATCATTGTTTTAAGCACATAGATATTGCCACTGTGCCTGCGAAGACATTCAATAAAATTGGAATGATATGAAAAAGATTGGCATGGCATCAAGGATGCAGCTTAATCCCGATCATTCCCTCAGGAGCAAGAGATGGCAATAGAACGCACATCAGCGAATCTGCGACCACTCTCTCTCTCTAAGCAACCGTAGGCTAAGGCTCGAAAATCTACACCAGCACCCTTGTAGTTTTCTTACTTCTTTCCGTCTATATATATTTTCAAGGAGAAACCCTAACTTAAAAAGATAAAAAAGACTTTGAGTTTTAATTTCGATATAGATATCCAACTGAACTTACAAGAATTCGGCGAGAAATCTCTCGAAGTGCTCCATTAACACAGGGATACTGCCATTGGCAATGGAGTCAATATTTTGTTTGCAATGTATTTTGTTGTGTAAAAATATCTCTAATTTTGACATGTGTGAAATTTTCATATTTTTCAATATTTAACTTTATATATGTTATAATCTGAATCGTGATTTACATAATAAATTTATTATGTATTACATATTTTATATTTACGCGCTACAATTAGCATTAAACGGAGTTCAGTAGATGTGACTGGGCTTCTGCCTAACTGCTAGCCTGTCCTTAGATCTAACAAGACTGTGAAGCAACAAAATACTCAATAACCAAGGTTTTTCATCTAAAATTCGTAGATAGAGAAATTTTATTTCCTTAAGTTTAAATTAATAAAAATTTATGAAATTTTTAAATATTAAATAATATGTATTAAAAAATTTAATAAGAGATCGATCTATTTATTTTTCGATGTAAAATTATTTCTTTAACATAAATTTTCATTAACTTATATCCAACATAGTCATTAGAGAACGCACTCTTACCAAGCCGCTACCCTCCTCTACCTCTCCCAGTCAAACACCCCCATCTACCCAACCAGCCCGATGTCCATGGCTGACACCTTCCTCAAATACAGAAAGTCTTCTTGTCCAATAAAACTGCTCAGAAGAGAGAGTGGGGCAAAAAAAAGGAAAAAAACAGATGGGGAGACTCGCCGTCGCAGTGGTCGTCCTCTTCCTTAGTTCCGTCACCTTCTCTCGGGCATCCGAGCTCCCTGAAAGTGACGTCATCTCCGGAGACCTGCCCTCCGCCTTGTCCGAGTCCACTGATGACACGATCCTACTGCCTGCCAAGTCTGAAGACTCCGCCGGCTCTGAACAACCGGAGAATGAGATCAGAACCAATATCGAATCAAACAAGGAGGTGAAGGTGACCACTGTGGCGTTTCGTCCGGCCAGCCACAGTCTCGATGGGCGGCCGACGATGCCAGCTTCCTTCCGTTTTCCCTGCCGCCACTGCCACCGTCCGGTCACGCCGTTATATCTGCCAGTGCAAGGTCGCGAGATCCCGCATTGGAATGACATGATCCTCGCAAGCGAGAAGCTGGATTCCGAGGGCGGCCTGGATACGGCCCGGTCCACCATGACCTTCGCCGCCACCGCCGCCGCCACCACCACCACGAGGAGGAGGAAGAGGAGAAAGTAGGGTTTCTGACGAAGTTCCGCAAGCTCGTGATGGATGATGGGCTCTAAGGGAGATCATCAAATGTTGATGACGATGAGGTGATTTGTAGTTCTACTGGTACTCTACTCGCTTCTGCTGTGTTTAGTATGCGTCGGCTAAGCGCACATAAATAACGTCGCATGATGTGAGATTTGGAAGCACAGCTCCACATGTTATGTCCCTATGTTGATTTGTTTTGTTGTGCGGTGAGAATGGTGGTGATACAGGTAGGTTACCCAATCCACTCCGAGACGACTCACCTGAATTAAACTATACCGTTGGGATCTAAGACAGCCACTGACTAATTTAGACTGACTACCTAAGACACCCGAGGCGACTGACACGTTGAATTACCAATTCAAGTCATATCATAGAGTTCACATCCTAGTTCCAGTCACGTTAATTAAATCGCACACCCGCTGCCTTAGGAAGATCTCCCGCCACGAATCACTTCGATATCAGCATCAACCGGTGGCGAGAACCAAAGTTCTAAGGGAGAATGGGCAGTTCTTTAGAAGCCATGGTCTTCAATCTCAAGCTCGATCAGATATTGACGTGTTGTAATGCAAGACTAAAGTCAAGCATATATCAATTTTCAATCCCTTAACATATTTTAAATCCGAGATCTTATTTAAAGAAAAGAGGTGTCTTACTATTTCAGCCAAATGAATCCACTCTAAAATAGCTTGGGTATATTTTAACCATCGATCATTAGAATTTTCCTCTGAATTGTATGGCTACCGTACTTAGAGCATGGATCAAAACCACTCTTGGGCGGTGGACGCGGACAAGGCCCAAACGTGCTTAAGTCGGGAAGACCGTAGCTCAGAGATTGAATTCCCTCTCCTCGGAGGATTCGGTCTGGGGTAATTATAAATTCACCTACATATAAGGTGTGTTACAAGTAGGCCTTACAAACTGTATCGTGCCGTATTTGAACGTATTCGGATTAAAAACTCCGATGATCTAGACATAACACATTTATTTTTCATGTTTAAATGGGTTCGTCTCTAAACAATCGTATCTAACCAGGTTGATCCATGTAATGTATAATGTCTTTAATATATAATTATACTCTAATAATATATGATATAACTATTAAAATAATTATATCTATAGACAATTAGTATAATAAATAAATAAGATTAATTAATTACATACTATTTGATGATAATGAAACATGTAATACATGTAATATTTTACATATCATAAAATTTATATATGCAAATATGTTAAATAGGTTTAATATTTATATAAAAATAGTAAAATGTATTTAATAAACATGTTTATAATCGTGTATTATTGAATTACACAGGTTCAACATATTTAAACACATTTGTTTATCGTGTCTTAACGTATTCATGTCTAAATAAGGTTGACCCAAACCCGCTTAACTCTTTGTCGTGTTGTGTCATGTTGTGTCGGATTATCGTGTCATATCAAAAAATTACCATGCTTAATTACAACGGCTATCTTGAGAGTAAATATTTACACGTGTCAAAATTTGCATAGTGATTTAGGCAACGAATCCATTGGGTACATACTATGCAGGGAATATCTACCCCTCTGGGCAAGTCAGCATGTCGTGGTGTGTGTTCTTAAGTGGTGGCATTATCAAAGCAAAATTAAAGGAAAGCACCATTTGCTGAGGATTAGCTCCACAATTAAAAACCAAAAAAACCAAACTCCACAATTTTAAATCAGGCAGCATGTCGTAATGCGCGCCCGAGTCAAAACCCAAGATACGAAGCCCATAGAACAACAGAACGTGTCGTATAAGGACGTCTTGGATGACGTCACTTGGGCGCTCTTTGCCACATAAAATAACCGGTGCGGGCCCCACTTGGCCCCTCTTCCAATCATATTGCAGCCCCGCAAAAGTCCTTCTTCCACCGTGAATGTTTCCTCCCTACGCCGGCTCCACCTGAGCCCAAGGTCTCCCTGGATGGTGGTGCCGATTCCCAGGCTCAAAAGGGAGTGGCGTGCGTGGGCCTGGATCACGCCATTAGCACATGGCATTTCCCCGGGCTCGAACCTGCTGCCCGGACTGCCCAGCTCTACCTTCCCCAGTCCAACCCAGATCTGCCCTCCTGCCCTATCTCCCCGGCTGATACCTGCCTTAAAATACGGCGAAAGTCTCTTGTCCGATCAAACTGATCAGAGTAGATGGGGAGACTCGCCTTCACACTGGTCGTCCTCTTCCTGAGTTCCGTTGCCTTCTGTTGGGCCGCCGAGTTCCCGGAAAATGACGTCAGTACCGGAGATCTGCCCTCCATCATGCCTGAGTCCACTGACACGATCCCCGCCGATTCCGGAGATTCTGACGGCTCGAAACAACCGGAGAACGATGTCAGAACCCTCGAGTCAAACGACGTGACCACTGTGACGTTTCGTCCCGCCGAGCACAGGCTCGATGGGCTGCCGATGATGCCTCTTTCCTTCCGTCCTCCCTTCCGTCTCTGCCGTCACTGTCCCCGTCGTGTGATCCCGTACGGGAACGATATGATCCTGGGTTCTGACTCTGAGGGCGGCCTGGATCCGGCCGGGTGGACCCGGGTCCACCGCCCCCGCCACCATCACCACCACCATGGTAAGCCTGAGTTCGAAGAGAAGGGCCAGATGTTTCAAATGAAGTGGCACAACGATGACAGCGATGACGACGATGATGATCTTGATCATCACCCAAAGAGGTTCCATCACGGTCGTCGCCACTTCAAGAGAGAGGATGATGAGGAAGAGCATGATGGCCGCCGCCACCACCACCACCATGATGATGATGATGATGATCATTACCCAAAGAGGTTCCATCACGGTCGTCGCCACTTCAAGAGAGAGGATGATGAGGGAGAGGATGATCGCCGCCGCCACCACCACCACCATAACCACAAGGATGATGAAGAAGAGAATGGCGGGTTTCTGGCTAAGTTCCGCAAGTTCCTGATGGATCGGTTCTAAGGGAGATCTTCACATGGCGGTGATGATGATCTGAAGAGTATTTCCACTGGTACTTAACTCGCTTTTGCTGCCTTAATTACATGCTACTAAGCCTATGTAAATAACCTTGCATTATGTGAGATTTGGAAGCGCAGCTGCCAGTGTTATGTCCCTATGTAGTTTGTGTTGTTCCAGAACAGCTGTTAGACCCTGTACTTCATGTATAGAATATATTGAGGATGTTTCAGTTCATCCAAGTGCAAAATGTCTAAAAACTTGGGTTTGGTTCTGTTCTCTTCTTTGGAGATCTTCCGCTTTTCGATCAATCAACAATATGCGACCATTCGATAAGTGCTGGCACGATCATCTTCAAAGTCGGGCACCAAGACACATTCAACAGCTAACGCACAGCAGCTACAAGTTTGAGAGATGATGAGAATGCCCGCAGGAATTGGAAAGTCTTGAAAATTTCGAAACTAACTGGAAACTTCCACGAGTAAGATGGTAACTGGAACAAGCAGTAGTGAATTTCTACATTCAATGGACAAATTTAAATGGACACATCCCAGAAAACTGGGAAAACGATGAACTTCTCTTACAGTTGCCTGATTCAATACATTGCTTTTCATAGCAGAACGGAGGTTCAGGATGGAAAGACAGATTCCATACTTCTGGACAAAATTACAGTTCTTGGAATCATAATGTTGGAACAATTGTAAGGTATGCATTTCAATTACGACAATGGAATGTGTGTGAGGTTCGTCCAAATATCATGGAAGCACTTATTCCATCATTCTAGATCTGCTGAAAAGAGTTCCTAAGTTTGCAACTCAGAACAGGCTACGGGACTGACCTCGACTGCATCTCCACTAACATCAGAGCAGGTCCAGGGAGCGGTAGGCCTTGGCCCAGGAACCCAGTCGAGATTGATATTAGACAGGAAGATCCCCTTGAATGGTGAATTCTTTATCCCCTGAATCAGACCCGGTTGTAGAATCTTCACACCTGAAACATCTTTTATTGTGATTCCATTCACAACAGGCAGGGCATTAGGGTCATAGTTGTCATCGGGGTGGTCTCCAACATTCCCTGAGATCTTTATTGCCTTCCTGGCATTTCCTATGTATACGCTCGAGACAGTAATGTTCTTTATTGTTCCTCCTCGTCCGGTGTTTGTCTTTATATGGATCCCGACTCCCATGTTGAACAAAGTGATGTTTTCTGCAATAACATTCTCGACCCCCCCTGAGGTTTCACTTCCTACCGCGATCCCAGCAAAGGGGGATGATCCTGTGATGCGACGTATTGTGATCCCTGAGCTGGGACGGCCATAGGAGATCCCGTACTCATCCCAACCACTCTTCACCGCAACAACATCGTCTCCCACAGAGATATAGGAGTCTTCTATGCACACATTAGAGCTCGAATCTACAATGACAAAATTCAGGGAAAAAATAAGTGAGCATAAAAGAGGAGCAATATGAATTGTCAGGAATTCAGTAGGGCGGATCTTATTTGTGGGAATCCGTTTCAATTCTACAAGTTCCTCAAAATGTGATCGGAGGAGTTTTTTGCTCCAAAGAGCGCAATTATTTTGACAACATAAAAGATCAATGACAAGGAACTTTCCACCACCATTTAGCTTCTCCAATGCCAGAAGATCCCACAACAGAAGAGCCTCAACCTTGAAACCAACCCAATCTCTTATAGACAAGAGAAGTGGTATATATTTTTACTGAATAAACTCTGTTACTCGCTCCAAGCGCAGAAAGATAAGCAATTTACAACTGAAAACATCAAGATGCATTTATCCAGGGAGGGGAAAAAAACGTGAACCTGCTGGATAGAAAACATAATACCTGGGTCAACTCCATCAGTGTTAGGAGAATCTGATGGAGCTAATATTGTGACATTCCGAACAACAACATTGCTGCAAAGAGGAGGTCAAGAGTTCTAATTAGCTTTCAGTGAAAGAGAATATCATCAAGTGGCTGTCCACAGTGACTGAAAGAGAAAACCAGTAAGGTTCCATATATGGTAGATGATGGTTATCATAATCCAAAATAGGGCTTGTCAAGGAAGAGCAAGAGAAATCTATTACTAGGTTCCTTACTTCCCCTTTTCACGCACTAGCATTGCAATTTAGAGTTAAATCTCAAACAGAGCAATGAATAACTCAAGATAACTAATATTTCTCTGTTCTAAAGGCCTAACTTTATACAAATGGAAGTATCTAAGATTGACAAAGCTGTAGCTTTCCAAAGTACACAATCAAATCTGCTGATTCTAATGAAGGACGGTAGATTAACAGCTAAGATGAGGTATAATACCTGCAATAAACTGGGTGAATATTCCAAAAGGGAGAATTCTGGAAAACCAAGTTGGAAATGATGATATCTCTAGAATTCATAAATTCTATAAGGTTTGGCCTGGTGAAGCTGAGAGTTCTCCTTCTCCACATGTTCCACCAGATTTCTCCTTGCCCATCAATGGTTCCATTGTCACCTGCAAAGACCAAATATCTCAGAGATCCTGCATTGGAATGTGCCATTTTCGAAAATATAGGTGGTAAATCACATCTTTCTTCTGTAGGATCTCACCAGTAATTATAACATCTTCGAGCCCATCCCCATGAATGAAGCTCATATACCGTCCACCAGGAAGCTCTCTCCCCCTTCCATAGGATGGCAAGGGATCAATCAGTGGCCAATTCGAAGAATCCTGGATCAAAGCAGTAAAGGTCCGAACAACTGAAAAGTGAATACAAGCATCGATGAAAAGGATTACTAGCAGCACAGCAACTATATAATGCGCTGGCTTCCATAATGTACTCATGTGCTTCATAGAGTAATTACGCTATGGCACGCCTAATCTGGTCAAACGAAAGGAATAATGACTATCTTACACGACACTGCATATGGGACATTTATAGCTAAAAAGTAATGCTCGAAAAAACCTTGTCTTTGCAGCCCATCCGAAGCCTTTTAGGAACACATCCTAGTTTCAGAGGATTATGAATTAAGGAATGTGGGCCACAAACTATAAAGTGGCAGATGATGCCACTAAATGTTGCAGGAACTACCAACTACACTGAGTTAAAGGAGTGGACTATGGCCACACATGCAGCTCTCTAGGCTGTCTGTCAATACTTCTAGTTTACATTAAAAAAAAAAAATGAAACAAGAATCAAGCCCCAAAGAAAGGGCAGCCCCAACAGAATTAGAGGATTCAACTCCGCTATGTAGAAACAGGGCCCTCGTAAAATAAGCATTTCAGTAAACCTCAATCAGAAGCTGGAGAAAATGGCAGCCACGGATCTGATATTAGATTTTGTGCATCTGCTGAATGCTACCTAAGGGTCCAGAAGTCAATGTGCCAGCTAAATTAACAATGAAAACTCCCGGCAGTTGAGATGATAATGAGATGAGTGGCCCTATCTATGATGTTGAGATGAGCCTGAGCTACCTGAGTGGCTTTGATGACGGCGCCTTTGGCGAGGAAGAGCGTCATGTGGCTGGTGAGGTTAAAGCTCTCCGTCAAGTAGACCCCCTGAGGGATGTAGAGCAGCGTGCCGCCGGTCCTGTTCAGGTGCTGAATCCTATATATCGCCTCCCTGAACGCCTTCGTGTTCACCGTTCGCCCGTCACCGACGCCGCCATAGTCCGCGATGGAGATGCTGTCGCTCCGGTACTTCACGGGCACGATGCCGGAGCACGTGACCTCCTCCGCGCGTGAGCCGATACGCGCTGCCGCGGAGAGTATTAGGAGAGCAAAGACCACAAGCCGCAGCATTTCCTGCGATTTTCGATGGGCTGCAGCGACCCCTGTGATTTTTTGACAGAATGCGAGTAAAGACTGGTGAGGATTCTTGTCGGTGGCTTCTTTGGAATGTGGGGCGAGAGAGTGAGTACAAAAGTGGCTGAAGAGAGATCTTTCGTTTTGGGGGTGGGTTTTGTTTAGGGGATTAAGTGGGAACCGGGGGAAAGATCTCGGACATGGATTTGTTGAGGGAGGAACAGGAACAGGAAGAAAGCTCCAAATGAAGCTTTTCAGAGTGGATTAGCCTCCATTAATAAATTCGGAGAAGACTCAGTTGTGCTTATTTACAGCGAGTGGGGGAGAGAGAGAAGTTCCGTCTGCTCTCTACCTTCTTCTTCCAAAGCTCCTGAGAGAGAGAGAGAGAGAGATCTGCCTATTCTTTCCGTCTCCTTCCACCAAACTGAAGCTCACAGAGGCAACACCGAAAAGAGTAAAGTACAGTGATAGCCGGAGAGATAAATGGCAGGATAAAGAGGAGAAGTAATCATTGGCTTATTGTATGCTCATAAAAAATTGAAAATAAAATTAAATTTATCATCGGTTATCTGTTGTTACGTATTAAGTATAAAAATTAAATTTTTCTAAGCCTTAAATTAAAATAAAATAAAAATATAATTATAAATTTGATATATATAATTACTTGCCCCTCACCCCTTTTTTCTCCCATTTAAAACTCTCATATCTTTTCCCACCACATTCGATTTTCTTTTTATTTTTTTAATGCTTTAATTTTATTTCTCATTTTTTATTAATACTCTTTACATATGAATTATAAATTTCTAATTTAAAAGTAAACACATATATATTTACTTGAAAATTAATTGTATATAATTACGCTCTTTTAATAATTTTTATTAAGATAACACACATAGTGAGTAGCACTAGTAAGCGTCTAGTTGGTTGAAATACTGTTGCTTGAACTATTGCGAGAGATTTACTCCTTAACTGGTTGATCTAGTTCGCATCGAATTAATTAGAGGTTATAGAATTTATGAGTAGCAGCGGTATGGATCGAACCAAAATTGAAAATAAAATAAAGCCACCTGCTATTGTTTCTCACCTTAATTTTTGGGTTCAAGCAATAGAAAAAAAAAATTCAACAATACATATAATTCAAATTTGTATGAGTAAGAATAATTAAAAATTGACACGCTTATACGGTGACACGGTGGCGTAAAATCTCGAGGTAAAGTTTATTGTAATTTCATATCACATGATGGATCACATCAGTTCAACCGGGTGCACTGTTGTGGCCATTAACTATGATTGTAATTATGCAGATAATTAGTTGCGTTTTATGCTGAGAGCAGGTTCCGTGAAATCGAGACCCATCACTTTGAATGTGACACGTGCACCATCACTCACGGCCGCGATTCGACTTTCTTAAGAGTTTCGAATCTGATGGGTTGGACGTAACTAACAATAATCATGACTTATCATTTGAGGCTATTCAGCCCGAAAAAAAGACTCACCATGAGAGGCAAATATGATTTACTAAACAAAGTTCACAGAAACGGTGGCAAATCGATAAATTAATATTAATTATTTAAACAGTCGTCATAATTTTTACTAATAAAATCAGTTTAATTGGTTGCTTTTTGTCACCTATAACCATTTAAGATTTTTTTAGAATTAAAGTTTAATAAAGTGGTATTTATGCGCATTACCAAAATAAGTTGACTGTGTTTGATTTTCGCTGATTAATAAATTCACGCTTAGTTAGGCATCGTATTCCACCAAAAAAATAGGTCGATTGAAATGATAAAACTTCTCCTTCCATTAAAAAAAGTTTTAGACTTTTGGAAAGTCTTATCTTTTCAGTGAACCGACCTGACTCGAACCTGAATTAGTTATGACTCATTGAACCCCTGAATATCACGTGTATTCTGTGAAAAAGGAAAATGGTACTTGCCTTGAACCAAGGTAAAAGAAGGGCTCAACTCCATTGAAATAAGTGAGACTGGCTAATGTGATGTTATAAAGTGCAATGATAGCTGCACATTAGGGGTTAATTACTTCTTCCCTTTTTGCACCGATTAATTAGGCACTGGATTTCCTCTTTGGTAGTACGTTACGTACACGTGTTTTCTTACGTCGCGTCATTTTGCGATTGCCTTTCGGCTTCGGGTTTTGATCATGCTTAATGTTCCTCCGCCTCTCCTCTCCATGTGCGCGTGTCCGTGAAGTCAGAATTCAAGTTGTGATTGCTCGTGCCTCGCTCATCAATCTCTTTCCATAACCTTCCTCTGGATTATTTAATTTTTGCTGGGCTTTACATTTAATGGGCCAGCTCGATTCGAACTAAATCATGACACCCTCAACATGAGTTCAATTCTTATCGATTGATCTTCTTTTGTCCATTTATTCCTTCTTCCATCACTTTCATCCATCCTCACTTATCCAGGGCTAACGTTTCGGGGACCGGAGGATCCATATCTCGTCCACACCATAGTGGGCTTCTTCGGCCCGGCCCATTGACATGTCTCTCAGGCCCAGGCTGGAAAGACTTCTCGCCAAAATACTTGACTGGTTTTCCCGCTTCGCTGCCAGGAAAAACCACCCCAGCATTTCGCTATCTTTCGTCTTTCGTTGCTCGCGGCGATCCCTGGCCGCCTCGTCTCTCTATCTGTACTCTGGTTCGGCGATATCTTACCTGTGAGGCAGCCTCTTCCGCCACTGAAGCAGCTGTCTTATTGACTGGCTGAAGTGAAAGGGGTTCCGACTTTAGTTTTAGGGCTCCATAAGATTTTTTTTTTTTTTTTTAAGTTTCCCAAGGAATCACTCTGTCGGATTTTCTTGTCTAAGTTGGACAGGGTCGAGCTTAGTATGGGTCAGCTCAATGTATAAGAGGAAAAAACATGTGTAAGGTTCACATGTCTACGATCTGGTAGCGTGGTTAGGAAGAACCTAATGAGTTAAATGCTGATTATGACTCGTATCATTGTCCAGGCACTATTTCCTGCAAGCAAAGCCCGGATTGATATTTTACGTTGGATTTTGGATAATCAGTGTGTGGATTGATTCGAAATTTTCCCCTGATGGTTCAAGCAGGAGAGGAATCTTGCTTTACTGTCACTTTAGTTGATTGGGTTCGGACTTCTAAGGATCTAGATGGAGTCAGCTGCCCTGTTGCTTCCACTCCATTTCCCTGAAAATGGCATGGGAAGAATCTGAGAACGGTTCTCAAGATATGCTGATTGATGGAAATGAAGGAGAAGCTCTTTGGAAGAAGTAAGGAAATGCTATTCCTGATGAGTTCAATGCCAATTATCTCAAAGTTTAATATGGTGATGCCTCTTGAAAGGGTTCTCAATGGAATTTGCTATTAAAGAATAATGAACTAGGAGAATGGTTCGATAAAACTTTCAAACTTTCTCCTATGAAAGTCTACTACATCATATTGAGGAAGCTGGTTTGTTGCAGGAAAGCTTTTTCGTTATTCTGATATCTTCAAGTGGATGTCCTATGGAAATGGTAATTTTGATGTGTACTTATCCTTCTAGATGAACAGCCTCTACATGAACAGGATTCTCCTGATCTGTTGCATGTCTTCAGATGGGAAGCACCCTGCCTGCATTCAGACCTACTTTGGCCGTAGAGAATTCTCTTTTACCCTGGACATGATATTTACTTGTGATACCTGTCCTTTACCAGTTCCATCTTCCGCTTCATCAGGAATTTCAGTTTCTTATGGGCAATCCTAACAATCCACAGAGCAGGCAAGCTTCTGCGAAATGACTTATTCATGCTGGCATGTAATTTCCATTAAAGAACTCAACTTCTTCTAACCTTAACTCTAGAGTTATTAACCCTGTCACCATATAGATGTGATTTAGCATTTAGATTACTATTATAAATGTGTTAATATTCATTAAAAAGTTTAGAAGGTGATAATTTATCAAAGCATGCTGGTTAGATTTCTCTGGTATACAGGGTACTTCTTAATGTGATTTTTCAATGAGATCATAATTATGTCTCACATTTGGATTTGCAGCTTTTAGAGGAACTCAATAGTGGAAGCTTGAGAGCTGATTTGAATTATGGCATGTGATGGTACATACATATACTATAAAGCAGTTGTGCTTTTTTGCATGACTTTTGTTCCAAATGATTTTAGAACTGGACAGAACATCACTTGGAAAGTCAATTAAATATTTCAGGTCATCATTTTTGCAGCCTCTGGTGAGATCGTGCAAGGTAATCACTTTTCCATCTCGATTTCCAACTGTCTGCCGAGCTAAGAATTGTTTTAAAGTTTATATTATAAAATGCTCTATATTGTCTTAAAGTTACCAACTAGAGAATCTTCTTTTATTTTATATACATAGACTGTGTATTCCTTGCCTTTGCACATGGGGATTCATAAAATTAACCTTTGAATACTACATTTAAGCCTGAGCACCCAACTTTTTTTCCTTGTTGATGTAAATTATTGGAAATTCAATTTGTTTTAATTCTTTATGCTGGAAATTCTTCATTGTGGCTCTTAATATACACCTTGGAATATCATAATCAAAAACAGTAGATCTAGAGTGATTATCAGCATTGAAGAAAGGCACACACTAAAATAGATGTGGGCCCATACATTTGTATCATTTATATACATGTAAATATGGCAACAGATATAATACAGTAATCAGTCCCATGTAATACACTTTCCTAATCTGTGATTCTATCATTTTTGCGCACAATCCTATCCAAACAATTGATTATCGAATATTGCAGGAGGAGATGGAGAGTTATTATAATGTGAAAGTACAACAGTCGAAGAATTCTCCGCAGACCAGTTGGAGCATCAACTTCGCCAGTGACAATGAACTAATTAGTAAACTAATGCTTTTGTTTTTGTGCACAATGGTCATCTCAGTGAAATCTTGTGATTCTCTGTATAGCAAGGGAAATCAACAGAATCATTTGTCTTTTGTTATGACTTTTTGAAGCATGCGTAGTATGATATTGGGAAGTAATTATTGGCACGGCAAAATTTAGTTGTGTCCAGTAAAGCTTCTTCACCTTTCTTCCTCTTTTGTTGCTCAGAACTGGCAGTACTGTCCAATGGCTTGAAAAGACTTAATTTCATGACATACTAGTTTTGACATTATCTTCTCAGGAAATGAACGGCCTCCATCAGCAAGAGGCATCACTGTCTTTCTTGGATTTTAGGACCATGTATCTCTTCATACATTGCTCCCTCACCATAAAGAGTTTAGGATGTGCTATCAAAGTGGCTGTTAACTTTTGCAGTCGAACATATGAGGTACAGATCTGACCATGGAATCATTTGAGGTACACATTTTCTTCCCTCATCTGCATCGTCTTCATTTAAAGTCCCTTTTATTATTTAATCCTTTGTGTACTGACCCAACAGCTTGGAAATATCCTAAAAGTGAAAAATATGCTGGGACAGCTTGTGGTTCTACCACTTAGAAGGATTTGTAGCACTATAATTGAGGATATTGTTATTAGTATGCACATTCATTTGCTAATATCTTGGAATTATAAGTACACTTCAGGCATGTTCAAAACGTTTTTAATGCTCTAAGTTTAGCAACAAAGGGGGAAAAAATGAACAAGAAAACTAAAGATGACAGAAGGTAGCTGCAGAATAAACAAGATAGCATGAATAGCATCCAGAAAGGCAAAATAATGCTTAGTAAAAGCTCCTAGGATTGCTTGGAGCTATGTTGTTTAGGGGAGTTATCAGCCTTAATTTGCAAGAACTTCCCAAATCAACTCAGGGTCAAAGGATGGCATTTTTGCTAGTGAGCAGCCTTCAAATTCTGATTCCTCCCTCACGACGGTCGGACAATCAACAGACAAAGAACTAGATGAGTTAGCACTCATCCAGAACTCATCTTCTGATATAGATTTGGGCATCAAGTCACTCGCCCAATCATCATTAAAAACTGTTTGCTGCGTTGAGGATGGGGATGAAGCCTCGCTTTTTGTGGCTCTTTTAGTCTCATTACCATTACTTTTAGCACTCTTCTTAGCCTTCTCCCTCCTTACCTTCTGACATATTGCTTGAATTTTAGCATCCACAGAGCCCTTCAAAGCATTCAACCTCGAGCAATCAGCGAACCCGAGCTCGCTTGGGTCCTTGAGGTTTGGGAAGTTAAGGCGTGCGTACTCTCCTCGCAGCTTGTATGCTGCCCTGTCATATGCATAAGCAGCGGCCTCGGCTGTATCGTAAGTGCCCAACCAAACTCTCATCCTGTTCTGGGGCAGCCTAATCTCGGCCACCCACTTTCCCCACTGCCTCTGCCTCACTCCCCTGTAGAGCTTCTTCTTATACAGGCTATGACCAGCCAGCATGTAAGTGCTTGAACAGACGGAGGTCTGAGGTGGGGCCCCTGACAGACAGGAAATCTCAGGCCTTCCATGGTTCATTCTGTTCTTCTCGTAGAACTTGCACAGGAGATCTCTCTGCCGGATGTAGACAGAGGAACCAAGTGACTCGAGATTTGGAGGAGTGGCAGTGGAGGTTGCTGGGGCACTGAAGGAGAAAATAGAACCTAAGGTGTTGGTGCCACTGGCGATTAAGAGCTCAGAAAGCGTGGATCCAATGTTGTGGACACCATTTCCACAAGGATTTTGAAGGTTAGTCTCCTGCATCCTTTACTGTGTATGTTAGGATGGATATAGTGTGAGTTATGAGTAACAAGGCGCCAAAAAGTTTGGATCTTCTTCCTCCGATTTGATCAGAAGGTGGAAAAAATGTGTTTTGGGTTAGTACTTATCATAGAAAATTGAAGTACCGGGGCAGTGAAATGGAGAATTCCTGGCCTGGGTGGAACGGGGAATCAGTATTCGAGAAGTGAGGAGGAGGAGAAGGTGACCGTTTGAGACACAGGGAATGGAGAGAAGCATTGGCTTGGCTTCGTTGACAGGAAGGATACGGTTGGATTTACCATCTCTCTGGGTATTTATAGCTCTGGTCACACACAGGGTTAAGCTTGTGCTGTGGGATTAGTCTTTGGTTTGTTCACCTCTTTAATTGCCTCTTGGTTAGTAGGTGAAGTCCCCAACTGGTCTTCCCAGTAAAGAGAGTTGGATTTTCAAGTGCTGCCCTTCTGGTTTGGCATATAGAGCCCTCCAGCGTCCGCCCCTTTCCTAGTACATCCTCAAAAACTCCTGGTTCTCTCCTTCGCATCTGTGCTTTGCCTCTACTCGAGATGATTGTAGTTGTGAACCGAAGGGCGGGTGCACTATATCAAGCACTTGTGTCAGACTTCTCTCCATTAGTTCCCAGACTTACCATCTGACTCGACCATGCATCGTCATTGCTACAGTCTTGTCCGTCTACTTGTCCCAGGATCCAGTGAAGGGCATGGTGTGGTTGTAAATTCATGGGTTTCTCCCACAGTTACCACATTTCTTACAAATCTCACCGCCAAAATGATGTGTTGTTTTCGAAGTTCCAAGTTGAAATATCTTACATGCCTACTTATGTGTCAAAACATTTGTTAGAAAGTGTTTTAAAACTTGAGCTTGAAGAAGATGAATTTTTTGAACTATATTAAATCTTTTGTGATGCCGCACTGATCGATTGTTCACGAATATGATACACTGCTGAATTATCACTGCTTATATTTTATGCATTATAAAGAACATTTCTTGTAATAATCTCTTACTGCACTGAAGCTCAGCCGTGACAGAGCCGTGGTCCTGACTAGGTCGTCCTCTCCTCGGTCTTTTTTTAATCAAAAAGTCAATTTTTGTATTTATTGTAAGCAGAGTCAGCTTTCCTTGGCGAACTTCCACCTGTACATTTCCCGCATCATCATCCGATTCTCGTTATCATTATTCTACAATCTAATATATATATATATATATATTCCATGAAAAGTAAACCAAAAATTTCAAAAATCCTCAAATTGTGTGGATTTTTTCACCTTCACCGGGGCAAGAGTATTTCAAACTGGTTCGATGGGAATGTCTCGAATCTGCTACTGCATGCAAAGCAACTGGACCATGCGTGGAATTAATCACAGCATGGTGCGGTAGATTTGGTCTGTTGGACGTCACTAAATGATAGACAAGTGCTAATGGACTCCAAAGACTTCATCGAGGCATGGAGAGGACTCGATCGACCCATCGTATATCTACTATTTCATGATATCGGTTAGATATCAGGATCCATGCCAACAGATAGCATTCTCCTCCAAAGTCAGGAAGAAATCTTTTGTCCCATGCCATGTTGCTCATGTGTGATAAATAAAGTTTTCACATATTTGTGCAGGCAGACCCTCCTGAGCTGTTAGCCACACACAGAGATGCTCCCAAATGTCAAATGATGTAGGCCTAAGGCTTGAAAACGATTCTTTTGATGGAATGGCGCCATTCAACCTCTCTCGGCTCTTATTAATGAACAATAGTAGCTTGGAATATATAATTTTGAAGGGAAATAATATAAAATTTTATCTGGTTTTTTGGTATTTTCTATCTCTGTCACGGTTATCCTTTCTCAAAAATTTCTTTTTTCAAAATTATCAAATCGCAGGAGTACTATCCCTTCCCTCCCTCTAATCTCTCTCTTTTTTTTTTTTTTCTATAACTGAGGTATCCGGGCGCCTTCCGAATCCGACTAGTAGTGGTTGCAGCACCTCCTCCTCGGGGTACACGCAATAGCTCGCAAACCACGTGTACCGGATAAGTCAGACAACTTGATGGGATCAAGAGGCTTGAAAGCTCTCATTCACAGAGGAACGTCCCTCCTAGGAGTCGAACCTCGGACCTCTTGGAAGAGGTCCCAATTCCATACATACTGCCTTCTTCCTCCTCCTCTTCTTCTTCCTCTTTTACCCCTGAAAAAGATAGCATTAAAGTAAAAAAAAAAAAAAAAAAGAAAGATATGCCTTTTATATATACTTATATATGTATATGATATAAATGCGTATCTCTTTGGAAGACAGAGCTCGTGAGAGGACACTCACAATATCTAAATAATCAGTGGTGCAAAACAGAAAGGAGCTTGGTACGACAGTAACGTCTTCAACTTGATATCAAGAATCATTTGGCGGTTTAAACTTTATCGGTGGAACTCTCATACTCATTTATTCTCTCTTTATTCTGTTATTTTCTAGATTTATATGTATCATCCTTATACCGAAAAAGATAATTACTAGCGCAAAAAGACTGACCTATCACCCACTTACATAAGTTAACTTCACATCATCTCTTTTAAAAAAAAATTTATATTTAAGATTTGTGAATAAAAAAAACCTATACTCATTTTATTGATCAGTTGATCGGATCGTATTCGCGATATTTGGTGGTATACATGGAAAAGGCTGGCTTGCACATATTTTTGCATGTGAGCTCACCAGACTCTTCACTTCAGCTCTCTCTTAGTCAAATTCGGACGGCAAATCCAATGCCCCATTTCTCATATGACAACCAGAGATTTTATATCTTCCTTTCTCCCGGTAGGGACATTGGATTCGCTCCAAACAGCTTCAGATTCGAGCCACGCTAGAACGAGGATCGAATTCGAAATGCTAGCGACGATTCACGTAAGAATAATAACAACGATTTCATGACGAGCGACTACGTGCTGCTGTGATTTTAGAGTGGCAAGCGGACAGAGTTTTGGTTCAGTGATCCAACTTCGCGTTCTCTCCCGAAAGATGCTGCACGCAAATATATATATATATATATATAAACCACAAAAAGGTATTCTTTGGACTGGACCGGTCGCACCTGTGAGCGCTCCCACGTGTCTCCGACCGACCATCCTCGGTGGTCCTATCTCCACTGGCTGACACGTAGCCCCCTGGTTCCCTCAGCTCCTTTTCATTGGGGTCCCCACGCCACGTGTCATCTTATCACCTTCATTCACGGATTAGAGACGAAGGGATTCTAGGGAACGGATTGTGTACAGCATCGCCCTTCATTCCGTTACAAAAAAATCTCAGCTCCCCCGTCCCGTCTCCATGGGACACGTCATCATGAACATGTCGTCATTTTGACCCCAGCGTTGCGTAATGATCGGACCCAATGGACTCGGTCTCGGCATATGCCACGGCTGGGGCCTGCTTCATGAATTTTAACCTGTCCACTTGGGGAGGTACTGTATCTCGTGATACAGTATCACAACGATATTACTATCACGTGATATACATTTTATATATGACACTCTTATTTGTCATTGAGGCCTAGATTTATATATAAAGAATTGAGCTTAAAAGGGAGGAAAAAAAAGGTAAGAGAACGGATTAAAAAAATAAGTAGACTGAAGGAATGAAAAGGATAAGACAATTTAATAAATAAAGCAAAATTATATAATACTTTTTTTAATTTCTATCACATTTAAATGGAAGCGATTTACAACAATTGTTTGGTCTCACAATCATATTATCAGTCACAGGAAAATTAAAGATACTATTAGTTTAGATTTTTGAATAAAAACCAAGCGAGATATATTAGTGTATGCGTTTGACGTGCGGTCAAATAATAGCTGGGGCACCAAACTAGATTGGTTGAAGTAGTACGACATCTTTATTCCTTAAGTAAGGTCCCGGATTCGAGTATTGTAAATACAAAAAATTTACATTGGAAGGCATTCACTCTCTAGTGGGTCTTTTCAGCTCGAACTAGATTAGTCATAACTTGTTAAACTTCTGCATACAGATCATTATCACAAAAATCACAGCTGGGCATACAAGAAATCATGATTGATTAATATTGTTAGAATAATTAAGAGGGACTTAGACTTTGATGAAGTAAGGGTTCCTGTTGTTAGTCTGCCATTAAAACCCTGGATTTTGGGGAAGTTGACTAAAGAGTTTCTACGTGCACGACCGACTTTCACCACCGACAAACCCCATGCAGATGTGTCCCTTGTCGACAGCGATATTTCTCAGTTATTTATTCACTAGAAGCTCGTGAGCTTCTCTAACTCCGTAGTTGACTTATACTAAAGGCTCCTCCTTGAGCTAGAGAAGTAATCGGCTGGCTAGAGAGACTCGCCAGATTGTCGCGGTCGTCACTCATTCCCCGGTATTGATAATTTCGAATATTGAGAATGAGCATCTAGCGCGGTCATGAGAAGGATTTCACTTGATGTGAGCATATATCAGATTGGCCAGGGAATCACCGTTGACTGACGCTTTTAACTGCTAAGGAAAGACCTAAGAGAACAAAAGCAAGTCAGTTCGGCGTGATGACCCACCCACTTAACGCCTCGATACTTAAGTTAGTCCCCGGATTTTACTGGAGAAAAATGTCAGACTCCGAGTAACGAACAATTGGGAAGAAAAGAGGTGTGTCAGGGCTCGTAAAAAGTACCATGTGCTCGATGTGATGGATACATCAAACGGGAATTCTAAGGAGTTGATCGCCGACGATCTACTAATGACCATGTGAAACGTGGCACGCAATGTAACACCGAGATCCGGGGAAGGGCAAAAGGACGATGTTGCCAGTGCTTTTTATTTCCTTATCAAGTAGTAGTAGCCAGCTCTCCGCTGGGCTTGATCGGTCCTAGTCTGATTTGGTGGCTTGTTCAGGAGCTCCATAAATGGGCCGGTTAGAGCCCGTTCAAATGGGTTGGGTCCTTCACCCCGTAAATGGGCTCCAGCAGACCGGCCCATGAACATTACCTATCAGGCCCACTGAGGAAGAAAGGTTTCCCGCCAACACTCCCCCTGCTTCCCGCCATGAAAACCCCACCTTTTCGTGCCCCTCCCCTCCTCTCCATGATCCCCGGTTTCTCCTCTCTCTCTCTCTCTCTCTCTCTCTCTCTCTCTCTGTAATGTGGCTTTCGGCGATATCTGATCTGCATGGTGGCTTCTTCCGCCGCTGAAAGAGGTAACTACTTTTCCTTAGGGTCTGTAAATACTGTCTATTGTAGCATGACCAGAGTATGGTGGGTTTGAAATTTGATCCTGACTGTCCAAGCAGTAGACGGATCCTGCTATACTGTGAGTTCGGTTGATAGACTTCGGACTTTTAGGGATCTCAGCGGACTCAGCTTCCCCAATTGCTTCCACTTTGTCATCCTGAAAATGACGCGAGAGGAATTTGATAACGGTCCTGAAGATATGTTGATTGATGGAAATGAAGCGGAAGCACCTCAACAGAAGCAAGGAAACACTATTCTGGACGAGTTCAATGCCAATTATCTCAAAGTTTACTATGGTGATGTCTCTTGAAATGGATTCTCTATGGAATTTGCTACTGAAGGATAGTATGCTTCATTGATATGCACTCTGTTAAAATGAGATTGTGTGAATTGCCTGGTAAAACCTTCGAAGATTCTCCAATGGAAATCTACTGCACTATACTGAAGGATTTGATTTGCTGCAGGAAAGCTTTTTCCTTACTCTGATATCTTCAAGTGGATGTCCTATGGAAATGGTAATTTGATCTATACATATCCTTTCTAGATGAACAGCTCTACACGAATATCTTTCTCTTGATGTGCTGTATATCTTCAGATGGGAAGCACCCTGCCTGTGATCAGTCATACTTTGGCCGTAGAGAGTTCTCTTTCACTTTGGAAAATGACATTTACTTGCGGTTCCAGTCCTTCACCAGTGCATCCGAGCTCGAAAGTTCTATCAAAGAAAAGTGCCCCTTCAAAATAGATATTGGACCGGTTTATAACGTTGATGTAAGTGAGAACTTTTTCCAGCATACATCTATACCTATTTCAGGGGCAAGTGGGTGTCATATATTGTTAAATTGAAGCCGTGTTCATTGAATTATTCATATAACTGTAACGCCACTCCAATTTCTCCAAAAAAAAAAAAAAACTTGCAAGATATAATGTTGCATGCCCTTTGATGAAATGATATAATTGATGCACATCTGCAAAAAAATTTTAAATCTGAAAAGTGTTTAAATTAGTATTATCATTTTGTTTTCACTTGGCGGAATACATTTTCTCCTTTTCTAAGTCTGATTTTTTGCACAGCCTGTTAAGAGACATGCATATGCTGGTGATAATGCTCTTACTCCGGTGGAGAGGGAACTCATTTTTGATATAGTAAGCTGTTAAGAGACATGTGTATGCTGGTGATATGTTGTGCAGCCTGTTAAATTCTGTTTAATCAATCTGTCTCAAACTCTGAATTGCATGTTGATTATTGTTATTTTGTACAGGATATGTCAGATTATGATGATGTCAGATATTGCTGCTCAGGTGCTGATGTTTGCAACGAATGTTGGCCATTGATGACTGTGGCGGTCAAAGTTATGGATGCTGCCCTAAGAGGTGGTAGCCTCATCTCTCGCACACTTTCTTAATCCAATGCATTTCTTCTTTGCTTGTGATTTTTCACCCATCGTTTATAGAAAAATCAATGTGCCGGTACTGATTAGGTAGTTTTCATTATCAAAAGCAATTAGTGGCTCCTAAGATGGTTTCATTTATTAATTATGAGTTCTTCTCGTAGATGATTTTGGTTTCAATCATATTCTCTGGGTATATAGTGGCCGACGTGGTGTTCATTGCTGGGTCTGTGATAGAAGAGCAAGAAGGTAACACAAATATAAATTGGCAACCCTTTCTACACTCTATTTCATGCAAGATGTGATTACTCCTAATATATGTGCAAATGATGCAGGTTATCCAATGAAGAGAGGGCATCCATCGCTGATTATTTCCGGGTGTACAAAGTAACAAATATATCTGAAAATCTGCCCACTTAAGGAGTCTTTTAAACGGAAGTATTGAACTTTTGAAGTTTTTCAGGGCAATGAAAATAGTCACAAGAAGGTTTCTTTGACTGGCAATGTCTTGCATCCTTTCCTTGCGTAAGCTACAATCATCTTCTCATTTTTGTTACTGGATATTATTTTTCTAATTCCTCTAAGGCAGACCTTTAATACAGGAGATCATATACTGAAGTGCTCAAGGATTACTATGAGGAAAGGTTGCTTTCGAGCCAAAACTTATTATCAACAGAGGAGAGATATGAGAAGATCCTGGATATGATTCTTGACGAATGTACGCAAGTTTAAGGAATGCCTTTTTACCCATTTCATTCCTCTTACACGGTTCTCTCACTTTTTGTTCAATTACAAATTAGTTGCCATATTATCCTTCCAGCTGTTACTTCTGAACTGCGAGGCAAGTGGCAAGAGAAGCAGCGATCGTCCATTTCAAAGGATATAAATGTAGTTCGATGGGAGCAGCTTAAACAACTACTTCAGTCTGGAAAACATAAGGTAGACAGTGCATTTCAAGATCCTTGGTGGCTTGAATAACAGGAAGAATTGTGAAGTGTATCATCTGTTGTTAACACAACATATTACTGTATGCTAAATAAATTTACGCTGTTTTATGAGCAGACAGACAAATAGGTTCTAAGCTTCCAATGAAAACAATATCCAATTTTCTGCATTGATCCTTGTTTGATTAAAATTTTCCTTTCAATCCTTTACAAGCTCACAACTTTCCATTCATATTACAGGGAAAGGGATTGCGTAGGTGCATTGAAGAGATTGTCTTCACGTTTACCTATCCCAGACTTGATATGGAGGTGTTACCGCCCACCATTTTTCCATCTTTCTAGAAAATTAGTTTCTAGTAAATATTTTTGTTATTTATTCTTTGGCGATGACTAAAGCAGCAAGCATATGAAATTTGATCTCTGGCCTCGAAATTACTAACCCTTGTGACATTTGTTTTAACAGGTCTCAAAACACAAGAACCACTTATTAAAGGCACCATTCTGTGTGCACCCAAAGACAGGTAAGCTACTTAATTTTAATACAATTGATCATCATATCTATGAAAATTCACAAAGTGTTTAGTGTGAATGGGCCTTTGAGATCAATAACTTTTTAGATGTTTACTGTTATGATTATCAGGAAAATTTGTTGTTCGCTTTCCCCCCCTCTTTACTACATGAAATTCAATGGCTTTTTCCTGCTTATTTATGAGACAACTGAGATTCATTGTCTTTTCTGACTGTTATTGATCTAGGTCGCGTCTGCGTTCCTATTGACCCAAGTAAGTGTGAAGAGTTTGATCCCACTGCAGTACCTACTCTTTCCATGGTATGCATCTTCGTGATTCATTTTTAATCCATCTTTTCATCAGGATTTTCAGTTTCTTACGGGCAACCGTAATAGTTCATGTAGCAGTCAAGCTTACGCTAAATCGGTTATTGATGCTGGCCTATAGTTTCCAGAACTTTAACTTCTTCTAACCTTGATTGTAGAGTAATTAATCATAATCCATATAGATGTGCTTTAGCATTTGGATGGCGCACGAGTACTGTCTTTATGTGAATATACTGATGTAGTCTTCTCTACTAGTATGAAAGGTGTCAATTTTATTGAAGCACGCAGGTTACATTTCTCTTGTAAATAGGGTGCCTGGTGTGGTTTTTCAATCAGAGCATCGTTAATTCTCGCATTTGAATTTGCAGCTTTTAGAGGAACTCAACAGGGGAAGCTTGAGTGCTGATCTGACAGATGGTATGTAAGGATATATACACTATGGAGCAGTTTTTCTTTTTCCCCTTTTGCAAGTAATCGGTTCCACAACTTAAGGATTGATGATTTTCATGTGATTTCAGAACTGGAGAGAACATCTCTTGGACAGTCAATTAAGTACTTCAGGTCATCGTTTTTACAGCCTCTGTTGAGATCTTGCAAGGTAATCACCGTACCTTCTTGATTCTCATTTGTCTGGCAAGCTAAGTATTGTTTTATAGAGTTTACGTTGTTTGCTATTTTGGATGAAATTGGCAATTAGAGAAATCTTCATTTATTTTGCGTACATAAATCTTTTCTCGCAGTATGGGTATTCCTTCCCCTTTTAAGTACTAAATCATGGGAGATTCATTCACTTCTCTATGCTGGAAATTAGAGTAATAACCAATTGATTTACCTCAACATTGCAGGAGGAGTTGGAGAGTTCTTATAATGAAAAAGTACAGCAGTCGAAGAATTCTCTGAGTTGGTAGCTCCTTCTCCGGTCAAACTTTTAAGCTCCGTTACGTTTTTCGGCTCTGATTGTATTCAGTACTACCCAACTAACTACCTATGACATTATATAAGATAAGGTGCCTATCCAGAACCTCGAGAAATATGCATGCATTGCATGAACACAAATTATTAATTATCACGTAACATACGTTAAAAAGTTTTTCAATGCCGCAAAGCCATATTCTATGACCGCCTTCAACCTCACTTTGAGCGGCTTGAATTTTCTCCTGGAAATAATCGATCCTCACCCACCAAACCGAACTGGTTGTAGTAATTGGACGTGTCTTTCACTTAAATCGTCGTAGATTTGAATCTTGTAAATGAAAAGAAATATTCACTTGGAGGGATTATACCTTTTAATGGACCAACTTAACTCGAGTCGGATTAGTTATGATTCATTAAATTTCTAAATATTAGTGGTAAGAATTTATTAAATTTCTAAATATAAGTGGTAAGAATAGAAAAAAATAATTGACCATCATCCCTCTTCCCGCAAACATCTGGTGCTTCTATTCCTCTAATCTGCCGTTTTCCGGATCTAAATTCCCATTTGATTTGATTATTAGTGAACTCTTTTCCATTGTCACATCATGAAATCCAGCAAAAAAAGGCCAAACTTTTTGGTGTTTTATACAGGGGGGCAACCAATTAATCGTGTAATGATTAACATTTCCCTGTAATCGCCAGTATTTTATATATGGAGTGTTGATGTTCTTAAAATAGGGAGAATAGTTGTCCGAATGTCAAAAATAAGTAGTGTAGTTGGATAAATTATGAGGTAACATTATCTAGCCGCTTGAATTTATATAATATACTATTTAAATTGTAATAAATGACCATTAATCCTTAAGTAATTATTATAATTATTAGTAATGAAAATTATTTAATTTATATTTTTTTAATCACGTTATGACGAGATCTGATAATCAAAGCCTTTTCTGTGTAACTGGTAAATCAATTTGTAAGCATGGTTTGGCTCAGAGAAGGATGGAACAAGTGCATGTGAGGCGACGCATCTTAGACCCACCACGTGGCAATAGTTTAGTGGACCACTCGACCAAGCACGTGCGGATTCTTACGCTTTTTTTCTGCCACGCTGGAGTGAGTGTGAGATGTTCGGGGGAGCAACACGTGGTGGGTCCCGCGGAAGAGGCGAAGCCGCGAAGGCTGTGGCTGTCAGAGGAGTCACGAGCACTCACATGATCGACATCAAATGCTCCTTCCGACTCCGAGCAGGGAACTCTGTCCCGTCCCCGCGTGCCCGGATTCGGCGGGCCGAGTATCCCCGTTGATTTTACATCAGACGTGACCAGCCAGTCAGTGGGTCCCACTTTGGAGAGAGAAAGAATTGCGGGGGGAGATTGACGGCTGAGATTTTCTGTCGCGTTCCGGTTTGTGGTTTTGACGTATTCCCTTTTACAGAGTTGGTGGGTCGACACGCATGACCCCCTAAGACCGCCACGTCGAAATCTAATCCTCGGAAACCCTTGAGAATTATTTATTAAGTCATAAATAGAATGCCCATACCACCCCCCCCCACATCTATGTATACGTTCTAGCCTTTTTAGGAATACTGAGTCTAATTTTTTTTAATATAGTAAAAATTTTATATTGTATCAGAATCAATTACGGCATCTCACCAAGGTCTGAATGTATGAAAACAACGGTAAGGATAAGTCGGGACCAATAGAAAAGTACTCGTCCCGTGATTAATTATATAATTCAAGGACGTGAGAGACAACTCGTCTGATAGTCAGTTGTTTCCCCTATTCGAGTACAGAAGGAAAATGTTAGACTCAATATTAGTTGTTGAGAGCGAATGTTTAAGAGTACACAGTGGAGTCTACTACCACTGTAGAGGGGCAGCTAATTGAAGAAATTCTCGTTCAGATTAGATTATTTCCTATCAATATACTAGGCCGCCTTATCACTTGAAAAAAAAAATTAATTCCTCGACACAGCAGGTATAGATGTTTCTTGAGGCTAGCTGCAATATAGAGTTTGAATCCAAACTCCAAGTAAAATCATCTAAAAATTTTCTGGACGCGACCTGGAAATTAGTTTGCCGTTGGCATGGACGTTAAGATTCGGGAATCTTCCTCTCGGCTTTTTGGAACTTCCTTTTCACCCTAAACTTCTTTATTTAATATTTTATTTAGTCACTATTTGGCTACACTGTCAACTAGACAGAGTTCGTTAAATTACAGTAAAAAACGACAGTGAAATAATTTGACCAATTTTGGTGGGGCTCGAGGTGTGACGTGGGCTTTTAATGCGGAGGGTGTCGAGAGCCTTTTATCTGGTAAGAAAAATGAAGGATTTATTTATTCCAAAATTTACTTTCTTCTCTATTTTTATCCTAAATATTTTTAGGCTGAATCCAGTTATTAATCTTTTCCCATAAATTCACTTTGAGTTATTTTCATTATTCTATTAGATTTTGAATTAGTTTTATTTAATTCGTAAGTATTTTTATTTTAATAAATTAGATACTAATCATTTTATTTTATCAAGATTTCATAAATTTTAATTATCATAAATATATAAATTTATACCATCTCTTAAACTATATTCTAATAGTATTTCTTAATTTGTTTTGGTAATTCGGGTTGACCTGTGCCACCACCTGCCCTATATGAGTCGAGGCACCATCCAACCTGTCAAGTGTGTAGGGTGGGTTCGGATCTTCAAATATCTGGGCCGTCTCACTCCATCGATCATTCCTAACCATGCCTTGATCACTGTAAAATTTTCTATATAAATGTGTCTATTACGAACGATGAAGTCTTGGGTGGAGTTTGGTTGGGAACCTCCTCGATCGTTCCTCGGCACACTAACCGGCTCGAGTGGTTTCTACAAAACGTATTGAGTGGTGTTTTCAGAACGTGAAAGACAGTCAATTGGGATAATAATGCTATTTTGAATTCTTTACAACTCAAGAATCGGCGTACAAATTCACTAAGGAGGTAGCAAATGGAGGGCGCCGTAGTTATATGATTATCAGGCTTTGTTCGTGAACATAATTTCTTTTCCGACCGTAACATCATTCGATCAGTTTCCGAACTCCGTGTGATATAATTCAATTTTTTTTTGTTTTCACGAGACGTAATAAATAGAAGAAGATATGAAATATAGGAAATAACCAAACACGGAATCTCGATAATTAAATTTGGAATCTCTTCTTTTTCCCCTGAATATTGTAACCTCTTCTTCTTAATGGAATCTATCTTTACCGTTAAATACGTTAGTTGCGGTTAGGGACAGGGAAGTCTGACATCGGAGCGACCTTTTTGACCGCATCACCCCTGTCTTTTCTTTCTTTTTGTTTTGTAAATTTTCCCTGAGGTGTGGAAGAAAATGGTCATTTAAGAGTTCAGACCTACCCACAGTTCTGGCGGTAATTACACCAGTGCCATTTGTTGATGTTTGACCTTCCGGTATGTATGAAAATTCTGAAAATTTTTACTGTTCAATTACTTATTAGTTCAGCAGTTCAATTGAAAAATCCATAATCAATATTTTAAATTTTAAAATTTTTAATAATTTATAATTATTAATTTTCACACAATACACATTTGATCCTTAAAATTTTCAAAAACTTGCGCAGATGGCTGACGGTGTGCTCCACATTAATAGAAGGTTTCTCTTCTATTTTTCGTTGTAAAGGTAGTCAGTGCGGTGCGGCCTTGTCAACTTGTCGGGTTCTCTCGATTCCCATTAATTTACAGCTCAATGTTTTCAGAATTGTCCCCGGAAATTTCAGGTGCAGTTTAAAAATATAGAAATAAATCGAGAAAATGGTAGCATCCATTCTCTTTATATTTTTCGATGTGGGATCATATTTTAAAAAATCATTACATGCCTCTAAATACTTGTCCTCCGTAATTGAATTTGAGATGAGTTTTCTCTTATGTGCTCGGGAAGTACACGCTCCGATATTACAAAGAAATGAGTCCCACAGCCACCCAAACACCTAAGTTGGTGGATAATGGTATTCATACTTCTTATATTCATATTATTTACCGATACAAAAGTTTTAATTAAAAACTTAATAAAGAGTTAAAGGACGAATTTTTGAGAGGCGAAGAAGATAATTTATTAAAAATATGGACAAAAAATGAAAAATATGTAAACTTTTATTCAAATAGTGTAAACTGATAAGTCTCGTAATTTAAACAATCTTATCACTCAATAGCTTATCTGATATTAATACACTAGATGTCGACCCGTACTACGCACAGAATTATCCATTGTATAGTTATTATAAATTCTTACGTTTGATAATTATTTATTATTTTTATAAATAATTAACTTTCAAAAGTGTAAAATAAGTAAATAAATAAAATATATAATTAGAAGTATAAAATAAGGAGTAGTTATTTGGTGGTTGTAATTATATGAGGGGTTTTACCACTTCATCCCTATTTATCTTTTTTATATTAGTTAAAAATATATTTATCGATTGTATTTTAGGAGTTTAAAAGTGAGACTAACTAATCTCACTTCTTTCATATGATAATAGAGATAACGGATGATGAATAATTAAAAACATTAAAAAAAAGAGTGGACAAGATTTGACATGCCTTTACTTGTATCGTGAAATTGCAATGCATTAATGATCCCTGCTGGGTTGCTGCACTCTCAGTGCGTAATATAGAACGAGTTCGTTAAATAAATCATTATTGATATTTTGATAAATGTAAAATTTGATTCTTAAAAATCGTAAAAATTTTACAGGTGTCAAATTTTAAGATAAATTTAAACAACAAGCTGATTTTGTATTATTATGCAATGGATATTTACTCTGATCCTTTCCTCTCAGTCTCACTCCAGCAATATAAAGAGAAGAAACTCTCCATCTCCCTCTCACCTTCTTCCTCTCCCTGTCCCCAACAGACGCTGTCCTCTGTTTCTTCCTCTCCATCGTCGTCTCCTGCTGCTTCGCTCAGGTGGTTCTATCAGACATTTTAGCTGATAAACCTGATCCACATCGCCCTCCACCTCCATTCTACCAAATACCCTCGTTTTCGGTTCTCGTTAATATGAAGGGACCGGCAGCACTCGTTCCGAGAATGTCTCCCCTGTTTATGTTCGTCTCGCTTCTCCCTTGCCTGGCCATGGCGGGCCACGACTACGGGCAGGCCCTGAGTAAGAGCATTGTCTTCTTCGAAGCTCAGAGGTCCGGCGTTCTGCCCAGTACGCAGAGGGTCTCCTGGAGGGCCGATTCCGGCCTCGGTGACGGCAAAGCCAGCGGGGTAAGAAACCTCTCTTCCTCTCCCGATCGGGCAAAAAATAATTTTGACTCGGCAGTTCATGTCTGAGTTCGTACCGATGGGGTTTCTGTGAAGGTGGATCTGGTAGGAGGGTACTATGATGCAGGGGACAATGTGAAGTTCGGGCTGCCCATGGCCTTCACCGTGACGATGATGTCGTGGAGCTTACTGGAGTTCGGCGGGCAGATGGCCGCAGCCGGCGAGCTCGGTCACGCCATGGACGCCGTTAAGTGGGGCACCGACTACTTCATCAAAGCCCATCCCGAGCCTCATGTCCTTTACGGAGAGGTCCCCATTTTGATCCCCTGCCGCCTTTTATAATTAAAAGTGTACCTTTTCAGATTAATAATGCAATTGCTAATTAATTAAACAAAAAAATTCATACTCATTATGTGATATTACATCAATAATATATCAGTTACATATATGATTTTTTAATGCATTATCTTCTTTGATATTGTTATAAGTGAGGTACAAAGTACCCAAATGGCTACTGTTAGATTAAAGGTTTTATTTTTGATTAATTTGTTTGAGAATTTTTCAGGTGGGTGATGGGAACACAGACCACTACTGCTGGCAGAGGCCGGAGGACATGACCACCGACAGGAGAGCATACAGGATCGACCCGAGCAACCCCGGGTCGGATCTTGCCGGGGAGACTGCTGCAGCCATGGCCGCCGCCTCCTTGGTCTTCCGCGGCCACAACCCCTCCTACTCCGCCGAGCTCCTCCGCCACGCGGAGCAGGTTAGTTGGCTGTGTTAAAGTTTAACACACACAAGACAGCCCCAGGTCAGTGAATTTACGAAAATGACACTGAGGGTGTTGGGCACTGTGCCACTTCGCGCACGTTAGCAAGCTGCCTCGCTGTCGCTGACACTTACACGAATGTGTCGTCGTCGCAGGCTTTTAATGCGGCGCCGTCGGGGAGCCAACGGTTTCTCACTTTAACCGTTGGAGATAATTAATTAGTCAGTTGCGGATGGGACAGTAGGTATCTTGTCAGGCGGGTGGGTCAAAGCAACTCGGTAAAACTTACTGCAGGCTGGCTACAAAAGCTGTAATTTCAAAAATTTACTGTCCATGCAGACCAAAAAAATTTAAATTTAAAAATACTATGAATTGTTTTCCTCTAAAATACTAGGAAAATCGTTATATTTCGTAACCGATGGTCCGGGAGCCCATTCCCCGGTTGTTTATGAGATTATTTTTCTGGTGTCTAATCTAATTTAGGGAGAGAAAAGTTTTGTGTCTACGTGACAGTATTTACGAAATAATATAAAATAATAAAATTTAACTATTTTTAAATTTATTTTGTATTTTAAGAATTTATAAAAAATTTTGGAGATAAAATAATTTTAATGGTTAATATTATAATATAATGATATCATTACACACAAGACTTTCTTCTTTGTGTGAAGAGAGTGTTGCGTGTAATTGATATTTATTATGATAATATTAATGTGACGTTATGAACTAATAAGTTTCAATAATTATTTTATAATTTTTAATACAATCCTAAAAATAAATAATTTATTTTATTTGTAATATCATATTAGTACTATTATATGATATATTTATCATACACAAAATTTCTCCTTAGGAGGTACGGTAGTTGCTCCCAAACTGTTGAGCTTTTCTGTCGCTGGCGCTGACCAAACCCACAACCAGTCTAAATTTTTAGACGAGTCGAGTTTATAGATGATGTAGTGAACTTAACTAATAAATATTTGACATTAACTATTGAATATTTGATACGTAAGCATGAATAGAAAAAGATGGTGCGATATTAAATGATGATATATTAAATATTCATTGGTGAAGTTCACAGATGATGTGACGAGTTAAAATGAGTTCATAGATAACATGATAAATTTAACCAATGAATAGTTATATTTAATAATGATGCAGTAATGATAGAATTCACAGATAGCATGATAAATTGAGTTCACATCAGAATCTCTCCTTAAAAGGGTTTCCAATGTTTTTTTTTTGTTTTATTTTTAAGTATTCTTCTTTAAAGAAAAAAGAAGGTAGCCCATGAAGATTGTTTTTGTTGCTTCATAGATACGTACGGTTTCACATACAAAAATTAACAGTGATAAGGGAGGCAATGAGCCTAGTATAAGATTGGAAATTAAAAAAAGGGTATATAACATTCCTACGGTAAGGATTGAACTTTAAACCTTCGGTTGTGAGTAGGAAACTTGTACCATTGCACCGGAACCACGGCTTCAAGGTTTAGCACTTAAATTAAAGGAGAAGCTACACGGTCTTCATGGACGCATATGTAGGATCGGTGACTCCCTGGGCGTCTGGTCTGCTGACCGTATAGACATGTAACAGCCAGCGTGTGTTCGCAATCAGTGGCAACCTTTGGGCTTTTTGCTTTTTGCTTTTTGGTCTAATATGTTTGGTGCTTCAACTTCAAGCTGGGGATCTCTTATACATATTATCATCATTTTTTCATTCTTTCAGTTGTTTGAGTTTGCCGACAAGTACCGGGGCAAGTACGACAGCAGCATCACCGTGGCCCAGAAGTACTACCAATCCGTCAGTGGGTACAACGTACGTTCATAGATATCCTCAATCGAAGGTCTTAAAGGATACGTGCTTGACGAAAAACTGAAGAAAAATGTGGTTTGTCAATGATGAACTCCAGATGAATTGAGGATGTCGCTTAATCTGTGGTCTTAAAGGATACGTATTTTGTGGTCGAGGATGTCAAGATCGACAGTGCTCTGGATTTGTGCTGTATATGTTTGCTGATGATGTTGGGTTTGTTGAACTCAGGACGAATTGCTGTGGGCGGCTGCATGGTTGTACCAAGCAACCAACAACAGGTACTACTTGGACTACCTCGGAAACAATGGGGACTCGTTGGGAGCGACGGGTTGGAGAATGACCGAGTTCGGATGGGACGTTAAGTACGCCGGTGTTCAGACCCTCGGCGCAAAGGTACCTATAATGTTCTCACCACTGGATGACTATTCCGATTTCAGCTAACCATTATCACGAGTCAGTTTATGGTCGAAGTTACTTTCGGTGATTTACGAAATCTTGTCGTTGTAGTTCCTGATGCAGGGCAAGGTTGGTCGGCACGCCCCGGTCTTTGAGAAGTACCACCAGAACGCGGAGTACTTCATGTGTTCGTGCATCGGAAAGGGCACCAAGAATGCCCGGAGGACCCCCGGTGGGCTCATTTTCCGGCAGAGATGGAACAACATGCAATTTGTGACGAGTGCTTCGTTCCTCGTGACGGTTTACTCAGATTACCTTTCTTCGGCCGGGAGGAGCCTCTTGTGTGCTTCCAGGAATGTTGTCCAGCCCTCCGAGCTCCTCTCCTTCGCCAAAGCTCAGGTAATTTGGTCTTACTTCGTTCTGTCGCACAGACCATCTTCGACATTGCCAGGCCTGAAGGACATTATCGGCCGTCTTGTCCTTTTCTTTTTGCAGGTGGACTACATTCTTGGAGACAACCCCAGAGCAACCAGTTACATGGTTGGCTATGGCAACAACTACCCGCGACAGGTCCACCACAGGGCAGCTTCGATCGTATCCTACAAGGTGGACAGAACATTTGTGAGCTGCCGGGGAGGATACGCCACCTGGTTCAGCAGGAAAGCGAGCGATCCCAATCTTCTCACTGGCGCGCTCGTGGGTGGCCCCGATGGATACGACAACTTTGCTGATCAGAGGGACAATTATGAGCAGACCGAGCCTGCGACCTACAACAATGCGCCTCTCCTGGGAATATTGGCTCGGTTAGCCGGGGGTCACAGCGGATATAACCAGCTGCTTCCAGGTAATACGATTACATCATTTTTACCACATGTTTTCTCAGTGGGAGCACAAGAATTTGTCTTTGTTTTCTGAAAAGTACTTGCCGGAAACAGGAATTCGAATAAAATTTTTTGGTATAGTATTGGACAACTGGGGGTCAACACTCAGTATATAGCATTTGTTCTTGTGTATTAATTGAAGTGTGTGTTTCTTGCAGTGGTTCTTCCAACGACCAAAGAAGTTGTCGTGAAACCAACTCCGGCCCCTGGTACATCTTCTTCTACCTATGGAATGGGGTCCATTTAGTATCTGATTTGACTTGGAGATTTTGATTTGGTCACTGAACTCAGCCACTGAGTTGGGTCTAAGATTCGAGCTCTCTCTCTTTTACAGCTGTAACGAGCCCCGGTCTAATCGCCGTAGATCAGAAGCTCACAGCCTCATGGGTTGCCAATGGAAAGACATACTTCAGGTACTGGACCGTGGTGACCAACAAATCAGACAAGTCCCTTAGATCCCTCAGCCTTCGGATCTCCAAGCTCTACGGTCCAATCTGGGGCTTGACCAAGACCGGCGATTCATACAGCTTTCCACCATGGACACAGTCTCTATCTGCCGGGGAAAGCCTTGAGTTCGTTTACATCCACACTTCATCTCAGGCGGAAGTCTCGGTTTCAAGCTACACACTTGCCTAGGAAGAAGTTTCAGTGAAAGCCGGGGAGTAAAAGAACACGACATCTAGGTAAACATCGGAATGTACAAAGCTGTGCAGGTGCATGAAAGTGCGGTACTGTCAAGATGACCGCTTCTTTCTTTGTTCGGAAGCTCTCGTCTTTACCAGTTGATTTTGATGTGGGAACTGCAGTCTTGCTTGAGGATTTGTAGGATCGAGCAGGACTGGTCATTGCTTAAGTAAGGGGATTGAAGGTTTGGAGGGTGAAAGGAGTGAAGAGACGAATGCTAAAGCGAAGTGCTCATCCTCTTTCACCTCAACTTCAATCTGAAGCCTCCCACGAGAGTTGACCATCTCTTGGGGGAAAGGGTATAGCTTTCTTTCAAGGGTCTGCTACTTCACCTCTGTTGAGTGTTGTCGGTTTGTTTTCATCTTCCTATGTTGTCTGTTCCAAATGTCGCAAAACTTCTTAATGAATAAATAGTTCGTATAGCTTCAAATTTTGATCCAGCAGCGCGTTAAAGAAAACTGGACCTAAAGGGGGCTCGATGGGGCGATTGACTATGCTATATTAGCTTCTGAATATACTCGAAAGAATCCTCTTGTCATAAAATTCTCTATTTCCATCCGTGAAGTCACAAATTCAATTCAGGAAGTTGCTTTTACTCTTCACCTTCTATAGCTGGCTGCCTATGCCATGTGTGGCATTGGATGTGACAGATATCTGACTACAGACTGCTGGTGTGACCAAATTTACGGGTTTGAGAGCAATTCACACCTTCAACGATCCATTCATGTTCGATATGAAAGAACAAAAGAGTGACCGATTGAGATTATTGTAAAAAAAAAAATAGGGGCACGATTGTTTGGTATAGTATTAGCGAGCGAGCAAGCCAATTACTTCCATGGAAATGACGTAGCAACTAGGAAGTAAGACCAGGACCCGACCCATTTACTGGTCGGGCCTCTGCACTGAACCCTGTCCAAGTGGGTCAAACCCGACCCAAACCGGTCAGACAGCTTCCGAGAACAGAGAGTGGGCTTAACTTTTAGCAGATCAAACCACCGATTCCGTGAGAGAGAGAGAGAGTTGGGGGAATGGAGTTGGAGAGTCAACTGGTGCGGCTGTGCATTGAGTCGGCTTGCAGCAGCCGCGACAGCATCGAGAGATGGCGGATGCAGCGCCGGTCCCTCGAGCGACTGCCTCCTCAGCTCGCCTCCTGCCTCGTCAGCCGCCTCCGCCAGGGCCGCCTCCTGTCTCCCTCCCTCCTCGAGTAAGTGTCTCCTTGACTCACCTTCCCCTGGAGGGTCACGAGACGAGACAAAATTGAATGCTTCAGCTGCCGCTGCTTTGATCCGTTGCCTTCATTCACGTAAATTCGAGCTTTGATTTAGTTACTGGCTAGAAGATAGAAGCGATTGAGATGAGTTGGCTTCTATGCTATCTTCTCTAAAATTGCATGGTGATATATACGGTGAATCATCTGTTTTTGCGAATTTCTTGCCAAAATTCTATGTATCATGGAGTCTAGACCCAGAACTAGAAGTGGAAGTTGTGGTTTTGAGACAATGAGTGAAGGGTGCAGCCTCCACGCCCGAGCCTTGTTTACCAATTTTATCAAATGAATCTCTTTAGAGACCGAGACATTGAGTATGGACATGTACTGTTTGCTGTAATGCATAATCACACTTGACATTTGAAACTTCTCTCTTGCTGTATGGTTTACAGCATTTCTCCTTTTGATGTAGAATCTAAGCACAATTGCTTCTCCAGGGTTTTCAAATACTGTGTTGATGAGATCGATCTTGGAGGTGAAACCTCTGTGGATGCGGAGTGGATGGCGTACCTGGGGGGATTCCGTTATCTCCGCTGCTTGAACATTGCAGATTGCCATAGAATTACTAGTTCCGCTCTTTGGCCTATTGCAGGTATACCTGCATCCACTGTTCAAAGTAAACAGTGATTCTTGTTTTACTTTTTCCCCCTTAAGAGAATCCTTTCAATTCTTCTCATGTGGTTATTGGCACAGAATGTTAAAGGATTAGTTTGTCTGCTGATGAAAGATGGAATTTCTCTCTTCTGCAATATAAGCGTTTCTTTTGGCTTCGTAGGCATGTCTCATTTGAAGGAGTTGAATCTTTCTAGATGTGTCAAGTTCAATGATTCTGGAATCAGGCATCTTCTGTCAATCTCAACCTTAGAAAAGTTATATCTCCCAGAAACTCACGTCACTGCAGCAGGAGTTGCGCTTCTTGCTTCTCTTTCAAACTTGTCTGTTTTGGACCTTGGTGGCTTACCTGTCACTGATAAGGCCTTGGGGTCGCTTCAGGTACTCCAATTTTGGGACTAGATCTATTCATAAAATTTCATTAAAAAGGTAAGATCTGCAACATGTGAATTAACCTGCCGTTGCTCAAATAAACAATTTAATCTATTATGTTATGGCTAGGAATATTTCCCTCATTCTGGATATAAAGAATAAAGTTACAACCGATTCCATGTCATCACCAAGTAACTAGGTGTTCCCTTGCTTTCAGATTTGGTAGTATGAAAAGCAAGAACGATGACTAGAAGTTGATCAAGTCGTCGGAGTGTGTCTTCGTATTCTAACCGCCGAGTGTCAATGCTTTGAGTTTACAGTGACTGCAGCAATCTGTACAACTATTTGGGCTACAAATAACTTTCTAGTGCTGAACAGCCTAACTTGTCCTAGTAGATCCATTTATTAAATCTTGCTCTCGAGTTTTGTATACCTCATCGCATTAATCCCTTAAGACATGCCAGTATCCAATAATTGTTTTTTCATATGTTCAGGCTCTGACAAAGCTTCAGTACCTTGATCTATGGGGGAGCAAAGTATCAGATAATGGAGTTGCTGTTCTTGAAATGTTCCCGAAGTTGAGCTATTTGAATTTGGCTTGGACATTTGTCTCGTTGTTGCCAACTTTCATCTCTCTTGAGTATCTAAATATGAGTAATTGTAGTATTAATTCAATATTCAAATCCCATGGTGATAAACCTCGTCTAACAGAGCTACACATAGCTGGGGCCACTTTGGATAATGAGGCTGAAACCTTTGAGCATATTGATGGAAGTTTCTTATCCTTTTTGGATGCAGCTAAAAGTTCCCTTTGCAGATTCAGCTTCATATCTTGTATGATAAGCCTCGAATATTTGGATCTTAGTTCTACTAGGTTAGATGATGAATCTGTGGGGCAGATTGCAAGAATAGGGACGAACTTGAGAGATCTCAACCTCAGCAATACAAGAGTCTCTTCTGCAGGAGTTGGGGCCCTAGCTGGATGTGTTCCAAATCTTGAAAACTTGTCATTATCTCACACTCCAATTGATGATTTTGCAATCTCCTATATCAGCATGATGCCTGCTCTCAAAGCTATTGACTTGAGCCACACGGGTATAAAAGGTAATGCTCTTTGGGAAAATAAAATTGGTTATTTTTGCAAAACTTCGAATTTGTTTCGTGAAACATCTCAGAGGGTGCTTCTGATATAGTTCAAAGTCAATTTTCCGTGTCCGCTTTTTAGAAGTTTCAGTCATTTGTATGGATCATTGAATTCCTCTATTATCTTTTTCTGTGCGAAACTGATCAATTTTTCAGCACCTCGGTTGTCATTACAGTTTTTTCATTTATAGTTATTGTATTTCATGATATATATATATATATATATAAAACCTGCAGGTGTCATCCCAAAAGTGTGCGACGAATCAGATCAGGCTCCCTCATTAACAGCTCTGCTGGTTCCACCTTTGGAAAAGCTCAATTTGGAGAATACCCTTATAGAAGATGATTCCATCTTCCCATTGTTTAAGCTTCAGAGATTGAGTCAATTATCTCTTCGAAGTAGTTCTCTAACAGATATCTCTCTGCACCGGTTGTCATCCCTCACTGACCTAAAAACTCTTAGCTTCCGTGACATCGTTCTTACAAATCATGGGCTCGATTCATTCAAACCTCCGGAAACCCTGGAGATGCTGGACATTAGAGGATGCTGGCTTCTAACTGAGGAAGCGATATCATCATTTCGAAGGAGGTACCCTCGAGTTGAAGTGAGGCATGAGCTTATTCCTGTATTACCACCACAGAGTGAGTCCTCCACACATGCATCTCCCTCGAGAGTAACCTCAAAGTCTAAGCAAGTGACGAGTTGGGCACAAAGAAAACTGCATTTGTCTCCAGCATTTATAGGTATGCATCTCCAATTTGCATGCGACTTTGGTTAACCACCTTGATTTCTCTTCTAACTCAGTGTTTCGGGCTATTCTTGATCAGATCAGAGGTTGAAATATGATAGAGAAGAGCTGCTTGCTCTGAGGTACTCATCTTTATCTCTCGTTCCAAACAATGGAGCCAACTTACCGAATATGCTACTAGATTAGTCTTGAGTTTTGTGTGATATGTTTGTTGTAATTTTGATGGTATGGCAATCTCGCCAGTGGCCGAGGCTCGTTCAGTTGTATTCATCTAAGTTGGGTACCATGGTCGGATTTGTTCGGAAGCAGTGATGTTAAAATGTTGTCCCTGCACATTGATGCTGAGCTTTGATATTGCACACTTTTAAGTTGCAAAAGAAATGGGTAACACTGACATTCATTCAGCAGAAGCATCGGATAATTCTCGCTTTCCAAGTTCTAATGGTATTTCTTCATCAATTTTATTAAATAATGAAATTCATTCTTGGGATGAGTTGACTTCTAACATATGACATATTGATTCTTGATTGTGCACATTAGTTGGAAATTAATTCATCTGAATAATTCTAATTGCGTGTTTTGGGACTGCCCGTGTTCAAAGAAAGGAATTCTTAGACACGAGGACTATGGAAAAATGTGACCAACCTCAGGACCCAAAACGGTGATCCTAGGGTCGATCCTCATGTTGGGAGGGTCGAGCGTAGTTTTTTCAGGAATCCCGATCCGATCGTATAATAGTATCGATATGCGCTTCAACTAATTCGAGAATACAGCGTTGTACAAACAAAAAAGAATGGAAAAATGTCGGAACTAGGACACATCTGCATACAATTACCATCTTAGTCGCATTTATTGGGCACTGTCGGGCGAATTTATTGTCATCTTGAAGCACGAAAGCTTTTTCTTTTTTCTTTTTAATTATGTTTTCTAGGTTATATTTTATGTTTTTACAATAAGTACATGCATCAGCAATTTAACGCCACACCGAACACAAGCATATGAACTCGTGCCGATGCTGTTAAAACTGCTCGTGCCTAGCCCGCTTTCATGTCTACCTAGTTTGATGTCAATAATTATATCGAGTAATTAACTGAATTTTTCTTTCACAAACCAATCAGTTCAAATTGAATAATTCGATTATTTTTTAATTCAATTCGATTATTGAACACCATATGCAACATTCCAAATTGTCATATTATTAAAAAAAAAAAACCCTTTTATACTATTTTCTCCCTAGCAAATGTCGATAAAATACAAACAAGTAGTGGAATTCACTCAAAATATGTATTATGTACAAAAGATGTGCACGTGTAATTAATCACCTAGTGAAACCACCGATCCGGTCCACGACGATGCAGCAGCAATAGATTCCGAGGGCTTCTCCGTCGCGGATCATCCAGGTGAATTCCGGCAGATCGGGCAGGTCGAGTTCCTCTTGAGCCATTCGTCGATGCAGTCGGCATGAAAATAGTGGCCGCACTCCGGGATAGTCCTCAGCGTCTCCTTGGACAGGTACTCGCTCAGGCATATCAGGCACGTGTTGTCCCCGGGCTTGGGCAGCCGGAGGCTCTCTCCGAGAAGGGTCTTCGGGTAAGACTCTATTGTCGAGTCATCCAAGCCCCTGGCGGCGCAGGGCTCCAGGGCTAGGGCTACAGTGGCCGAGGAGTCGTGACTGTGGAGTCGCTGGCCGTAGGCGGCGACTCTGCTGCCTATGTAGCACGCAAACCCGATGAGGCACAGGAATCCCGGTATTCCGGCCCCGATGATTATGCCGTACTTGGCACTTCTCGGAAGACCTGCAAGGAATCAACATTGAATGCGAACCCGGGTCACGGCATGATCATCGATCGAAAAGTAAGAGATATCGAACCGATCGTGTAAACGACTCATCGTGGCTCATACATACATGCTGAATATGTTATTATACCAACTCTATACAAACGTACCGCCAATCGGCGTTTACCGATCGTACCACGTGCAACAAGCACACCACACCCTATGGATGCTGCTGTAAAATCTGAGATCCGGTTCGGTCGACACTCACCGACGCGTGAGATGGCCATTTGACGATCTAGCTTTGATAATTCACACTTAACTATCAAGTACAGCTCCGGCCGGCCGCCGATTTTGAAGATTTCTTCCATCCTTAAAGAGCAACAGATATAGCTTGACCGTTTGATGAGTTCATACACCTGATCGGGGTCCCACTTGACAGGAAAGCTTGTGACGGAGGGTAGATCTAAAGTCCAAAGGAAAGTGACTCCCAATTTCTCGATAATACCCTCGTATAATTGAGTAAATATTCACTTTGTAATAAATATATAATGAGTTTATCGTATAAATTATCGTTCAGATTTTGACATGTATCAAATTGACCATCGTGAAAACTTTACATATGTCAAGGTTTGAGAGGGTTTTTCACAACGAACTCGTCGTATATTACACACTGAATACTGAAACCCTTATTTTGGTACCATCTTCCCCCAAAGAAGTCTCGTATATAATGATGTTATCACGAAGAGAGTCTTGTGTGTATGGTATCACCACGTCTCATCACAATATAATATTACTTATAATGTGATGCGAATCAATGAAATTTATCTATTTTTGGAATTACTTTTTTTGTTTTAAAGATTTTTATATAAAAAAAAGCTCTTCAAAATGGATAAATCTTATGGATCATGTAAGTACAGTCATGTGGTGAAACTATTACACAAAAGACTTGTTATCCTTTCCGAGAAAGTGTATCTTCTGTGTAACGAGCATATCACGTAATACACGTAATAAAATAATTAGCGTTTGATACATCGGCGTGAAATTTATAATATGTCAGATATTTATAATAGTTTTGACTGATTGTGAAATTTCCACCCGGCCCATAAGAGATTGGGCCCATGTCCATCCCAAAAACTCAAGCTGATAGGATGGTGGTACCCGTTCTCTTATAAACCGGATTTTAATTGTCTATTTATCCGATGTGGGATTAATTCCTCAACACTGATGAGTTAATTAAACACTCATAAACTTGTTAGACATTTCATGTTGCATTTTTATATATAAGATCTTTTTCGTCCCGAGATAGTAGAAAATCACCGGATTGTAATTGGTCGTCAGAGGTCAAAAAAACCTTCTGGACTTCCAGAGGAAGGGGTGGGGAGACACCAACCAGGCATAGAATCGGACTCACGGACTAACGAAAATCCGACCGGACGACCCATGAACATTGCATTGATCTTGTAAAAATATAAATGCATATTGATTTACCTTTGCTTGGAACATTGGCGCACCCGATCTTCGAGCCCGAACCGCTCTTCAACCCGCAAGTTCCTCCCCGAGCAAGGCACGACTTGCAATCGGGTGTGTCCCAGGTCAGGGTGATGCCCTCGTCGAGACTGTCGCCGTGCCCCGGCAAGAGTGAAACGGAGACCGTTCCCAGCTCGACGCAGCCCCTATAGGACCTGTTGTTGACTGTGCCGGTCGGTGTGTGCCGCACGGTGTAGATCTGCCCCTCAAGGCAGCGAACCGGCATCATTGGCGGAGAAATGGCATCGGAGACCGAGGAGGAGCAGTTGAAGAAGGTGAGGCTCTGGGGAGTGTTTGCCACCCGGAACGGTGACCCGGATAGGTTGAAGTTCAGGAGCCGCCCTAGGAGGCATCGCTCGTGCAGCCTGATGGTCTGGGCCTCGTAGTCTATGTGCTCGACTGAGAAGTTCCCGGAGCCCGGGAGGGTGAGAACCGGCCGGCTTCTGTTGTCGCAAGAGATGTTGAAACCGGGGTAGCTGCACCGGCGTCCCTGCCCTGGCCAGTTGGTCAAGCGGAAGGGGAATTGGACCGGCACGGGGCTAGCATCACAGGACGAGGTCAGACAGGTTAGGACGCTCGATTCGATTCGAGAGTGGAGGAAGAGGATGAAGAGGAGGAAGAAGAGGTGATGGAAGCAGGAAGCCATGCTCTTGAGCATGGAAAAGTCCTCTGAGTAGGAAGCCATGTTTTTCAATGGCAGGTAATTTGGACTGTAGTATGGTGTTCTCCAACGATGGGTATTAATGTTGTCTTATAAATTAATAAAATTCAATAATCTTAAGAATTTATTACTTATGAAATTGTAAAAATTTAAAAATAATCTTAAAAATAATTAAATATTATTAGTTTATAATATTATATAAGTACTGTTATGATCACATGATATAGATACACGCACACAACTTATAGAGTTTCTCATCCATCGGGGCAGAATTAAAGTGCCCAGTGTGAAGACAAACATCACTTCCTTACGGAAACAAATTTTGGGTCCACGCGGGCCATTTCTCCTCGGGAAAATTTGTTACTCGAGTGCTCACCCATATCGATGCCACGCGTCCGCGGACAGTCGTAAGTTTAATCGAACTGAACTAATAAAATTTCTAATTGGAATGACTCGCTGAACAGTAAAGTTTTTAACAGATATGAATTTTTCCATTCTCGGTATCACAATACAAAATAAAACTTAAGAGAAAGATATTTAAAATATAAATTGAAATAACGTGATTCTATTAATAACAATTGAACTTAATATCTTTTGTACCAATATTACTGTACTAAACCTAAATTGTCAATTTTTATTTGCAAGAAATTGGGCTTACGATTCTGGCAATGAATAAGCGACATGAAAAATGGAGGGATGCGAGAGATACTATTATTACAAAAAAAAATAACCAGTGTCTTTTATTTTTAATGTAACAAACTTTTTTTTATGTCATAGGATATTCGAATTTTATTAGATTAAATAGTTTTCGTTATTTATTCATGGTCCAGTTCTCGCCCATTAAATCTCGAAAATGATTGACACGATCGTCTTCTGGTGCAATCATAAAACGGACCTTGTGAACATGGAATCGCTCGCATTACAGTTCAGCGTGGCGTTTACGTGTCGATGGTTGACCTGGTCAAAATTTCTATTTCCCTTTTTTTTTTTTGCCCTTTAAACGTTTGACTTGTCAAATGGGAAAATGAAATTGAAGAAAAATGATGGGTGCAGTGACGCTGTGTTTGACGTAGTATAAAAAAGTCTTACATTCGAGTTCTACTTGTGAGGTTATGGTGTTCTTTTATTTTTCTCTTTTTTTTAATTTCTTTTAAGTCATGATAATACGTAATTATACTTTCCTACGTATATGAAAGACGCATAAATTTGGAAATGTGATGGTTGGAAGATGGAACAAGGGACACGATCTACTGATGAAATTCGAACACACGCTCTTGTAGTTCCGTGTTAAGTGACGGACGATATCATTGTGCCAAGGTCTGAACTCTGTAATAACTGTAATAAGTAACTGTGTCTTAAGTAGTTGTGGTAATGTTTTATATAATTTTTATTAATTTTATTTATATTTTTAACGACTGATCTTATTTCTTTCCTGATATTCATTATATCTCACTGTTGAATTGCACCCCCGGTTGGGATTTATGGGCCGTCCCTGGACGGTGATGATCCAGTGCTTTAAAATCTAGTATCAAGCGGTTTGTTAGGTTCGAGATTTCATGTTCGAATCGTTTTTACACATTTGTATCAAAACATCTGTTGAAAAAGTACTTTTTATGTATGAATTTGGAAGATATTGACCTTTTATACTATACTAGATATTGGTGGTGCTCTATTGATGGTGTCGATGCTCGGCAATAATTGTTAAATGCAAAATAAAAATTCAAATATTACGTAATAAGATGATGAGATTATTATAAGTGGTACCGTTGAACCAATAAAAAAACATATCTTTGTGGACGAAAACACATCTTTTACTGGACACATGGAATCCACGTCGGAGGAAGGAGTTGGAAGGAACCGGTCTTTACGGTAAAGCTTCCTCACCCCAACGGGATTTTCTTTTTCGATAGTGCGACAGATCTTTAGCTGATTTCGAGAGTTCCTCGTCGTCCTCTTTAGTCAAAGGCTTGAATAACGTGGATTCTACGCATTAGGATAAAAACTGAACAAACCAAGTTTTTGTACTACTGTTATTCAGAAATTTAATAGGATTATAACTAATTAAATTCTAGTCGGATGGGCACAATAAGGACAAAACTTTCTCAATATGAATTTTCTTTATTCTTCTGTGTCAGATATGTCCTGTATTATTGTCCCCTGTATGAAAAATACTTTACATTATTATCCTCTGCGTCTGCGTCGGAGATAGTTTGTATTGTTGTAACAGAGATGTCTGTCATGGAGTCTGAGTCATCCAGCCTTTTAGGTATATGAGTTGTCAGAAAATCAATGTACGCGATGCCCACTATTAATAAAAATTTTTTCCACAAATACCCACTTCTCACAGGAGTTGGGATAGAAAAGAGCTTACCAAAAACTTCTCTGAGCATTATTAAAGGAAATGTTATGCCACCTCAACCGACTTCTGATTTTGATTTGGAGGATTTCCTGACAGTATATGAATCGGTATTGATCTCAAGGACATCCCTGTAGGAGAACACTTCGTACCAGTCACCATCACTTGTGAGTATTTCCAGTAAGAGACATAAGCGCCCTCACATTCCGAGGTTACATGTCATACTGGGGGGGAAAAAAAACCTCGAGCCTCTGGTTCTATGATTGGCTCTGGATTAACTCAGGAAGTCGAGAATCCTATTAGAATTGCAAAAGAGAATCTCCTCGGAAGTGACTCGTTGGTTGTTTGTTGCTGAAAGCTGTTTTGCCCGTTATGAGCAATAGATGTGCAGCATCACATGATGATCTGCTGTAAGCCGTTGTCACTTTGTGTTGCAGGTCGACTCTCGGGTGAAGGCACTATGCAAGATCAAGTCCGACATGGAAGTTCCCAGAGGTTCTACTGTGACATGGAAGAACATGTCTCTTGCATTCTTCAAGTTGAAGCTCTGTGATGTAAGCTGCAGTAACAGTTACTATGAAACTTTGATATATGTTAACCAGCGGCCCGATATCGGTAAGATCCGACCCAAGTTTCTATCGATGCCCGAGTTTTGCAGTTCCCTTCGGGGTGAAAGAGATAGCTTTGGTTCTGTTAGTTTATTCATTTTATGCTTTTTCCATTTTGTTGTTGAAGGGAAGCCACTTTGTTGTGCCTTTTCTAACTAGTGGCTTCCAGTGCTTTAGCTTTTCACTAAAGAAAGATGCCACAAGTGAAACACTCGTACGGTTACATGAGCACATAACTTCCTCATATGGTTAGGTGCGCGTTAAGAGGTGAGAATTCGTACGTAACAGCGGCGAAAAAAACGGAGAAATAAGAAGAAAAAACACAAAACCTAGAACTGTGTGATAATTCCTCGTACCGATACAAAGACCCGATTCAGAAAGTGTGTGCGAAATGAAAAACTTTCATATTTAAAATTAGAAAGTGATCTCGAGTGTCTGGACATCGTGTCACCCAATAACTTTGCTGCCCTCTCTGTGGCTCTGCTGTCTGATTTTCACCTTGTCTGATCCGGCATTTGGACTTTTGAGACTTTTTAACTTGATATGGGACATTTCCAGCAATTACAATAAAATTGTTAAATTAGTGTGTTTGAATTGATGTAAAATATCAATTTTACATGAAAAGTAGTACACTTTCCCATACTTTTCCATCTTTGGGTGAAAAGTGGGATGGAATCCCACTTTCCCGGGCTCTTTAGAGCTTACAAGGCCAGCAAGAATCCCAGCAAAGTGATTGCTGGGTTCCAGCCCTGCGTTGTCAGATTGCCAAGTGGGAAACTCCGCTTTTCCTGCTTGTCAACCAAAAAGGACAAATAAAAGTGAAAAAAGAGAGAGGAAGGAATGAGATAATATGTTTGTAAATTTATATTCATCATCCATCATGTTATATATTATAATATTATATTTTCAACTATTTTCTTAATAATATAAAATATTTACCAAACACAACAATCTCTTATTATAATATGCTTTTCATGTAAATAAACCTTTCACCCGTAATCCAATTTTCTTTTATAATTTAAGAATATTCGAATCAAACGTTTCCTCGAAGAAAAAGAAAGAAAAAGTGGGCAACTTAATGCTATTCTTTCTTTATCATCCTCCTTTTTACTAAACAACTTCATTTTTTGCCCCCGATTTACGCCTCTAGTATTCATGACTAATAGGTACCGATAAAAACTCATATTCAAAATACGATTTTAAATTAATTTTACAGAGATAATTTAAAACTTATTATTTTTCTAAAATTTTTTTACTGGCGCCGCCCCGACCGCTTCCTCCAAGAAGTTCGGGTTAGGGTTTGACTGAACCGCGCAGAGTTGGCGTAATATAATGACCGGACCAGTCCCCACCCAGCGCCTGTGGCCGGTCCATTCTCCATTATCATCATCCCCTCCCCCGCTCTCTCTCTCTCTCTCCCCATTGCTCGTTCCTTACCATCAAAATCTCTGAGCAGCGTCGGAGTTCAGCAAGGAGGAATCTCGAACAATGAGCTCTAGCATCTGCAGATCCGCCGCCAGGGCCGCGAGGTCCCTCCTCAACGCCTCCAGGAACTCTCGCTTCTACTCCGGTAATCTCTCCTCCCCCTCCTCATTGGTTCGTTTTCGTTCTTGCTGCTGCTCTCTGTTTCTGTTTCTTGATCCCGTGCCTCGAGTTCAGTCCTTCGCGGTTCCCATGATTGGTGGAGCTTAAGAAAACCGGAAATAGCGACATGATATCTCATACGTGTGCCGTTCGTTGTGCAATCTTGGTTTTTGACATTCGTATCCGTGTTGAACGTCGGTCGTCTCTGGCGGCGGCAAGTACAGTTAGGTGTAAATGAGATAATAGGATTCGCGAGCAGTTCGAGTTCGGTCTGATGAAAGTTTGAATTGGACTGGGTCTTGATGAGTTCTGATCAGCTCGGGACCTCGGGTTCGGCAGATAAATTAGTCAAGACAAGTCTAACAATATTTGCCTCAATAAACTTTTTATTTTATATAATAATGATTACTATTATTATTTAACTTTAGAAAAATAAAAAAACCAATGCTATTGTTTTAAATTTTTATTTAAAACTATTATTTTGTTCTTTTTTATGAATTTATAATTGTTATTAATTCTCCTCATCTTCCTCGCTCCATGTAATTGACATGACGGTCCTGTGCTTAAACTATTTCTTTTTTCTTGACTCAACTCATATAGTCTCGACGGGCCTTCGTTTACTACAATGAGCCTAGTCCAGGCTTAAAATATTGGACTCGGCCGAGATCGGGCCTGGGTTCAAGCTCGCAAATCATTAAACTAACCGAGCTTGAACATTATAGATTCGAGCTGAGCTCAACTCGTTTACACCCCTACGTGCAACTACCAGTAATGTTTTCACCTCACTTCGTGTGAGCTGTCGTAATAGTAGCTTTCCATGTAGCCGAGCTTTTGTATTGATTTATTTAAGATTCAAGTGCAGTGAAATGTATGTATTCATTCATGTCTCTCTGTCACTGTAGGACAGAGTTGAGTATCTGTTTTATCAGACTACAGCGATTTGAAATGAACTTCAATCCTTTTTTGTCGACTCTGGTCATCGGTTTTGTCTTCAATGCTGCGGTCGGTAATTACAGAAGCTTGATCATGAGCTGTGTTATTCTTTTACTTACGCTTGCCATTAGCTGATACGCAGAAACTGTCTGTTAATGGTCTTTCACTCTTTAGCAAGATGTTTTTTTAGGCAAACTGGCTGTCTTTTTCTTGGCTTTGAAAGAGTTAGGTTTAGTGGGTATTTTCTTTGATCAAGTTCCTGAGAGCAACTTATGCAGTAGTCTTTTTCATTGCAGCATCATGCAAGCAAGATTTTTTTTAAAAAGGAAAAAAAACCTTCGAGTGCTTAACTTTTTATTAATTTTATTGATTTTGTGCTTGTAGAAGGAAGGGCCGTAGCCTCTGCTGCAGCAGTTACATTCAGCAGCAGATCGTCACTTTTAGTATCAAACTTCGCCAAAGCCGGCTCTGCAAATGCATCCATGGGATGGATCTCAGGAGCCCTTGCCCTTCCTGCAGCAGGTAATTCCTCTTTCTTGTCTCAGGATTTCACAAATTTTTCTATTTGTCCTGAACGGCATACAATCATAATTTACTTACTGAATCTAGGTAGTCCAGAATTTATGAGATGGTAGATATTGATGGGCCTTAAATATTTCTAAGCAAAGAACAACCGTTTCTATTTTGGGTTGACAAGAAGGGGAGCCCTGTCCATTGCTGAAGGTTTAGCACTGTGGCATCCGAGGCCTCTTCTACATCAATTATACAATGCTCAAGCATGGTAGCAGAATGAACAATGGGGCTCACCTGTCCATTTGTGCTCCACGAGTTTATATTTCTCCTGGCACTAACAAAATCGTAGAAGCAGTCACACTGAACAACTCAAGAGCAGCATCTCTCTGTCTATCTATCTATCTGAGTCTATCTGAATCTTTGGGGAATGCAACAGCTAGGCCATGCACTATCTTCGCCATTTGGCCAAATTCATCTCCGTGCTGTAGATTATTCAGTCTCTAACAGTTAATTTTTCTGTGTTGTAACAGTCTACCTGCTCCAGGAGCAAGAGGTACATGCTGCAGAGGTAATGGAATCACGTGTTATGTCTCTTTGTTCTTTTATTTGCACAATTTCTTTGCTGCTTATTGAGTTTTATCTAACATGAAACTGTGAAACTCTGGTACAGATGGAGCGTACTTTCATTGCTATCAAACCTGATGGAGTGCAGAGAGGTCTGGTAAGTATTGATCTCTAATTGCTTTTAAGATATTATTTATTTTTGGGCTTCTCACATGGCCATCAAAATATCTTCTTGCTGTTCTTATCTAGTTGTGTGCATTAGTTCTAATTATTCTAATGAGAACTGTTTGTTTCATGGCTAGCATATGACATGGGATTCTCCTTTTTGCTTTTCCAGATTTCAGAAATCATATCTCGCTTTGAGAGGAAAGGATTTAAGCTTGTAGCAATCAAGATAGTTGTTCCCTCAAAGGAATTTGCCCAGGAGCACTATCATGATCTCAAGGAAAGACCATTCTTCAATGGACTGTGCGACTTCCTTAGCTCTGGCCCTGTGGTTGCTATGGTTGGCTCTGATATCTCCTCTTTACCTATTTGGCCTTTCGAGGATTAATGTGGTCTTAGTATGCTGAACCTATGCTGTGACTTTTGTAGGTTTGGGAAGGAGAGGGGGTAATAAAATATGGCAGGAAACTCATAGGAGCAACCGATCCCCAGAAGTCTGAACCTGGAACAATCAGAGGCGATCTAGCAGTAGTTGTTGGAAGGTATGATTCTGATATGTGATGGAAATTTTCCAAGCCAGCCCTTTATCAGGGTCACATACACACAAGCACAACTTTATGCTCGTAGGTTACCACTTTGTGGAATCATATTTCTGCCCGAGGTAGATTTGGAATTGATCATTTTACTGCATATTCGACACTAATGTTACAAAAAGTGCCAGACTTTCCGTAAACAAATTATTTGAATTGAACTTTTTGAACCCCATGCATTGATAGAGTATTTAGGGGAGCGGACTGCCCGTGGCAACATGCCTCTGCTTCTTTTCTCATTCTCCTCATTAAGATGCTATGACTTGCCACAAGGGCTTCTTGAAGAGGCTTATCTGGATCCTTAGGCTTTAAATCTCACTGGCTCGGGTAGGTCTCTTAGTATCGCAGATAGAATTCATGCATCAAACGCATGTCTGGCTTATTTAGTTCGGTTTTAAGTTAAGCTCTTGGCTTTACTGAGACTAGGGTTGGCTTGAAAGAAACCCTAAATTAACACGAGCTCAGCACATTGGACAATGTTCTTTTCTGACAGAGCCAACCATTGGGCTGGTTGGTCTCACTGCATCCTGGCTAGGCTAGCTTGCTGAGTATGTTCAGTCTATTATTGCATCATCGACCGAAGATGATCCATATTCTGCTTGCAGGAATATTATACATGGGAGTGATGGTCCAGAGACTGCCAAGGACGAGATCAAGTTGTGGTTCAAACCCGAGGAGTTAGTTGCCTACACTAGCAACGCTGAGAAGTGGATCTACGGAGAGAACTGATGATTTTTGGCGTAGGAGTCTATTTAGATCCCACACGAAACGTCTAGACGGGGATTAGAATCATCATGAAAGTTATTACAATAAGCTCTTGTTTATCCTGAGGTTAGATTTGACCTCTGCTCCTAAGGGGGCGATTTGGCATGACAGTGAATAAATTACAAGACACCAATCTCTCCTCCAATTCAATACAAATAAGGGAACCCGTTGTGTCTTGTTTCTCATCAGCTTTTCTGAACTGTTCCTGTGCACCTCCACTACTGCGTTGCGATTCTCACAGGAATAACAACTGGACACTCGTGTTGCTCTCCTGCCCCCAAACTCTCATTTTCTTCATGAAGAAGATGGGGCTGAAGTGTCAGACTAGGAACTGCGCTGAAATATGACCTTTTCCAGATGGAGACTGTTGTTGTGTTGATCCGAGATGGACTCATTGCATGTCAGTATGATCCATGGAGTCCCAAGGTTGCATGATATGTCACGACTAAGAAGGAACAATAAGACGGTCTGAAAAAGTTGGTTATCAGGTGGACTTAAAGAAGGAGAATTGCTAAGCAGCCTGGTCCACAAGGTTATGTTGTGGAAAAAACTCAGCTTCAAACTTGGATCATTCCTTCATTTCCTCTTCACCCTTTCAGAAGAAGAGCCTTTGTACTATGAACGGTATATGTTATCTCAAAAAAATTAATAGAAATATTTATTCATACACAATTAAAAAGAGGAATTATGTGCAATTGATTTTTCAAGTAGAAATAATATAAAACAAGCTTTTAAATTAGATAGTTATAATAGTAAAAATGAAATTGAAATTCACGATTTGCATGTACAGGTCGTTGATAAAAAAAAAAGTGAGAAACAGAGAGCGAGAATTACAAATAAATCCATCAAAAAGAATAAAAGAATATAGTAGAGCGGATACGAGAGTTTCAAATAAAAAGAGAAAAATAGTGAAAAACGTTATATAATAAATTTATGATTATAACCACATTTCATTCCATTCTAAGATTAGCAAAATTTTAATTAAGAATATTTTTAGAAAAGAAAAAGTGACACCAAAAGAAGCACCCTTTCTTAAAATAGTAAAAGATTATAATAATTATAATTTAACCATTTTATTAGCATATTATTATTATTATAAAATGGAACTATCTAAAATTTTCTATTTTAAGAAAAAGCATTGACACTAATCCTTGCTATACAACGGTAAGTCATTAATTATAATTAATTTTTTTAAATAGAGGTAATAGATAAAATTTGGAGAAATTATAGAACTTAAATAATAAAAAAATTCCGAGCTCCGCAAGTGACTCATTGGCCATTGACGCCGCCGCCTTTCCTTCCTTCCACGGACGATCATTCCCCCTCCTTCTGTGGGCGTTACCTGCCTCTCTCTATCCAGGGGCTCGGCGCACGCGGAGCCAGCACCGACATCGAAGCCTCGGCGCAGTTTCCTCCAATCGCCAAGCACTTGTCGCCTTCCCCATTAGCCCATCCTAAAAACCCTAATTCCCCCATTTTTGCTTGTGCAATTTGTCGCTCGCCTCTCGATCTGGGTGTCCTCGGTTAATCTCTGCCTTCTCGAAATCGGTAAGCTTCGAATCTTCTAACCGTAGGTCGTCCCGGTGCAAAATTTGGTCTCGAAACGTCTCATGGCGTCTGCAAAATTTGTTTTTCCTCCGTCTCCTGCCGCGCCGACTGCTTTAATCAACTCCTTATAGTTTAAGCGTTGCAAACAACAATTGTCAGGCATTGTCGGTTCAGTTGTAATTTATTCTGTCACCGTGGCTTCATTGTCACATCGATCCCTTTGGGAACTGCACTGAGATTCTTATGTGGCAGTTTACTCGAGGTTTTCTGTTCTGTCGTAGATGGAAGCTAAACCACTGACGAAGGAGGCCCTTGCTCTTACGGAGAAGAAGATGGACATGGCATTAGGTCGGTCTTTAATCACCTTGACTGAGTTCACAGTTCGTTTACATCGCATGTTTGTGACCTCTGTGATTTCTTATTTGTCAGACGACATTATCAAAATGTCCAAGACCAAGACAGCTAAAGGAAAGAGACCCCCCAGAGTCCCTGTGAGTTGCTCTCTCTCCGAACTTCTACAGCATTTACTACTTAGTACATGCGGTTCTGCGCTTACCCAATTTACAACGACACTGCCTTCTCATGATTGTTGTTACAGAATAAGAGTCAGAGAGCTTTCAACAATGCTTCTCAAGATAAACCCATGAGGCTGCAACGTTTTATGAATTCTAGATCATCACTCAGACAGGTTTTGTATCGCAAATGTTGAAGTTCTTGCATTCTGCCTTGTGTTCTGTCTTCTTGCTCACGTTTTTTTTAAATTGGTTTCCAGGGAGTTCTTGCACAGAGAAGATCAAACTTTAAGGGAAATCAATTTCCTCTGGCGAATGAGGCTGCAAGGAGGGCAGCAGTTGCTCCTTTTCCCAGGAGAGCTCCCCCCCGTGGCAGGACATTGAATTCCAATGAAGCCAGGTTCGCTACCGCTAATGACCTAATGGATGTTGAAAGGAATTGGTGGTGTTGATACTGTATGTGTTGTTTCCAATCTCTTGGTAATACTTCCTGGATGGATTTGCAGGTAAAATTGGCAATTCTGAGGTCACTTATGCAGTTTGCTTTCAATTAACATTTACAAGCTGTCCATAATGGTTATGGAAGCAGCTATTTGGAAGGATAACCGGTTTAACATTTGGTTGAGCACTTGGAGATTGTGCTGTCATTTCTCATCCTCTAATATTTAAGGCTAGAGATTTGAGGATTGTGTGGCATGGTTAACTGTTTTGATTGGCGTGATGAATTCAATCCTGGTTTCAACTGAAATCATGGATTTTCGCCTGTTTTCCTTGTGGGAGGGGCTGTGGTCTGTTATCATGAGCTGGAGAATATAAGCTTGCAACATGCATCGTTTGTCATTGTGGATCAAAATGCATTATACTGCATTATTCCAGATTCACTAGTTTGGGAGTTACTCTTACTTGGGAGGGGCCTTTGGTTAAAACCTGTTGGTCTTGGATTGAGCTGTTATGATGATGGCTGGGGAAGTAGTTGCCCCTTTTGCAAGTTGGCTTTTGATTCCGGGTCCATGCTTTTGGTGTTAGCTTGATTTGAGGATATGACATGATATCGGGAATTTCGTTGAACCGTGTTTGTTGAGCTAGAACTAGAATTTCAGTATATTCTGGTGCTAATCAAGCAAGGAGCCTCCTATGCAAAGGAAAGTAGATTGCAAGACAGGCTTACTGGCCTATTTGACTATGGATGATGATGACTTTTTTGCTTTTTGGCTGGCCATATGGCTAAGGTTGTATTTTCTGATGAGACAAGCGAAGGATTTCTACTTTCAAAATCGAGGAACTTCCAATGAAAGATATACACAGTACCCTGAGGAGAGGCTCTTCTGAGAACATTTAGGCACAAAGGAGTCTTCATCTCGAGGATTGTTCCTCAAGTTTGGATCTTGTTGTGTCTCGCTCTGGTTTGTATTGAACTTTCTCTTTTTAGTAGATAAGAGTTTATGTTGGTGAGTCACATGAACTCTTGGCTTCATGAATATTTGGATTGCTCCATTACTTCTCATAGAGTGTTTGGTGCCCTGTAATTCTGTATTAACCACTTAGCTTTACATGCAAGTTTTCCAATGAAGTAACTACACCTGGTGCAGGGCTAGGGCTCCATTGGCTAAGAACAGGTCATTAAACAATACGGGCATTGCTTCCAAGGTAATTGTGCTATTTATAGTAGTCATAAAAAAGGGATTTTCAATCTCTGGAAGAGTGATAGTTCATTTTGTAATCTAATAGTTTGGTTTCCGGAGTGTGTTCTTGACTAGGATCTTTAGTTCACCTTTATCTCTGAATTAGAGGAATTTGAATTTGGCTAAATAATGTAAGAATTTCTTGTTTTGTATCAATCCGAACCAATGCCTGTCTTTGTTGGGCCACAGCAGCAGCAGCAAGATGAAGGAAATGGAAAGCAGCGGCCGCAAACACTGGATGCACGCTTTGCGAACTTGAAAGAGGAGAGGATGAAAGCAGCGGCCTTTATCCAGCCTGTGAAATCCATGACCCATCGTAATGGAGGTGGTAGCCGCAAGCAGATTCCTCCCTGGACTCGGTTCCCAAAGTAAAGCTCCTGGATACTTCTCGTAGCCGCTTAATCATGCGTTGTGGGAAGTGGGAGTGGGTTGGCCTAGTCTCTTGGCACGAAGAGGCTACAGCGACAACTTTCTAGTGGTTATGACTGTATCAAAGACGTGTCAATCATCTTTTAAGACAACTTGCGTTTTTTGTTGTTCCCGGGGTATTGCCAGGAAATCTAGACAGCTCTCTGGATCCAGTTTCACAAGTTCGCGAATATGTATAGCTATTCTGCCTGTCTAGATTAGCCCTATGGAATCTTTGCTTTAGTTACACTGGAATTTTTCAGAGCAATCTGTTGATCTTGAATTAACTTTATGAACCATGATTCACTTGTGCAGCCATTTGTGCCCATTCAGAAACTGGTATTGTCGCCTTACTTACATCCTCATTTCACTGACATAGTCTGCTCGACCTCTACTTTATCGACCGTAACTCTTGCATTTCTCATATTACTAACATTGTGACATTTAGCTCATTCATATCTGGATATTGGTACAGTTGCTGCAATCCTCCTATGCATGCACCCACCTGCACCAACAATCTAATGATGAGCTTTTTCTTCGTCCCGAATCTGTCAGCTCTTGAATTTTACCTTTCTCCAGGACAAAAAGCAGGGAACGTCAGAGGCTCGAAAGAAGCCCTATCTCTTGGGTCGATTGGATGAAGGATGAAGCCTTATCTCTTGGGTCTATGTTGCCGTTAAATAAGGTATGAAAAAATAAAAAGGTATGTAGCTTTGTATAGAACTTGTTCATCTTTCTCAAAGTTTTTTTTTTTTTTTTTTTTTAACTCTTGGATGGATTCGGCAGTGGAGTAGAGGATAAAATTTGAGATTCAAAGTGTGACGTTTGTGCGTGTTTTCTGTGGCTAATTCCATTAGGATTGTGCTCCTTTTTCTCTACATTCCCCTTTTATCTCCCCCTGTTTCTGTAACCTTTTTGGACCCTTTTTCATTGATCTTTCGAGACTTCAGTAGTTACGTGTAGGAGACTACTTCCACCAATGCCTATTCGCTTTTAAACCATCCAGAAGGCATCTCGTATTCCTGTTGTGGTGCATAACCGTGTAACAGGCACAATAGTGGTATACATTGACGGTAGGATGGATTTGGAGGGCACACTGAGCTATCGCCTGAACTCAAGAAGACCCATAGAAGAAGTTATATAAAATTCATATTATTTTGTCTATTTTCAGTTAAAATGTCTTATTTGGGTCTTCAACTCTTAATCTTACGCTTCCATTGGGTCCTGCTCCCTTGAATAAATATATTTGATCCGTTCCTGATTTATGGTGACGAACTTGGAAAATTCAGTTCTTATGGAAGAGAAGTAAGCGTGACGTACGAGAATCATCTCCTCGCATTCGTATAGTAAAGAGATCAAATATGGATAGTAGAGAACATTCATGGGGAAGGCATGACGTGACACCCCAGCCAGCTGGTTCTTGTCACATCTTGCATCCTGTGAACGTTAACTATAAAGCTCCTCTCTTTCATACGATCGGGTAATAAGGGTAGAATGATCAGCACGTGACATTAACAAGTGTCTCTCAGCCAAAAAAAAAAAAGGGAGGAGACATTAACAAATGTTGGTTCGAATAAAAATGGAAAAAAAATATAAAATGACAATTAAGAAAATAGAAAAAGAATCCGAAATTGTAATGATAATTACGATAATAATTTACATTACCTGGACGATATTCATATCGTTGTCTTTTTTATTTTTTTGGAGGTCACCATTTAATTTTTTTTAACCATTGAAATGCTCTTTTCCCTTTAAATTAATTGCATGTTTTATGTTCTTTTTCCGGGTGACTTGGCATAATTTTAATTAATTTTATTTAATTTTCAGTCCGCCCTTAATGTGGGAACTTATCCAGGAGCAGTAAAGGGGAAAGGAGTTGCAACAGACACCACCAAAACGCCACGTTTCATCGTTGTCGCGCAGATTAGCAGTGGATTGGGTGTTGAAAAGACGGTTTGACCCGACAGGGATGCAGACACGCCCAGTAGCAGAGCTGTTATTAGGATCCAACCAACAAAAAAAGGGTCTATTTTCAGAAGGAAAAATCTTAAAATAATAATATTATTATAATTTCTTATATGATTAATATTTATTTATTATTTATTATAATTTAATTAAAAGTTTCTTAAATTATGTGATGAGGAAAAATTCTCAATTTTTTAAATAATTTTGGCGTCAATTGTATTGAAGTTCAACCAAACAGAAAAAGCCAAAAGGGCATCTTGTTTTGTCTTTTTTTTTTTTTTCTTTTTAGATGGGGAACTTGATTCGAATTGGCTCCTGTTCTTTTTATCTAAAAATAACAATTCTGTTATAATATAGCTAAAAAATTATTAAATTAAAAGGAGTTTATTTTTCTTTTTGCTGAATTGCATGATGGATTACTAATTGCTAAATATTAAAAAAAAACTCATCAATTAGTTATTTTTAATTATTTTTGGAGTATAGATTATTAAGAGTATCAAATGTAATTTCTCCGAATCGTAATATTCAATCAGAATTAATTTAAGTAAAAATTTAATTCAAAATAATCTCACTTATTCCAATTAAATTTATACTAATTTAATAATATTTATCCAATAATGAATATGTTGGTATCACGGTGAGTAATTGTACCCTCCCCATTGAGATTTATCCTATCTTGTACACTTGTAAGCTTATGTATTAGAAGAAGATATAATTATAAAATAATGCTGGCATAATGTCAGCTAATAAGATTTTATTATTTTTAATTTTTTTTTATAAAATTCATAAAATAAAAAATAATATTAAAAATAATTAATTTTTTTGAGCGATATTACTATATTAATACTATTATATAATGACATAATTTCATGAAATAATTTCTCGATGGGTTCACCTGGAATCAACCACCCGGACCCACAGAGGAGCCACGTGTCCCTTCCCTTTCCGCCGCCCGTGAGGGCCAGACCCTTTAAATTTCGTCAAAGATTTTCTCTTAGAAGTCATAGGTTCCCCTTCCTTTCCTCTAATTTTCTGATCCCCGTTGACCTGCCCTCTCCTCCGCCTCCGCCTCCTCCTCCTCCTCCTCCTCCTCCTCCTCGTCGCCTGACAGTCCACTCCCGAGGCCTCGACCAGCCGGCGCTGCTCACCCGTGCCGGCTCCGAGGACTCCTTTGATTCTCACAATTGGGGAGTTGCTGGAAAATGGCGCCGAGCGTATTAGTCACGGGAGGCGCCGGCTACATTGGGAGCCACACGGTGCTTCAGCTCCTTCTAGGCGGTTTCGGGGTCGTCGTGGTTGATAATTTGGATAACGCCTCCGAGACCGCCGTTCACCGTGTCAAGGAACTCGCCGGCAAGTTTGGCTGTAACCTCTCCTTCCACAAGGTATGCTTGCTCCCCGAGATTCTGTTGTCAGGGTCATCTTCAACGGGCAATTCTAAGCGGCAAGGCTAAAGGGGGAAAACCAATCTTAGGAAGCAATCGCCTCACCAAAAAAAAAGTGGTGCCTTTCTCAGTTTGATTGTTTGTTTGTTGGTTCGTATTTTCCCTGTTATACGATGCGTCGATGTCAGAAAATTTTCGGGTGATCTTATTTTGTCACGCAGCATGAGAAAGCAATAATTAAAATATGATAAACGAGTAAATTAGTATTAATTATTGAGCAATTAGCTTAATTAATACTAAATAAAATAATTTGATTGGTTCTTCCGTACTCCGCCAATGTGAGTTCCATGCCACGTCATGTAGGATCATCTAAGATTTTTTCGTCAGTATAAAAGCTGCATCCTATCTTTTCACCCTGTTTCTTGTGCAAATTCCCTGTTCTCCATTTGCTACGTATACAAGTTTCTTAGCCTGATTTGTCTTTTTCATGTGAGTTTCTCACCTGATTAGGCTGTATTATGTAGGTTATCAATGCCCGGCCTGTGTTTGATTTATTGCCTGACGTGAAAATCCATTCTTTTCGTGTAGAAGCATTTCCTTTGGCATCATTTTTAGCTATTGATACTTACGGATATTCGATTGTTTAGTAAAATGTTTCATCAAACACGTTGTCATGCTTATTGTACTCCTGCTCTGATTTTCCTTTCTCAATTTGTAGCTTTTTTTGTATTGATTTTTGTACTTATCTTGGTAATTTCTTGTTTCTGACACATCTCAGAAGCATCTCCTGTCCTTAGTATTTCTAGACTTACTGAGTGCTTGCTTTAATACTGATCATAATGTTATCATTGTCTTTACCATCAGATTCTGCTTTCTCTTGCAGTTGGACCTCCGTGACAGACCGGCTCTGTGGAAGCTGTTTTCATCCACAAAGTACGGAGTTTCCTTGCATTTACTTGTGATGTCGGAGCGATTTGTACTTTGTTGAGAAAATAAATACACAATTTTATTCCTTTAACCGATTCATAATTTTTTATGATGTAATAATATCACCAAATGGTCAGTTGGTGAAGCGGTTTTGTTTCTCGTTTAGTCCCATAATTGCTTTCTTTTAATGTTAGTTGCATCTGAACTGCAGGTTTGATGCTGTTATACACTTCGCTGGACTAAAAGCTGTTGGTGAAAGTGTTCAGAAACCATTGCTTTACTACAACAACAACCTTATTGGGACAATCACCCTGTTGGAAGTTATGGCTGCCCACGGGTGCAAGAAGGTCCTTTTCCTAACCATCACTTGTTTGTGTCATAGAAAGCAGATAAAAGCGTAGATTTGTTCCAGGAAAGTTTTTGTTCTAGCTTTAGAGTAGCAATCCATTCCTTCCTGGGCATTCTAAACTGTTTAAAGAATGATTCTTGTGTGCTCCTCTCTAATCCTGCCCTTAATTCAGGCAATTTCATTATTGTGTTCTTGGAAATCAATTTTTTGTAACTAATCTTCTAACTGCAAAGTCTTAAAGATTTGCTTTTTTTTTTTTTTAATTCATTGACCTTGATTTGATCTTAGTATCTAATTTTAGTCTTAATCATTGCCTAATACCTAGAAGCCCATTTTTACAAAATGAGAAAGGGGCCCTGTTTTTGGCCTTAGTCATTGCCATCGTTGTGACTCTCTCTAATCGTTGCCCTTGTTTGGGTCTCGGTACCTAATTTTCTTGCTTATGAAAGAATGATTCCAAATTTTGCTTCAATCTGATTTGAGTGTCGAAAATTTTCAGCTTGTATTTTCCTCATCAGCAACTGTCTATGGTTGGCCAAAGGAGGTTCCATGTACAGAAGAATTTCCACTCTTTGCAATGAACCCTTATGGACGGACTAAGGTATGAAACTGGCTCTCCTAATTGCCTAGCTAATTACTAAATGAGATTAATAAAAAGGAACCTAGGATTTTAGTCAAAGTCCTTTTGGCTGCTAGAAGGAGGTCACCCTTTGGTTGAAAGCACAGCTCCCAAAAAAAGCATGTAAATCTTATTGGAATCAAAAGTTGAAATAGGAGATAGTCTTGGTTGTATGGTTAATCTTGCAGTCCTCTAACATCATGAACTGAAAAAGGATCTGGTTTCACTTCTTCCTGGTTGTTCATTATCCATCCAGTTTTTCATTGAAGAAATATGCCGGGATATCTACCGGTCAGACCCTGGATGGAAGATCATATTGCTAAGATACTTCAACCCAGTCGGGGCACATCCTAGTGGATACATAGGTGAGGACCCACGTGGGATCCCAAACAATCTGATGCCATTTGTGCAGCAAGTTGCCGTTGGTAGGCGACCTGCGCTGACAGTTTATGGAACGGATTATTCAACAAAAGATGGAACTGGGGTATGTGATTCTTCACCATTGCATATGCACCTGTATACAAGCACCTACTTATTTTTCTTCTTATGGTCTTCTGTCTTTCAGGTACGTGATTATATCCATGTTGTCGACTTAGCAGATGGACACATTGCTGCGCTGCGCAAATTGGAATCTGGTATAGGTAAGAGTGCTCCTAACTAATAGCTTGGTCTAGTTGCCTCTCCTAAGGAATTGAAGAAAAGCTAAGAACGAGTATAATATTTTTGTTCTTCTCTGCATTTTACATATACCATGTATTGGGTCTAGTTGCCTCACCTCCTAACGAATTGAAGAAAAGCTAAGAACAAGTATAATATTTTTGTTCTTCTCTGCATTTTCACATATACCATGTATGCTGACAATTTTTTAGGGTAATGGTCCTGATTCACATGGACACACTTGCTCACTTAATTCACACAGAGCTTTTGTTCCTGGCTACTTTGCAATTCTCATTCAGTTTACGAGTTCAATTTAGATCTGAACTTGCAACATGGTAAAAGACAGCTAGGTTAGCCCAGATCTCAAGTGGCAATTTGGATGAGGCCAGACAAGTTTTGTGCTGTCTTGTCTGAAGAACCTCTTTGGAGTGTTGTCATTAGATTGTAAGAAGCTGTGCCCAATTTTTTTAAGCTGACATTCTATCTGTGCATCCTCAGGCTGTGAAGTGTATAACCTTGGGACAGGGAAGGGAACATCAGTTCTGGAGATGGTTACAGCGTTTGAAAGGGCATCTGGAAAGGTAAGTCTTTCAGCAATTGAAGACTTTAAATTTTTTAGTTTCAGGCCAGGCCATCAATCTTTGGGCACGCCCCCGATCTCCATCTATGTTATGATAAACTAATTTAGTGCTAAAACTTATACTTCTTCCCAATTAACAAATTATAATTTTTTAACGAAACCACTGATTGTGTGCTTTCACTAAGTCCCATTAACTGGTGAAAAGACTTTTAAGTAGTCATTGAAATTTAGACGGTGTGAATATTCTTTGCCATTGCTCCTACAAGAATGCACTACATGTTAATCACGACATTGTTCTACTTTAAGTTTTACATTCACATTTTTCTGCTTCAGTTAATTATTTGGCTTCCTTGAGTGCTCCAGAAAATTCCTCTTGTTATGGCTGGGAGACGGCCCGGTGATGCAGAAATCGTGTATGCATCCACAGAAAAGGCAGCTCGTGAGCTGAACTGGAAGTAAGTGATTGTTACACTATATGTCTCTTGTTATATATATATGTGTGTGTGTGTGTGTGTGTGTGTGCACGAGCATCTGCATCAGCACAAGTCCTTTGATATTAACAAAAGTATAACAGTTAATTCAGTTGTCATCATCATTTCCACAGTGTGTCTGAACTTCACGCGGATGACATGCCTGTGTATTCTCTGCTGTGATTTCCATTCTGGCTATCTTGATTTTCGTTTCATCCCGAAACATTGTATTGCATGTCGTATTCTTATTGCATCCGTCTTCTTTCCGGAATGTTTGTCTGAGCAGGGCAAAGTATGGGATCGAGGATATGTGCAGGGACCAGTGGAACTGGGCCAGCAAGAACCCATACGGCTATGGATCTTCTGAGAACACTAACTGAGGACCTCATCTGGTAAATCTTGATTCATAGATTATTAACTAAAACCAAATAAAAAAGGGGGGAAAAACAGAAAGCCAACCCTTTGTATACTCTTGTATATGAGTCCTGGAGTAGGCTTTTTCGGTTTTCTTCTATGTGAAACTGTGAATCTGATTGGTTGAGATGCTTATCATGGTTGTAATGATAAAGAACAATAAGCATTAATCCTCCTTTATTCAGTAAATGTGTTGGTTGGAGAATTGGCAGGGTAGTAATGATAAAGAACACTGTCATACTACCTTTGTTGGTTGATGGCTATTCTATGATCGAGGATCACAGAAATGACTAGAAAAAACTGAAGGAATATTTGAATCCTTACCAACTTGATCTTGAACACTGTCATACTACCTTCGTTGGTTGATGGTCTTCATAGAATGCAAGCAATGCACAGCTGGGGATCTGCTTGTTTTCTCCAAATCTGTATGTACGGGTGGTTGATTATTGCCACGAGGTTTAGATATGACTAGGATAAAGAAAGCGAAGGTCAGCGGACTACCGATAGAATGCGTGAAATCAGCTGGGGGAACTGGAAAAGTCGATTGTCGGCAACGTGTCGTGTAGACATGAACATTGTTCGGTCGGATGAAATGTCCGACGATCAGGTTTTCCCTTCGTAAATATTAAATTTTTAACGTTTTCATTCAGAAATCTAAACCGGTCTCAAGCCAGGTATTTTTCTACCGATCTCAGTGGGCCTTCTTCCGCCCTTAGACTAGCATACGAGTTTGATTTTTTGGGCCACGAGTTTCACACTTGTGCCTGATATTGTGTAGTCCAGAATCGACCTTCTCTGGTAACACATTAAATTTATACTTGGGTCTACAAGAGTTTTGAGTCCGTTTCCATTTAAAAGCCTAAGCTCATAGATGGTGACATTTAATTCTCTTATAAACTCAAATTTGTTTTTAAATCTGGTCGATGTGAGATTTAATTCTCAACAGCAAACGAAACCGGCAAATCGACCGCGAACTAAACAAGCAGATTACATGATGAATTTCTCCGGTGACGAGATTAGAATCGAAGATCTTTCTTACATAAAGGAACGGATATTGAAACACCGAAATGAACTGCCCGTCAACTAAATGAAAAGATAGTTAATTTGACCACAACCTTTGATGTTAAAATTTAGTAAAGGTTTATCCATAGTTGAGTGTAGGCTAAGCAATTATCTATGTATCTATCTATCTATATACTATTATAGCCAAACGTTTAAAATGTTTTGTGTCTTTTTCGTTTTTTAATTTACGCTCAATCTAATTTACATATTGGAATTTACGACATGCTAATGATTTTTAGATTAATGATAAAATAATAATTTCAGTCATTTCTCTCTCACATCTTACCAATAATCTTAACAACAAAAACCTTTCGTTAACGGATCAGGCTTCCTTATCTCACTGCATGCCCACAATTTTAGCAGTAAATATCTGTCATATTTTTAACGAATAATTTAAAATTGTAAAGATGAAAAAGTAAAATTGACACAGCATGCTGATGAAAATTGAGAATACCCTACTTATTACAGTAAGTTAACGAATTTTAAATTAATTAAATTGTAATAAGTTATAAATAAACAATATAATTACACAAATTTATCACAATATTTCACATTTATTTATTTTTATTTTCTTTCCGTGCTAAGCACGTACTGTTCATACATCAATTATCATTAAAAAAACTTATAATTATAATTTCAATACCATTACCATTGCTACCATTTTCTTTAAATTATGAAATAAGTTCTTGTCGCATTAACTGTGAATACAGATATTGCAAAATTCAATTACAAAAAAAGATATATAAACCTTATATTACAGAATCTATAAAAATTATTAAAATAATTATAAAACCCTTTAATCCTTCTTAATCCTAAACTTTAAGAACTCCATAAAAGAATAAGCCGTAAAAAGATTATTCGAACTCTTGCGAGTACTGTTTTATGAACATTTATGTGTGTCAACCGTTGGTGGCAAAATCTTAGATGATGCTGCTTGAGAAAGATATCAATTAAATATTCTTAATTATTAATAATTATAATAATAATAATAATTCAAATTATGTTAATTAAATTATAATAAATAAGTAAATTATTACTCATTATATTAATTTAATCGATATTTTTTTATCATGTTATTATGAGTTTCAACACTCGAAGATGTTTTTGCTCGGAGCCGTTGGAGGAATAAGGAAATGTCCCGAGAAAGCTCTCTCAGCCAGCCATTGTGCCGTTGGGAATCCAGTGACCAGTCTGTGGGGTCCTCGCCTTTTTATACTCTATTCGCTTTATTGCGTTCGGAGTTCAAAATTCAAAAAAAAGCCCAACAACAAACTCTGATATTTAGTTATTCGACTGTTCAACAGTTTAATTCAATGAATAATCTATAACTAATAAGGTGCCGAGCTCGTTAAGATAGTTGTTGGATACCGACATGCTCTTTATTAAGGGGGCGTTTGGTTCAAATGTTGTTAGACTGCGGTGTAAAATTAAATTACATGTAAAGTTAATATTTTACAGGGAAATTAATTGTTAATATGATATTGTTGTGCTTGGTAAATATTAGAGATTGTTAGGAAAGTGAATAAAATAATATTATTATAATGTTCTCCTCCTCTTCTTCTTCTACCTTGATATTTTCTCTCTTCCCATACGAAGAAATGGGCAAAGTTGGCATTTCCCTCTGTAATATGAAATTACAGACTTTTTCCTTTGCATTTTGATTACCGGGGAAGTGGCTCGGCTTGGCAAACTAAAAATTTATCAAGTTTTACTCCCAAACATTGGAAAGTGGAGTGTAAGACATGAATTTTTCATGGAAAATTTACCACTTTACATTAAAACAAACAGGCCCTAACTAAAATGCAAGAACACGGGAATGGATTTAGGGGGAGTGCATGGGATAATCGCCATCTGAATTTAAAAAAATCTGTAAAATATTATACACATTTTACTTAATTTTATCTATTTTTAATTGATTTATCTTTTTTTTTTTTACATATGAATTTACCCCGTTACTATTTCTCCATCGAGTTTCGTTCGCTTGAATAAATTTTCTAATTCGGTCTCGTCTTACATGACACATTTCAACGGCATCAATTTCCACAGCGAAGAATATGGAATGAAGGAGATGGGTTGATCAGGTCTTTGCTGCCTGCTTGCTAACTGGCCGTTGACGTTGGATGTCTCAATTAGCCCCTCTTGAATGGATTTAAGAGGGAGTAAGGACGATTTTCTCATAAGCTCAAGAAAACTTATAAAATAATATATATTGTAATGGTTTTTATCTTTTATTTAAGTTAAATTACAGTGTTTCGTTTTCACTTAATTCATTCTTTTACCTTTACCGTGAGTTCTGTCCCTCTGAAAATTTTTTTTGGGTCTGTCCCGATCAGATATGATATGAGTTTAAATTGTGTAATATAATTGAAAGAGACAACAAAGAGGTACGGAAAGTTATACCGATGAAAATCAAACTCAGAATCTCTTAATCTCATATCGAGGACAGTAACAGTTATACGAAGTCCTTTTTTTTTAGAACTGATTTTTACTTTATACTTATCAAAATTTAATATTCTACTACGATTCAAAAAAATTAATTTAAATTTCACTGTAATTAATTTTTTTTTATAATACCTCATTATATTACCAATATTCGAACCGACCGTTCCTTCCTGCAGACCTTCATCCTCCTCGCCCCCCACCAATAAAAGCCCCGGTTACCGTGTAAAGAGCCTCCATCTCATCTCTCTCTCTCTCTCTCTCTCTATACACGTTTAAACCAAGCTCTCAGGTCGGTCATCCGTTCTCTTTCGCTCACCGGAGCATCGCCATCGCAGATCTGCTCCTACGACCACAGCTAAAACATTTTCCGGCGAGGTCTCAGATCGATCCAGCTGGTCTGAGCGCCGAGCCATATCCTGCCGGATCCGGTTGGTGGATAAGTCTCGGAAATGGAGAACCTGATCTCGCTCGTCAACAAAATCCAGAGAGCTTGCACTGCTCTGGGTGACCATGGCGAAGGAAGCGCCTTACCTACGCTTTGGGACTCCTTGCCCGCGATCGCCGTCGTCGGTGGCCAGGTCAGCTCCCCTCTCTTCCGCGATTCTCGCGGCATCTTGGTTGTACAGTAGCCACCAAAACAATCGCTCTGCGTTTACTTCGATTGACTTGCGGAAGACTCTCTTGTCAGCCTTCTTGGTTAGTTGTTGATTATTCAATCAATTGCACATTCGAGCTTTATTGGATGCATCGGAGGTGCTGTCATCGTATCACTGCTTCACTCTGTTTGAGATCTGGATATTACTTCAACGTAACATTTTTATTTAAATTCATTAAGCAGAATGGTATCTTCAGACGTCAGAGCCATATTAATCCGAAATGAAATTCCACGATCATGTTGAAACCTTAATTTCTAAGGACGCACCAGTGTTCCTTCCTTAGAATTAAAAGTTTGTGTGCTTAAGAATTAGCCATTGTCTTCGTGTATTTATGGTTTTGCTTTTATATTTTTGTTTCCTTATGTCCCGATTGTCTAAATGTTTGCAGAATGAACCTGCAAGGTCGAATTGTTGAAACATTTCCTTTGTATGAGATGTACACCTCATAAGGTTTTCGCTGTTTGTGTACAGAGTTCAGGGAAGTCATCAGTGCTGGAGAGTGTAGTCGGCAAGGACTTCTTACCTCGTGGCTCTGGTGATCAACAGCACATATCCTTCTCATTGATTGCTAATCACTTTCTCAAGTACATAATATTGACATGTGAAAAATGTGCAGGCATTGTTACTCGGCGTCCTCTTGTCTTGCAGCTTCATAAACTGGATGAAGGCAGCAGAGAATATGCAGAATTTCTCCACCTGCCTCGGAAGAGATTCACTGATTTTGGTAGCTTCTCTGTCCTTCTCAAGAACTTTTTTGGTTTATTTGCCTTTAGGGATTGTGTCTATTCTACCTACATGGTATAGTTTATATCAAGTGAGTTTTCAGCAAGTAATCAAGCAATGTCATCCACATCTATGCATCTGCGCTGACAAACATGTGGAGCACTATTGTTTCTTTCACGCAACAATAGCATGCTCTGTGCGAGTTTGGGATGGGTCGTATGCTAATGTTCTGGGGTAATTGCTAAAATCATCTACTGATTTGTGAAGCTGCGGTGAGGAAGGAGATTTCAGATGAAACTGATCGAGAAACTGGGCGGACCAAACAGATTTCAAGTGTGCCAATTCATCTTAGCATTTATTCTCCTAGTGGTATGTCTAACATTATCAGAATTTATTTTTCCTAACCTTCTTGCCATTATTGTCGTGAAATTTATGCTTGTAAAGTGTTTAATTTTTTCTTTATCGAGTTGTTCCCACCACAAGATGGAAACTATGATATGCTAGTTCTAATTTAGGTTTTATAAATTAATTTTCAATTTTGAGGAATTTATCCTCTTTTACTTCAGATGTTGCTTTTTTCTTTATGCCTGACATACCTTTCATAGTTTCAATCTCTTTACATCATGGCAATGATGTTTCATTTAAATAACCTCTCCTCTTATCTTAGAATTACTATTTCTTTTTCTTCTTTATATTGGGTTTTGAGTTTTATAACTGTCATGTTTTGGCAGTTGTCAACCTGACTTTGATCGATCTTCCTGGGCTCACAAAGGTTGCTGTTGGTGAGTTACATCAGTTTCTCAGCTTTGTTGTGCAAATCATTTGCCTTCATTTTTATTGCTCACTTTGCATGCATTTTCTAAGTCCCTAAAATATTGATTTAATTGGAAATATTTTCGTTGATTTGGTTGAAGCATGTAGTGAAGCATACATATGTCAATCCTACAGTTTGGATTTCACATAAAATAATCTTTTACTCGGTTGTGTTTTAACTTATTTGGACATCACAGAGGGTCAACCAGATAGCATTGTGCAAGACATTGAAAATATGGTCCGATCCTTCATAGAGAAGGTATTATCGATCACTCATTTGTAGTTTTCTTATATGGTTTCATTTTGTGGTAATAAGTGAGCTCCTCTAGATATGAACTCTTGTATTATAAAGTTCAGACTTATAAGATAGCATACGTATCTTTTTCAATGTAAGATCTGCTTTATGTTTTCATGAATAATGTTGACCATGTTTAAAAACGATCTGTTTAGTGTAAGAACTGATTAAAAATTCCTTTGTTCATTAAAATGAATGCATGTTTACCTGATGATTCTCTTGTGATTAACTCGTGTTAAGCTCTCAATGCTTCCTTTAACTTTGCACAAAGCTCTTTGTAATGGGGCTGAAAATTAACTATGCACACAATATCAATAGCTATAGTGGTATATAACTTCTTCCATCTGCAAGGCTTCTACTTTTATTCGATGATATCTTTTTGCCTTTTCCCTTAAGTTAGTAGTCTTCACTATGTCTATTCTGTTCAGGATCTAGTTACATATATGTCAGAAGAAATATCATATCTTTGCTGAAGTGTTTAGTCTCAAGATTAATATTGAAAAGACTTCATCTAACAAATAAAATGGATGTTCTGAATCTTCTGTGCAGCCCAACTGTATAATTTTAGCAATTTCACCCGCGAACCAAGATCTTGCTACTTCTGATGCAATTAAGATTTCGAGAGAAGTTGATCCTACTGGTAAGCTTTATACTTAAATTCTCATTTTTGGTGTATGAGTCAACTTCCTCCTTTAGATAAGAGACCATGCTGGCCTCTTTGATAGTTTGAACCTTTATACTTCACCGGAAATAGTTTCAACTCCTGTAAGACGTTCTATGAACTCAATTTTTCAGGTGAGAGAACATTTGGAGTCTTAACAAAGATTGATCTGATGGATAAGGGTACTGATGCAGTCGATGTAAGTTCTTTTGTTCCAGTAACTCTCTGTTGAGTTAAAAATTTTCTTTAAAAATGTTGGCATTGCTTTTGGTGCTTGTTTCATTAAGTAATTTGAGTAACATAATACTGAAATTGACCTATACTTTCAGATTTTCAAATTGCATCTTCTCTCTCATCTGATGAATACAGAGACTAATCCTCTTGGGTTTTCAGATATTGGAAGGAAAATCTTACCGGCTTAAGTATCCTTGGGTTGGTGTTGTAAATCGATCACAAGCTGATATCAACAAGAATGCTGACATGATTGCTGCTCGTCGGAAGGAACGTGAATATTTTTCTAGTACACCTGAATACAAGCACCTTGCTCATAGAATGGGTTCTGAGCATTTGGCGAAGATGCTTTCTAAGGTGGGTGAACAAGCTCTCTTTGCTAAGTTTTTTTTACTACTATTTCTTTTTTTGATCGGTTTTTTTACTACTATTTCAAGTTCAAAGAAGTTATTTTACAATTATTTTATTCAATTATGATTTTTATCTGATATGGTGGTAATACAGCACCTGGAGAATGTTATCAAATCAAAGATTCCAGGCATCCAGTCCCTTATCAACAAGACAATAATGGAACTTGAAACTGAACTTAGCCGTCTTGGAAAGCCTATTGCCACAGATGCAGGAGTAAGTCTTTTTAATAGCTATTTGATTTACTGTATTACTTGGAGTTCTATTGCCAATCACATCTTCTGCCTGCTAATGGCATATCTGGTTGGTGGTTCTCATTCAGTGGTGCCTTTCACCTTTTCGGTGAAAACTCCATAATAATGCTGCTAGAACAGCTACTGATAATGGTCTACTTGATGCAGGGAAAGCTGTACATGATCATGGAAATTTGCCGTCTTTTTGATCAAAATTACAAAGAGCATTTGGATGGCGTGTATGTGACTTCATGTCTCTTGCCCTTTCTCGTTTATGAATTGTCTCTTTATTCACTTGTTCTCCTCCATCGAGAGATTGTTATTGATACACATGCTTTCTTCTACAGGCGAGCTGGCGGTGACAAGATATATAATGTTTTTGATAATCAGCTTCCTGCTGCTCTAAAGCGTTTGCAGTTTGACAAGCAACTTTCAATGGAAAACATACGAAAGCTTATCACTGAAGCTGATGGATATCAGCCTCATTTAATAGCTCCTGAACAAGGATACCGCCGCCTTATTGAGTCTTCTCTGGTTACAATCAGAGGTCCTGCTGAGGCTGCTGTTGATGCGGTATGCTTGAAAAACATTTAGCAGAATCTTGTCTGACATGAATGACTTAGATTTATTTATCATCCCTGTCCATATCTCACAAAAATAATCATCTTTAAGATCGGGATAATATACCAATTCAAAGAGTCCAGTAATTCTCCAACTGAAATAATGACTTGAACTTGTTGAGCAACTGTGCACATCCAGCATAATCATTTCTCTTGTTAATCGTTCCATATCTTCAAGCTCTGTTGCAGCGGTCAATTTGCTTTGATATATATTGTATGTATTTAGCTAATATTTCTTCATCATTAGTGAGATATTAAATAAATACTAATAAGTTGATGGCCATAGGTGTACGTGAATTATTGCTCCTATATCTGTTTAAGTTACACTTAGGATGCTGGGTTTGGGTTTAACAATGGTTTGCCCTTCTCCCCCCTTTCCTCTGTAGCACAGTGAGCTGACTTTATTTTTACTCATTGTAGGTTCATGCACTACTGAAGGATTTAGTGCACAAGGCAATAAGTGAAACGCCAGTACGTTGTCTTCTCAAACTTTCTTACTGTCTGATTCATCTCTGATATCTTTTTTTTTTTTAATATTAAAATGCAGTTTGCCAATTTATATTGTTTTCAAAGATGTCAGTTAACCCTTCATCTTTTTATTCAGGAGCTAAAACAATATCCCGCTCTACGAGTTGAGGTCGGAAATGCTGCTGTTGAGTCGCTCGAACGGATGAGGGAGACAAGCAAGAAAGCTACACTACAGCTAGTCGACATGGAATGTGGTTACCTGACAGTTGACTTTTTCCGGAAGCTTCCTCAGGATGTAGAAAAGGGTGGCAATCCTACGCACTCACTCTTTGACCGATATAACGACAGTTATCTCAGGCGAATTGGTGAGTCTATCTGCTAATTACCATTTATTAAACTAACATGAGGACATGCCAGCAGTTGGAAAAGAACCATCTAGACAACAGTTTCTCCCTTCTTCATTTAGCTGGTATCATGTTTAAATGTGATGGATGCCATAGAAGTCATTTACTTAGTATGCTAAATATGATACATCAACAGGGTCAAACGTTTTGTCTTATGTGAACATGGTCTGTGCAAGTCTTCGAAACTCTATTCCGAAGTCCATTGTCTACTGCCAAGTTCGTGAGGCCAAAAGAAGCCTGCTCGACCATTTCTTCACCGAGCTGGGAAAACTGGATGTAAGAAAGCCAACTCTCTTTTAATCCCTTCCATCCCGTTCTCCATTGACATCAAACCATTCATTCTAGAGGATTATACTTTCTTGCAGCAAAAGTATCTCTCTAACCTACTGAATGAGGACCCCGCAGTCATGGAGCGGCGGACCCAGCTAGCAAAGAGGCTGGAGCTGTACAGGAGCGCACAATCTGAGATAGACAATGTTGCTTGGTCAAAATAAGTTTAGAGCCTCTTACACATCTTGAACTGCTGAGTCTCGACATGGAGTCTGTCACGATTCTTCTACTCACGAGCAGCAGCTGACGTGCTCAGGAGTGAGTGAGATTATGATCATGGATTTTCGGTTGCACACATAGGAATGGAATTGACATTTATTTCTTGTCCTGGGAGCGGTACGTATAATAAATGATGTACACGGGATCGGTTCAGTCTGAACTTGTACTCGAAAAAACATATATTAGCCTATCGAGCACACACACCACTTTACGATTTCAAGTCTACTGTTCTAGGTTTTGCATTTATGAGGATGCGGCATTTGGATTTTGCAACCGGACTGCTTTATGAGCCTTCTCATGCCATGCTTGTTACAGATGAATGAATATAGAGCTCTGGGAACGCCTACTGTTTGGAGGAAACTGGATGGTCGGAATTGTTGAAGAAGTTGATGGTGAGTGCAATTGTGCAGCGCGGTGGATAAATTACCTATTGCGACAAAATCTGAGTGCACATGTCGAACAAGTAGTAATGAACATGGGCCATCATCCTCACATAAATCAAAGTCAGGATCCAACTAATTATTAAAATTAGAGCAATGATTCCTTAGTCGAACAATTAATTTTGAGTGAGTGTGGAAAATAGAAGAAAAAAAAAAAGAACAGAAAAATCAAGTGTTACTAACCAGATTTCGTTGCCCTAAAGATTCCAATTTTCCCTAGTCTCTATTCTAATGTGATCTCCATCTATCCATACCATTGGCATTGTCTAATCAAGTTAACCTACGGTTCTGATATCTCACACTGTGCCACTATCTCTCGTATATAGTAAAATTGAACCTTCAATATTCAGTCGATTCCCTTTATATCCATGCGATTGACGAGCGAGAGCCATAATGATTCTAACTCTAATCAGCTACCTAGAATGATCGATCGATTGGCCATCAACAATTAAAAAGTGTTGAAATCGAGAATAGCATAAACAACTTGAACAGATCTCAACAGATGAACAAAGCTGGTAGGGATTGGATTGAACTGTCAAACTCGAGAGGGGAAGATGTGGGAAAACGATGAGGTAGTTAGTTATAACTGTTTCTTGAGCGCCGGTCCTTCAAGCATAGAAGGACTTGTAATTGTTGACATTCGAGATCGGTCCCGTCCCTCCAAACAACAATATCGCTAAAATGCGCTGATGAACTTACGCAAGGGCAGTGGTTGTGGTCGTGGTCTAAACCCTGCATCCCCTAAATCGATCAGTGTAAGTTATAAGTCGAAAAATATTTAATACATTTATAAAAATAATTATAAATATCTGATAAATTACACATGTCATATCAATATATTTAACACTTAATAACTTATATAGTAGATGCCGTACAGTATAACTGTCGGATAAAGAAAAAGCTCAGGCACTAGAGATTTCGTGCGCGAATATTCTGGTTTGAAGAAAGGTGTGTTCCATTACCAACGGGGTTGGTCCGAGTAGTAAACAACTCGACGCCGCTTAAGGATGTCTCAAGTTCGAGACCTCACGTACGCAGACATCCCCATTGGGAGCCTAACCCGCCATTGCCAGACGTGCGACCCGGGCGACCAACGAATTAGTCAAGTATGGTTGGCTGAAAGATGCCGTTTCACCGCTGGTGGGACCAATTTGGATACCGTGACTGGCTACCAAGAAAGGTGCGTTCCATTTGGCACAAAATTTTTGAATGTGCTGACTCATAAAGATGTAATAATAAGAAAAAATTAAATAAATTACTTTAATTAATAATAATTATAATAACTACTCAAAAAAAAAATATTAACTTATTTACTTATTATACTTTAATTAATATTTTTTCATCCCATCCTTCCTTATAAGAAAAGAATTTCCTCCCAACCCTTTGCAGTTTTCTACTGCTGCCATCACTGGTCATCCTTAATTGTTGGCTTTTCACCATCCCTTTTATCCATCAATTCTTTATTTCTTTTGCCGAATATAATAAATTGAATATCCCGAGAATTTTTCGGTTAGGCGAGACACGAAATTCAAATTCCCATAACAGTTTTTTACACTTCTCCTCTTACAAATTAGGCCCCCCCAAAAATGACCACCACCACAGTACAGTCAATGATAATCCTAAGCAAGAAAACCCTGCAAATTTAACAAAATTACAAAAAATAAAAATAAAAAGGAAGAGCTATCATTACACGTTAATAATTAATTTCCAGAAAATTAAAAAAAAAAAAAGGCAGTGAAAGATAGAAAGGGGGGAGTTTTAGCAGTGGAACCCCAACACAGATCCGTCGGTCACGGCGATGGTGACCCTGCAGTCGGCGGTGGTCCGAGCGTGGTGGGTGAAGAAATGCAGAACCTTAACCCTTCCCCCCATCTCCAGCCTCGACTCGATCTCCAGCGTCGGCCCCACCCTGTAACCCCCACCGCCCGGCACAGACCCGCCGAAGCCGATCCCCCCTCCGCCGCCTCCGGTGACTATGGGCCCCATTCCAGGCTCGAACTCGGCGGCGGAGGCTGCTGCGGGGGACATAGGGGCGGCGAGGGGGAAGGACTGGACGGCGAAGGTGGCGGCCATGTACTTGGTGCGGCCGGCGGCGATCTTGCCGGCGGGGATGAACATAAAGCCGACCTGGTTGCCTGCGTAGATGAGCTGGAGGGAGCTGTCGTAGTGGGAGAAGACAGCCCGGTTCGGGTTGCGGACGGAGGCGTACTGGGAGAAGGTGAAGGAGACGGAGGAGTTGGAGATGGAGAAGGAGGGGAGCTGCACTGAGGTGACGGAGATCTCCGGGTCCTTGGGGCGGAACACGGTGAAGAAGACAATGAGGACCACGATGACCACGAAGACGAGGAAGACGGTGGCCACGATGCAGGAGGCGAGGTTCGTCCGTCCGGAGGGCGGCGGCCGGCGGTGGTGGGGAGGCGGCTGCTGCTGCTGGTAGTACTGGTGGGGAGGCGGCTGCTGGCGGTGGCTGTTGTGGTGCTGCTGCTGCTGCTGCTGCTGCTGCTGGTGGTAGGACGGCTGCTGGTGGCGGTGAGGCGGCTGCTGCTGCTGCTGGTGGTGGGACGGCTTGGGTGGCATTTCGGTAATTTGGGGAAGCGTCTGAGCTGAGGGAGCGTTTGGGAAGTAGGGACGAAGGGAGAAATATAGGGAAAAGTTAGGGAGAGAGTGAAGAAGGGAGTGGTGAGTGGGGAGTGTGTGTGAAAGCTGGACATTGGCCATTGGCCATGTCTTTTGTCTCTGCTTTCTCGATTTCTGTGCCCTTTTGTTTTTTGTTTTTTGCGTTTTTTTTTTCCATATTCTAATTTTAATTAGGGTTAAAGGTGAAAAGTATAGGTAATTATATAAATTTTAATTACCTATACTACTATTATTATTATTATATGTAAATATTTATTTATTTTACTATCTCCTTTTGTTTTTCATATTTTATATTTATCTAATGTATATATTAATTTATGATATATACTTGTTATATAAAATAATTTAGATTAATTCTAAAATAGCTTTTTTTATTATTTTCTCTTCTTCCTCCACATATACTATCTAAATAGTAAAATTCTTTCATTAACAATTTAGATTCTCTCATTCCATAACTGTATAATAAAAAATATTATATCCACTGACAATTGTAAATTAAATAATTTATCATTATTTTTAAATAAAAATTTCGAAAGATATAAATAAAATTATAAAACATACTGTTAACAACTTAAAATATCATGTCTATTATTATAAGTTAATGTAAATTTATTTCAAATAAATTAAATTATAATATATTATAACTAAATAATTTAATTATACTAATTCATAATAATATTCACTTTTATTTATTTTCTTTTTGTTTCTACAAAGCACGGGTCAGTATCTAGTATTCAATAAAGAAATCTTGTAACTAAGATTTGACTTGAGAGCAGATGTATTCAGTCCAGGTCAAATTTGATTTCTCTCATGATGTGCTAGCACCCATGAACTTATATTGCCTCGTGCAGTTATTAGCGCGAGTACATGATCGTGAGAATTAGATTTTGAAGTTCAGATACCCACAACACCGTAATGTTTCAAAAAGAGACACTGTAGTGTGTAAATTGATTAAGATAATTTGATATTAATAAATAGAAGAAAATATGTTTAAAAATATTTTCTTTTTTAAAAATTCTGTCTCGTGTTAAAAAAAATCCATCTTATCATGCACGTAGAATTTCGTAAAAATGTCACGTCAGCACGTGACTTCGTCATTCGATAGAAATTTTAATGGAACTAAGTCTAACTGTAATGATATTCTGTGAAGAACAAAATATATAGTAATTTTAGCTATTGTTAAATATTGAGTTAAATATAAGAAAATGTTGAAAAAAAAAATCAACAATTTTTAAGGTTATTTATTTTATTGTAAAAGAAAAGGTGGTGTTTTTGTTTTTGGAAAGGCGGGAAAGTGGGGCCCTGGACAAAAGTGTCAAAGTCGCCATCGCTGTCACTCAGTGTGCGGATTGTCGCTGTCCACAATTATTAAATTTTCTTTTGGGTGTATATTGCCCGTGACTTAGACGTGCGATAATTTGATCAATTTAAATTTGAGTCTAGTCAATTTATTAAAAATAAAATTTTTTCTAAATATGAAATTCCTCCATTCTTATCAGTCAAAAAAGATATTGTAATTAAATGGACGAGATGTCGAGTTATACATTCCAATCGACGGTCAGATGTCCGTCAGCGACCATAATTACCGGCACGGGAGTGGATATCCACAGACGGACCCTGACGCCGCGAAGCCTCCTGTTTCCTCAACTGATGCGAAGTGTTCCGATTGGTTTACCCATTTTAATTTGTTATCATCCGGGTTAAATAACGTAAGTGAAAAGGGTAATTTGATATAGTTGGTACAGTTTTTACCATGTGACCTCGAGATCTTGTGCTCGATTTTAAGAATGAGATTTTTTATACATTTTAACCGTTCTTACTTTTACCGGTCATTTGTCAGCGCCACCACCCTGTCCCCCGCCACTGCAAGGCACACCGCCTCCCTTTGTGATGCACTAGTCAATACGATCTTTGGCGAAAAGATTGATCCATTTGCCATGAATTTTAGGGTGCATTTAAAAGCTCCGATTTTGTATGGATTATAAAAGAGTCATATAAGCGTAGTAAAGGAAATAAAAGGAAGTTTCTTTGTGATATTGGAAGTAAGAAACACATGTTTGAAAGATCAAGAACTGACAACTTATTTGGATTAAGGTATTTGAAGGGATTCGGAGGAGAAATTCTTTTATGACACGGTATTACCACGTGACAGTGCTTACGTGGTGATACTGATCAACTAGGATCAATTATTCTTAGAGCTTTTTCCTTTTAGATTTTATCAAAAAAATTAAAAATTGAATTGTTTATAATTGGTCAGTACCACTACGTAAACACGGTCACGTGGTGACTTTCTCGATTGGGAGGGAGAGAGATTTAAAGGAATGACACAATTTCTTATTTGAGTAAATGATTAAGAGGGATTTGCAGGGATTGTGAATACATAACCACGCCTGCTTTTGATCACTACCAAACCATGACCACATCGCATCTTCCTCTGTTCGATCATCATCAAACCCCAGTCACTGAACCTCCCGAGAACATCACAAAGCCATAATTTTGTTTGAGTCCCGAGACCACCACGAAACCACTGTACCTCCCATATGTCTTTCTCCCGCTAGATTTGTCTTCAAAATTAAGAGGGTAAAATAGTCAAATTAACTTACTCCGTTATCCTTCCAAATTATTTCTCTAATAATGATTTTTATCCTTTCAAATTCGTTTTCTATTAATGATATCCAAACGAGAAACTCGTAGGGATAAGTTATCCTTTTAAAAACCTTCAAATTAATGGATCCAAACAAGCTGCAAAGGCCGTCATATTTACCTAAATGATGTGATAAAGTATGTGCAGAGCAGTAGAAGAGTGGATTCTGGTATCGCATAGCAGCAGCATGGCTTTGCCTTGCCTTGCCTTGTTCTGAAGCTAGCTAGTCCACTTCTCTATCTGTGTAAGTACTCAACGGAGAAACCCTTTCCTTATCCGAACCCAATCACAATTCCGCAAGTCTGTAACTATAGCTTCCGGGTTATGACCCTTCTAATGAACTTTGCAGGAGGGTTCACCGAAGTGCATACTATCTGTCTCACGCCGACATTGCCCCGACTAAGCAGCTTGGGTCGATCCGATACCATTCTTAGAGAGTGTTGATATCCACAGGGTTGAATGACCGAGCCAGGATATGCAACAACTTCTGATGTTTGAGTCCCGCATGAGTATATTCTAGACTAGTCAAATTGATCAAATAATGATATTTATGAGTTGCTGTTCTTGTTATTTGTTCTGTCAAAAAATTGAATCATAAGTTGCTGTTGGCACAGGTCGGTCGCCGATCACTTCCGGGTGTCGGTTTCCCGGGCTGACGCCGTCCACCGTCGTTAGGGACAATCATTACAGTCAACAATAATGGAGCGGCCATGTGGCCGATCCGTGATTTCGTCGGCATTTATATGTGGAGAAAGTGGTCCCATCCGTATCGTTTCATCTTCTCAGAGCCAAACTTCTCTCCTCCCTCTTGTGTTCTCAATCAACAGTGTAGCGACCCCCCGGCGACTCCAGACTCCGGCACCGACACCTCGCCAAAACCCTAAAGGACTCCCAGTATACGTTTGCTGGGTGGGGAGAGTGCATTCGATTCTCTCAATCATCGCTGCCGGCGCGCTGACCCGCCACTGCTGAGGTAAACACTTCCAGCGCCCAAATTCGATGTCCCGGACTAGGTTTTAGTTGATTGATAGCTCTGCGAAGTTGAATTATAGCTCTTTTCTGCGATCGATTGCTCAATGCTCATCGCAGTTCGTTAGGCTTGCTTCGGTTGCTTGCTGCCTCCTTCCGCTGTTCCTGTGGAGTCATCCTTGCGTTGCTGTTGTTTCTGGGCACTGAATTGGACCTCAAACCTGGAACTTCAGGGATCCGCCGTTTGCTCCTTACTTGTGAGCTTGCTCTTCTCTTTAGTATATAAACACACAGTTGGTTGCTTTGTGATGATTGCTAGGCGTAATTGAGACAATTTTGCCTGTACTGATCATTTTTCACAGTGAACGCATTTATATAGGAAGCATTTACAAGTTTACGATTAAGCTCTGTAGTGATTCAATGAAGCTCTTAATGAACTCTGCTGTACATTGTTTGAAGGATCCTGATTGAAGAGTCGTGAGAATTTCAATTTTTGGTGGTTTTCCTGGGGAATAAACTCTGCTGTATATTGTTTGAAGGATCCTGATCGAAGGAGTTGTGAGAATTTCAATTTTTGGTGGGTTTCTTGAGCCAGGGATGGCGGAGTTGGTCGGACCAAGATTGTATAGTTGCTGCAACTGCCGGAACCAGGTTGCCCTCCACAACGATGTCATCTCTAAATCTTTTCAGGTGATTCCTCGTTGGCCATCTTCTTCCAATGTAAGTCTACAGTTATTGTTTGGCTAGATGCAGAAATCGATGGGACTACGAACCTGAAAACTCTACTGGAGGAAGCTTGATAAAACCATGATATCAGCTCGAAGTGATATTTTTTGATGGTTTGTGCCCTTGAATAAATTTGTGCAAATTTGTGGGTAAATCATGATCATCCAGTGAATGTGGGTAAGTTTGTGTTCCTTACATTTAACCTTTCCTGCTTTGGTCTGATAGCGCATTAATCCTTCCCAGGGTCGTACTGCTGGTGAATTATATGAATATATAAATGAATGATTCTACAGGCAGTTCCTTTGCTCTCAGCAATCTGTTTATTTCTACGTTGAATTTCAGGGAAGAAATGGTCGGGCTTTCTTGTTCTCTCACACAATGAACATCATGTTTGGCCGAAAGGAGGACAGGGTGTTCATGACAGGCCTCCATACAGTTGCTGATGTCTACTGCAGTGACTGCAACGAGGTGTTGGGGTGGAAATACGAGAGAGCATACGAGGAAACACAGAAGTACAAGGAAGGCAAGTTCGTTCTGGAGATGTCAAAGATAGTTCGGGAGAACTGGTAGGAGTGCATCCTCTTGTTGTTATGTTTTGGATATCTGTCAGCTTCAGCGCTTGGAAGCCTCGGAATTGATCGAGAGAGAAATTTGAAGCGGAGATAGTTCCATCATGGCCTCCCCGAGTGCCTTCTGTTTTCGAGTGTAAATGTGTGTGGAGTTGAATTGGATGTGTTCATAAATGTCTATACAGATTCATCCCGTGTTTTCTTCCCCCATCTATATATTGGACTCATGTCTCGCCTATTCTCGATCTGAAGTTTCGCTACTGAAGATGATCATTGCTTCCAGTTTTGGGCTGTTTGTGAGCACCATGTTCACTGCGGAAAGATGAAGTCCGGAAGTCTGATGCACAGTTTCTTCCGAATCCTGAAATCTGAGTCGAATCATTTGACCAAAATAAGGTTTGTTTCTAGTCCTGAACGAATCTGTGTGGGAGTCAGTCCAACATCCTCATCTACATACTTTTCAATATATTCTTTTTTTATATCTATATTATACATGTAAATATTTGCCTTCTTTTCTCCTTTTTCTCCCTCCCAAATTATTCATGAGCACATATAGGTTGATTCTTAAACAATCACTAGATTATGAAAAAATAGAGACGTGATGGTAAGATTAATAACATATAACTATCAATTATTTTTTCACTTATCGTCCCTCTTTTATTTTATATACAGTTTTCTTATACGTTCTCTCTATATTTTTATCACATATAAAATTATTTAACTTTTTCCTAAATTTATTACTTAGTTTACATGTCTCTCTACATTTTTCTTTCATATACATTTTTCTTATGTTCCGGACATTACAGATGGGAGGAAAATTGGTCTAAACTGATTCGGACATGGAACTTACCTTTGGTTGCTCCCAGGATGGATTTAAGAGAGGGCGCAGGAATGATTGTTTCCTTGAGCTCGGTAAAACTTATGAGAATTTATATAAATTTTATTAATTTTATCAATATTTTTATTAAATTATATTATTTCACCATTTAAAATTTAACTTATTTTTTTCATGTTAACTTTCGTCATTTAGATTTATTTTCTAGATTAGCCCATGCTCCTGGCATGGCTTGGGATGTCGTCTATCTTGTTCATATCCTCGTACTCTCTCTCGCCTCAATCTGAAATGATTCATCTATTACCTTATTAGCTCTTTCTGGGATTTCGGGTTCTGCATGTTTTTTTTTTTCTGGTTCGCTCGATTTGTCGGTTGGTCGAGGATTTTGCATTTGGTTTGCGTGGGGATGCTGGTGAACTTCTCTTTGCAAGCCTTTTGGGCTGGTGTCAAGATGTGAAGGCAGCAACTTATTTGGATTAACTCATTATTAGTCTGTTCGATGGTCATGAGCGGCTTCCTAGACCCCGCCATCTATACCAAGATTCTGAAGCTTTGCGCCACCAAAGGGGTTTCAGAGCATGGCCTCTTGATCCATGGCCGTATCATAACCAATGGGCTTGCTCATAATCTCCTCTTAAACACGGCCCTGATTTTATTTTACTCGAAGCTTTTAAACATGCAAATGGCCCACAAGGTGTTTGATGTAATGCCCGATAGAAACGTTGTTTCGTGGACAGCCATCATTTCAGGTTATTGCTCCGAAGGGTGCTATGTGAATGCGTTGTTAATGTTCAAGGAGATGCATCGGGCTGGTGTTAGGGCCAACCAGTTCACATATGGGAGCACCCTGCGCACTTGTACAAGCTTGAGATGTTTGAGCGCAGGGATGCAAGTCCAAGGGTGCATCGAGAAAGGGAGGTTTGTGGACAACTTGTTTGTGCAGAGTGCACTGATCGATTTCCACTCGAAGTGTGGTGAGATGGCCGATGCACGGCAGCTATTCCAGATGATGCCAAGGAGAGACCTTGTTACATGGAATGCTATGATTGGGGGCCATGCTGTGCGGGGGTTCCCGAAGGACGCTCTTCTTCTGTTTCAACTAATGATGAGGGAAGGTTCTGACTCTACTCTTGACATAAGCATATATACAGTTATATGCTAAGTTAGATGTATTATTCATTGCCTGACATTTTATGGCCATATTTGTTAGGTATGACTCCTGATTGCTTTACTCTTGGAAATGTCTTGAGAGCTTGTGCTGGAGGTGGTTGTCTCATGCAGGTCATGCAAATGCATAGCATAATAATTCGAACAGGTGTTGCATCTTACATAGACTTGTCTGGATCAATCATTGACGCGTATGCAAAATGCGGAAGCATTCGCACTGCTCATCACATATACAACCACATGGCCGAAAAGGATCTCATATGTTGCACTGCACTCATCACAGCATATGGACGTGACCTCAATTATTGCAGCGATGTCCTATACCTCTTCAAAGAGTTGAATCAAATGCAGGCAAGAATTGATCCTGTTATTTTATGCTCAATGCTTCATATATGTGCAGTCTTGGCCAATTTGAGCTTTGGCAGACAAATTCACAGCCTAGTTCTAAAATATCAATCGGGTTATGATGTGGGGCTGGGAAATGCTCTGGTTGATATGTATGCCAAATGTGGAGAGATTGAAAATGCTAATCATGCCTTCAACGAAATGCGGGTGAAGAACATTGTATCTTGGACCTCATTGATTGGTGGGTATGCGCGGCATGGCCTAGGACATGCGGCAATTGAGCTTTATAAGAAGATGGAATGTGAAGGACTAGAGCCGAATGATATCACATTCTTGTGCATTCTTTTTGCATGTAGCCACACTGGGTTGACGAGTGAGGGATGGGAATGTTTCTGCAGCATGATTGGCAAGCACAACATCACTCCCGGGATAGAGCATTTGTCTTGTATGATTGATCTCTCTGCACGGGCGGGTAAACTGGAAGATGCTGTTGGGATGATGCAGGATTTGGATATTCAACCAAATGCCTCACTTTTGGGCGCAATACTTGGAGCTAGTTGGATTCATGGCTCCATTTTGCTTGGAGAAACGGCTGCCTTGAAACTTATCGGTATGGATCCAGAGAATTCTGCAAATTATGTTCTTCTAGCCAGCATCTATGCCCAAGCTGGTGAATGGGATAATGTCCGGCGCACTCGAAAAATGATGGAAGAAAGAGGTCTAACGAAAGGTCCAGGATACAGCCACTTGCATCGATTTAAGCAAAAAATTTGAAACTTCTTGAGGGCCTGATAGCACTTATGGAGCAATGTTCTGCAGCATACTGATGTGATTAATGACATCAAGCCATCATTGATCATTTCTTGTGAGCAAACACCAACACAATTTAAGATTGCATTTGTTAATTCCTTATGTGAAGTGTATTCTGCTTGCAATGCATAGCAAGATCTCTGTCCTCTAGAGTAGATCGGATAACATCGCAAAACACAATAGGGGTCATGGGTTGCGAGAAATATTTGGGCAGCCATTCTTGCAAAGCATCAGCTCCAGAGAGTTGTTGACTCAAGGGAGAAAGAAAAGAACTTAAGTTGGTTTTGAGAAGATGGAAAGGAGCAAAATGGATTTTGTTAAACGTAGATCGACAGGACGCAGGGATTAGCAGGGAGAAACCTGAGATTGATTCTGAAAGCTCAAGCTGCTCTTTCTCTTCAGTATGGGTTGCAAGTTGGTGGGTAATCAATCCTCGAGAGATCCAGAGGCAGACAACAATAGAATGTAGATGAAGGCGATGCCACTAACTACATGCTCATGCTCTTTTTCTCCTAGGTCTTCAATTTATCCCCCTTTGGTTGCTCCCCCGACATGGCCTGGAGTATCATCTATCTTGCTCCTTTCCTTGTACGCCTCTCTCTCTCCCACCACCCTTAGTTGATCCATCGACCACCTTATTGGCTCTTTCTGGCAGTTCAGGTTCAGCGTGTTGCTTTTCTGGTTTCATCAATTTGTCAATTGGTCGAGGGTTTTCATCAGATGTGATAATATATGAATTTGGCCATGTGATGATTTGCCAAGAAGTTGTAATTTTAATTCATCTAGGACAGTAACTCGAGTGTGATTGTATTTTTCATTCATCTGTCCTGAATTCCCTGAGTCTGCTTTGCCTTCTATTATCTTGTATTGACATTTTTGGCTTTTGAACAAATATGGCGAGATTTTCTCCAGATAACTGCAGCTAGACCTTTTAAGGTTTGTAATGTCCAACAAGCTTTTGCTGAAAATTAAGTGAATTGTAAATTATTGAATTAATTTTCATCAATGGAAATTTGTCTAGATTTTAAAATGATGTTATTGGTTTACTAGTCTTTTCGGAGTGATTACATGCTAATCTTTCCTTAGAACTTCCTCCATCCTCTTGTATTTTTTTTTCTGCCAAGTATCTACCTCTTGGCTCTTGTATTAATTACAGAATTAATAGTTGTAACATGATTTATTTTTTCATATATAAATGCCACTGCCATAGTGATAGTTGGTGAATATGGTTAGGTTATTCTAGTTTCCCATCTTTTTCTGCTGTCTCATAACCTCAAGAGAGGTGAATCTCAGTCACCTTACATAGTCGCCGTTTTCTGTCAGGTCATGTGTCACTGCTTTCAGTGGAAGAAGGGAACACGAACACCATTTTCTGATGATCAAGGAATTTACAACCGTTAACTTGGTGGGAGCAGATAGACAATGGCAAGCAACTCTGCTAGAATAGAACAGAAAGTTCTTAACTGTCATACCATGGTGCCATAATTCCTGCAAAGGAAATCTAATTTGTCGCTAGATAGTGTGCACACAGCATTCTTTACCAGCTCTACCATCTTGATGTCTTGTATGGTGCCTGACAATAAGTTCCTATTTGCTGCTTAATTGATTCCATGATAATGCCCATAAAATTTAAAGGAAGAAGAAAACAACTTTGAAAAAGCTGGATTGATTCTCAGTCACCTACAATTGCTAACAAGGCACTATTTGGCCACTGTTTTCAATTTGACAGTGGGAGTATTGTTTTGTTTTCATTCTACATGGTTTCTTTCTAATGCATATCAGTTCAGCTCATTTCTTTTGGATATGTGGAAGAGCTTAACACCTTAGTAATAGCTACTGTTTATTACAGATACTTGACTGCCCTGCACACAGCGAACTATAGAAGCCTGATGCTCTTATTTAATTCACTGGCAGCATTCGTTCTGGTGGTGGCAAAGTTCCCAGACATGCACAAAGTTTGCATATTCTGCATAAAATGCAGATCACAGGTCCTGATTGCAGTGTGTGTCTTCTGCCACCCATTCAGCTAAGGAATTTAAATGATTGATGACTTTTGGCGCTTGAAGTAGCAATATAGCTGTCCTTTTGAAGCTACGGATACCCCACCGTTTCCCCTGCATGCTTCACAGCAGGAAACAGCAGATGATGAATCTGATTTGCTCACCATTTTCTTCATGCTGATCTGAAAATTTTCCTCAAGCCATGGCATACTTGATTACTGTATTTCATTTTCTTGGACTCCGGGTCTTTGGATATTTTCAGGGTGGTTTCTTATGCAATTGCTGTGGCAGATCCTGACCGCCATGTCCCAGTATAAGGTGATCCATATTAAGGGGTCAATGTCTTGGAGATTTGGAGCAATTTGAAAAACAAGGGTAAATGTCCTTATTATTCACGTAAGAATTCTATATTACATAGTTTTAAAAACTGGACTGGACCGGCCGGTCCAATCGGTTGAACCTGGAATTGGCGACTAGTCCAGTCCGGTTGCATAATTAACTCAGTTTGTTCATTGACTTGGCAGGAACTGGGTTGAACCAACCGGTTTTTAATGAACCAGAATGAGCCTATAAAATATTAAATTGTTAATGCTCGTGTATTTTAGGTTATTACATGTACTTTATATATTTATTATTTTTTTAAATAAATTAGGTTCGACCCATTGAACCCCCGGTTGAACTTGGAACCGGTACCTTGTCCGGTTCTCGGTTCAATCCAATTTTTAAAACTATGCTGCATTATACCATGAACTTCTCTTTTTTGGAATGATAAAGAACTTTCATTTTTTTTCCACACATCTATCTTTTTACACGTATTTCATTAGAAATTCACAAACAACTGTTAGTTTGTAAAAACATCTTGTATGATCATATCTCACAGTGACGTATTGAGAAAAAGCCAATGAAATTGTTATGCTTAGTAGTAAATAAGGCAACTGCTCGAGTGATTGACATTAATTTATTCGTTTGTCACAATTTGATTAGTATTTTCTCCATGTCACACAATGATAAAAGATTATCTAAGAATTTCTTATTAGTCCGTGTCAAATTGGTGAGAAAATATTAAATGACCACACCTACACCGATGTAATGAGGAATAATAAATCAAATTACTTTGATTAATAATAATTTTCACAATTGCTAGGGTGATTAATATTAATTTACTTGTTTGTCAGATTTTGATTGGTGCTTCCTCACGTCACTTGACGGGGCAGGATTATCTAAAAATTTCTTCAAGTGATTCGATATGCCGTTTTGCTCATTGGTGAAATGGCGATTTTTGTTTTCCTTTGCGGGTAAAGAGAACGGCTAAGAGAGTAAAATTTAATGGCCGTTAAAAGCCGATATGGTAGGTGGTAGGTGGTAGGTGGAGAAAAATGGAAGTCCAATCATTCCGTCAAAAACATAATGCGTGATATGACAGTATGCTCCAGGTTGTATAATGTACCGTTTGATGGATCAATCGGTTGTGAGTTGCTACGGTGTCGAATACCATCGATATATATATTAAAAAAGACGTAATACTTTTACAAAATTATTCATAGTTCAATAATGTGGAAATGATAAATTTCATTCCAATTTCAGGAAAATGAAATTTGATGGCTTAACTAAAATTTAAATATAATTCATAAAATTTTTATACAAATTAAAAAAAAATTTCCCCAGTTTAAGGGGCTATCTCTCCCACACCTCTAAATCCATTACCAGCTCTCGCTTTGAGTCAACCTTCATCCAGTAATACTCTTCTTCTTTATATCTATATATGTATATAATGTTACTTTTTTTTTTTTCGGTGTATAAAAAAGTTTTCCTTAGTCTGAAAATATAAATTAGAGAAATAAAAAGATATAGAAAAATTTGCTGATGATAATCAAATCTAGGGATGGCAATGGGTGAGGCGGGCCGGGTGTTTGGACGCTCCATACCGTCACAGGGAGGGTCGGGGGCACGGGTTGAAATATTAATTAGTGGTAAGTAAAATATAATTTAAAATATGTTATAAATTTACATATTTATGATAATATAATTAAAAAAAATTAAAAAATTAAGAATTTACATAATTTTAATAAAATAAAATGATTATTGTCCAATTTATTAATATAAAAGTATTCGTAAATCGATTAGATAAATTTTAAAATATACAATTATATAGTATAATAATATATAAATAGGGGGCGGGGCGGGGCAGGGCGGGCGGGTCCGATCCACCCCAAAGCATGGTGGGCCGGGCCGGGTTCCTGGGGCCAGGGTCAAATTTTCATATCCCTAATCAAATTTGAAACGGCACAATCTCACTCCTCTCAACTAAGGTAAAATGTTATGGTTGGAATATGGGTCGAAATTTACCGGTAGAAATTGACCCCATTAAGATTACTATATATGAGAAATCCTATGGTAGAAAAAACTTACACGAGCCATTAGATTCTCCTTTTTAATACATATAATAATTAATTAAGCTAATAAATGATTCAATAATTAGATTGTTGGTGCTTCCTCCTACGTCTTGGGAAAGGACACACTTGCATTAATCAAGGAAGCTCTGTCTTGGGAGCGGACGCCCAGGTGCAACGACCCCGGCTGTGACTGCAATTTTATGTACTGTTGTACTACCATCTGTTCATTTCCTCCCCTCCCCACGGTCCTGGAATGCAGGAGCGATCGGGACGTGGTATGTTGTATTTTTTGTGGTAACCGTGCCCTATTCTGTATAAGATTAGTTCGTAAATATTGGAATTAGAATTTACTTTATTGAATCTTGGAGCTGGACCCTACCCAGGACCTGCTAGATACAAAAGGTTATGGGAACCTATTTATTTACATTTATAATACAACTTATTTTAATGTTTTTTTTCACATGTTTAATAATTATAAAGTAATCACGTTCAAAATATTTTCGTGATTGTCATTATTTGTATAATTATTTTACCGTACTATAATTTTAATAATGTTTATGGTACACTTAATTATTATCTGTTATTGATTTTTGCATTATAATGATATTTTAAACGTGGCAAATTCATCAAATAAACATAATTAATATGTCAGATGAAAGTTTATCGAGTTAAGAATATTGGTTCGATAATTGGAGTTCAAATGAGGAAGTTACGAACAATTAAAATAAACCGTGTAAATCTGTAATAGGTTTTGGTTCAGATTCCGGGTACCCTGTCCATGGGAACCGGAGCAGATTAGTTTCTTATTTTATTTCCTGAAACCTATCCGAATTTCATCTATATCTACCAGAACCTATACAACAGGATAAATTTTTATCGGTTTCGAATCTACGATATACGGATGACACTCCTATTAGGATGCCTTCGTTTCTATATAAAGCTCATTGTAGTCTCGCTTTGAGTCAACCTTCACTTAATAATACTCTTCTTCTTTATATATATATATATATATATGATTTTTTTTTTCCTAAAACTGTAAACAAGAGAGAAACAAAGAGATATAAAAAATTCTACCGATGATAATCAATTCTGAAACTACACAATCCTACTGCTCTCAATTAGATAAAATGTTATGACTAGAATGTTAATGGTCGAAATTTACTGTTGGAGACAGATTCCATTAAGATTACTGTATCTGGGAGATCTTACGGTAGAAAAAATCCGTATGAGTCATTAGATTCTCTTCTGTTTTAATACGTATAGTTAATTAAGCTACTGAATGATCCAATTATTAAATTGCAGGAGCTTCCTTCTATGTCATGGGAAAAGACACAACGCATTAATCCAATTACTTCCTACTGGTCGTCCCTTCCTATCTTGGGGTCCCCTACGAAAATGTCGTACATGTAACAAGAGCTCCTTGTGGGGTGCTTCCATGGCGTTGAACTCATATTAAATTTTGCATTAAAAAAAAAAAGAACTGATTTTTTTTTCCGACATCACCGGAGATCCCTTCGTAAATGTTACTATCGCGATCATGGAGGGACCTAATACACAGAGAAGTTGGAAAGTGGTACGCTAGTATCAGGGGTGCCCCGGTTCGAACTGTTCCTATTCGAATATGAATTTCTCCAATTATATCGCCACCTTTTTCCCCATCAATTCGATTTGTAATTTTGTCAGCCTGTCTCCTCTTCCCCGCGCCATCACCTCACCAGGACGAATGACTGGAGATTCCTTTTTTTTTTTTTTTTCCTTTTCTTTTGAACTGTGAGAGGTTTGGTGCAATGTAACTGCAATGTTTTAAATTTCATGTACTGTCGTACTGTGTGTTCATTTCCTCCCTCCTCTTGTCCTAGGATGCCTTTGTTTCCACGTCATAAAAAGAACCGGAAATCGTATATATTTATTAATTTTTCTAAGAGAGTTTTAAATGCTTTAAAATGATAAATTAAGTCACATGTGTTGTCCACGATACAGTATAGGGTTATTTCCACCACCTACCGTTACTTTAAGCTGACATGCTGGTAATAAGTCAAGTCCTGTATATTGTCCATGATATAACATCGAGTCCTTCTCATTACCTACCGTTACTCTAAACTGATGCGTGCCAATATTACGTTGATATCATGTTAACTTAAAAATAATAATATATTGTCCCAACCAATTCACTTTTCAGATATTTTATTTCTTTGAATTCCATGTGTAGGAACTTATCGATACCTAAAAATAAGTTCTCCAATAACTCTTCTAAAATATCGACCCAACCGATTGATTTTGAAGGATCTAATTAATAAGACATGCTGGCTTCAAACTTTACAATAAGATAACAACAATGGAGGTATCGAGAATCCGTCGGAAACCCGTCTTACATAGGCGGGAATTTTTCCCTTCCAAGTGTGCTTAAACGGTGACAGATTCCTGATAGATTATCCTTCGGAAATTCTGTTAGTAAAAATACACACGGAGACCCGTCAAAACTATGCGAATGGTGCATCGTTGGTAGGTTCCGTCATAAATTCTCGACAAATTCCCGATGAAAATTTCTCGCGTAGTTCCCGCAGCAGTTTAGCGGAGGATAAGCCGTCGGGAATATCCGTCAAAAATTTTTGACGAATTATTGATGGAAAGCCGTCGGAAATGTGAGTCCTATTTTCATATGGATTATTGTCGATGGATAGAGATTCGTCTGGATTTGCCGTTGCCGTTGCCGTTGCCGTTGCCGATGAATTATCAGTCAACATTTAGTAGTTTTCTTACAATAATTACAGTACCATTCACCTTCTTCAAAACAAATATATATATATATATATATATATAATAAGTTACCTCATCGGACAGGTTAAAACGTGGACGTGACATTATCAACCAGTGTCTAGGACCGTCATCACAGTTGCCATCTACCAATCTTAACTCTATTAAAAACTGGTTCGTGCATGAACTTGTACTACGGGTGTTATATTTTTCCCTACTCATATTGTTGGCCTCAAGCCATGGTCCATAGTCCGGAACGGCTCTCCCACCGCGCCTTTTTCCGGTGATACGCGCTTCAGTACACTCACCCAACCGGAACCGGATCCAGAATCTGACCGGTGGTTCTAAACCGTAAAATAAACAATAAATCAAATTAAAAATTTAAGATACAAGATAATTATTATATCACAAGCTCGTTAAGTTCGAATAAAATTAAATTCATTTACATTTTGAAGATTAATATTTAGAATTTTTATGATTAAATAAATGTGAACGCGCTTCTCCATTTTATCACCACTTTGGGGAGCTCCCTCTCCTTTTTTCTTTGATAATAAATGGAGAATGTGCTCTCCAAAGAACTTATAAATTTGAAAAACTTTTTTACATTATTTAATGAGATAATTATGCACACAAACAAAAAGTCATGTGCTTGAAACTCCTCGTTCTCTAAATTTTTTGTCAAATTGATCGGTTAGAGCGGTGCTTCGGAATTGGCTGGAGCTGTGGCTGGCCGGGTCTGCCCTGCTGGTCATTCTGGTGCACGATGGTGAGGAGCCCACACCGCCACCGAGACAGAGGGTCTCTGTAATGGGCTGCTGCATGCATGAGATAGGTGGAGGCGGTGGCTACGGATCTAGGCATTGAATGCTTAAGCCAGTCAGAATGCTCTTCACTGAAGTATCCATCTGTCCGAACTTTCAGATCAAATTGGAGTCGGAAGACCACCGAATTCGACCGCTCTTCTCCCCCTTGCGGAAAGGACGTGTCAACCAGACTAAAACGCGTGATCTAACGGCCACGGACGTGCGATCTGGACCGTTGAAGCCTGCGGGCCCTGTTTTTATTTCATCCACCTAAAACTTTGAAGTCCAATAGAAATAAAGGCAGCGGCCATTCAATTTTTTTCTCAGACGTGAGATTTAGTTATCGGGTACTCAGTTATTTGTTTAAAAAATCATGAACTATTTAAGAATTCTTTAATCTAACATGAATATTTTTTTGTCAAAAAAATCACGAATTATTCAAGAATTTCATAATTTGTTACGAACTATTTTTTTAACCTAAAAAATAACGAACTATTCTTATTTTCCCAATCTACCACCTCATTTATTTTACCCGTTAATTACTGACGCGCGCCATTAATTTTACTGATTGACATCACACTTGGCTTCCATCTAGTCATAAAAATAAGGAACAACTGTTTGCACATCTATTCTTGTGATACATTAGAGAATTCGACAATAGTTTACACATCCGTTTGCACATCTATTCTCGTGATAAAATAAAGAATTCAGTCATAGTTCGTATTTTTTGTGATCGGATGGACGTCAGGTGTAATGCTACGTTAGACTACATTTGCACAATTAGTAAAATTAATAGTACATGTCAGTAATTAACGGATAAAATTAACGATGTGGTAGATTAGGGAAAAGAAGCATAATTTGTGATTTTCTGGGGAAAAAAACTTCGTGATAGATTAGGGAACTCTTAAATAATTTTGATTTTCTTGGCCAAAAAATAGTTCGCGGTAGATTATAAAATTCTTGAATAGTTGGTATTTTTTAGGTAAATAATTTTTTTTAACAATAGTTATGGATTACTTCTGAATTTAAATAAGCTGGTATTAGTTTCCAATTAATTATAATTTAAACTCAAATTAATAAAAATACAAGTTTGTATTCAATATTCATTAGTGATTTTTATACTCTTTAATTTTCATTTTGCTGTTATTCCATTGTAAATTATTTCTCTCCCTAGTCCTGGCAATTACAGTTGAAGAATCCGTTGAAATATGCTAATATTAGAAGTCGCCGATACAAAAAGAAAAAAAAAAAGAGGTCGTATGTATGAATTTATTTTTTTAATGAAATTATTTGATAAAATTGGAAAAAGTGATTATCTAAATCCAAATGAGTATAAGTTTTGATTATAGTTAATATTAGCTAAATTAAATATGAAAAGTAAGTAGCAAAAAAATGTATAGGAGAGAAAAATACAATTGATAACTACTTATTAGTGAATTTGCGAACATATCTTTAGTCTTTATAAATTTAGTCGTTATTAAAATTGAATTTTATAATAGTAATGGACTAAATAATTTACGATGATATCTTTTTTTTTTTTTTTTTATCAATTTAATGATTATTGAAATTGAATTTTATACGTTATTTCCAAGTGGTTTCATGTTTTTTGAGTTAAAATTCAAACATTTGATATTTGATTTTCATGCGTGATGGTTTCATGTTTTTCCAATTAGTAGGGTAAAGGCTCCTTTCTGCAATATATAGAGAAGTGTTTTCGCAGCGAGACTTGTTTTATTTGGCTCTCTTAGCTTAGTTATGAGGGGACCCTCTTGAATTTCTCGATCTTTTCTCTAGACATTTCCTCTAAGTGACGACAAGAAGTTTGAAAAAAGAAAGGGAGAGTTTTTCCTGTCTCGCTGCAGACCTCGTACCTTCATCTCGTATCTATTAAAAGCGCATCGGACAAGTCACACTTTGCAGCTATCAATGAATTGGTTTGAATACTTGAGTGGCTAAAAACAAAAGTCCGGTGGGCTGTCACCGTCACGAGTTGCAGTGGCTCAAAAGCTCCATCTCGCCTGGTTTGGACGTGAGTTTGAAATCTCGGGGTCGAATTTATTCTATCGAAACGGGTTGGTGTGAAAAGTATATTAACTCGTATACGGTCCGTTTAATAAATGAGTCAGAAACTTCAATCACGAACATGACCCTTTAAAACCAGATTGACACAATACGTCACGTTTATAAACGGGTCTAATCGTGTCGTGTCGGGTTACACGGGTTCAACCTGATTTAATCCGTTTATGTAAACGGGGTTACATGGATCAACCCGTTTAGACACGAAACCCATTTAGAGTCAATCCAAACTCACCTAACTCCGTATCGTATTGTATCGAGTTATCGTATCGCATCAAAAATTGTCAAGGGTTACCCCACCCTGGGCTTCAGGTTGAGGGAAGTTCTTCATGATCCGCTTGTTGTTTGCTGCTGAAAAGTTTCACGCGTTGCCATGAAAGGGGATATATGCGGAGTGTTAGAGGAACCATATAGCATCCAAAGAATTAAAAAAAAAAACCTTTTCTCTTACAAGGTGAGCTCTGTAAACTTACAATGGGTAAAAGGAGCAAGAGAATAACAAAACGGTACGAAAAACCTCTCAAGTAATTAGAATTGAACGCAGAATCTTCGAGTCGAGAATGACACCGTTGATCAAAACCCTTTTCCTTTTTCCTTTTTGTAATTAATTATTTAATTCCTATGAGACAATTGTACATAAGTCAATATAATTTTATATCATCGGTGTTGTGTTAATACAATAACACAGGTCACCAGCTCAAAATTAAGAGGTCCCATTAATCCTTATTCATGGGACTCTGACAAATTCCATTTTTCTATTACATCATGACTTATAATCGGGAAAAAGACGTTATTCCAGCTGTATCGAGAACTACGCAGTAATTAATGGATGGAATGATAGGTAGAGGTGAAGGATTAGATGTGTGCATGATAAAGAGGAAGGGTAGATTGTAGCTCTTCACCTTCCAAATTCTAGCCAGCAAGATCATCGCCAGACCACATATGAACAACATGATCAACTGTTTGATAGTGAAACTAAGAAGAGTGAAAAGGGAAACAATTGAATTGGATGGGACACTTCACGCGAACGGAATAGACTTATTTGACGAGTTGGCAGAATTTTTTTTTTTCAATGAGATTCATTACTCTTAAAATGAATAGAAGGAAGTGAGATACTAAGAACTATACGAAATTTTACTGACAAGAATCGAACACAAATATTATTAATTCTGATTGAGAGTGATCTTGCTTTACTTTTCTCATAATAATAGATTATCCCTCCATATATCATAAATAATTAGACCAAGAACTTGCTACTAATAGATTTTAATTCATGAAAGTACATAAAACTATATAAATATCTCGAATTAGTGGCTACTATCCTCCCTAAATTTGATTAATTGAATCTACTCGATCTTTTGATGAATATTTTAATTGATGGCTCTTGTCTGCTATTTACAAACAATATCTTTCCCCAACTTGTCCACAGAGTGAAGCTTTGTAGGGAGACAAATATGAATATGGAATAATGAACATACCACATACAAGAAACGAATCAAGACCAATTGATTCCTTGTTGATGTGTCATGCCAATTGCACCGAGCTAATTTTTCACAGTGGAGCTTCATTAAATTAAAGATAATACGAGCACTGCTGTGCTGAGTAGTAATAGAGAGGATAAGGTGACTGATAATTTATAGTACACAATACAGTGATTGGACTGTAAAATTTTTCCGGTAAAGATGATACTCGAGGATGACCACCTTTTACTAAAAATTTTATGGTACAATTGTCAAAACTTCGCATGTCCATGTCCGTTCCAAGAACACAAAGCAGGGAGTTGCTCATCCCGTTTGTAGGAGAACTGGCAAGTCCTTCTTAAAGAGGACAAGGTGAGCTCTCATGGGCAGAATTTTATATAAGTTATAGGGGTTTGAAACTCATTAAAAGTAAGTTGTAATTAGGGTCAAATCAATGTTCCATAGATATTAGCGTCAATCGATTAGTAGTTTTAGCTTTCATTTCTGTTGACAGCATATGCCTATTCAGGCACAATAAATTTTGCCTGCAGCATCTTAATTCAATCAATTAACACTAGACGACTATCCACAAAAAAGAAAAGAGAAGTTAACACTATTACCTCGAGCTGGTACCTTTGAATCAGACGTGACGCCACGCTTTCCGTCTTCTCGAAGTCGTCTGCCTAGAGAACTAAGGACACATTTAGTTCGTGGAAATAACCATTCTGTACGGAATAATTATTTCTGTATTTGGTTGGTATCAAAAGTATTAGCTGAAGTAACTGTCTCGAATACATCAAGAATAGAAGAGAAATGTGTAATCTCGCTTCCATAGTGAGGAATAGTTGTTACTTATAAAGAAATAGAATTAAAATGATAAAATTATAATTAAACATCACTTAAATTTTCAAATTTATTATTTTATTTATTTGTTTGAGATTTTATTTTTCAAAAATATTAATTCCATTCTTTATTCACAATTTCTATTACGTTCAACCAAATCATATAATACCAATTCTATTCTTTATTAATTTAAATTCTTATAACTTTATTCTCTATCTATTTTAATCCTGCGAATTAAACGTGTTTTAATAGATTTATTTAGTTTAGGGACAAAGGCCAATACGGACCAGTATCCTCCGCAAGAATCAAGGTCAAATCTTGCCGAAGTTGATTTTGAGGATGATGGTTTAGTGCAGTAGTATGTATAAGTAGTTGATTCGAAACAAAAGATTTCAGATTCAATACTTACTAACGGGACTTTCCATTTTCAGTTAAGCTCATGAGCGAGTCTCACTGGGATAAATTTGTTGCTAGAAAAGAGAGCTTAATAGAATATGTAGAAGGCACAGTTAATCGCCGGCTGATATTTTATATGCAACGATGATTGCCATTCAATTCAATTCTAGGAGGTTTGTCGTCTTCAAAAAAGATTAATTCTGCGAGGTCGACGTTACATTCAGAAAGGACAATTCAAAAGGATGATTATTGAAGTAGTGATTTTACGTATACGCATGGGGACAACTGTTACAAGTGGAGAGTCGGAGCTTTGAACCACAAGTTATTAGGTCTCCTGATTGTTGAGAGTTAAATCCGACATCGATTAGATTAGAGAAAAAGATTTGGTTTATAAAATAAATTTAATATCACTGGTTAATAGTTTAGACTTTTAGGTAGTAACGAACAGGCTCTTATAGGCTAAAGTGAAAATTTTATATAATATCAGAGAGGGTCGGTTCTGAACTCAAATCATATCATGCCCGAGTATAGAACTCGTGGCTCATTAAGCCTGAGACGGGAAGAAAAATGTCAGATTCGTGGTAGTTTAAGCTTTTGATTAGGACATGAGATCAGTACTCTTGTAAACCGCTACTCTTGTAAACCCAGTGAAAATTTAACACTAATCATATGGGAGGAATAGAAAGAAGAAAATAAAGGATGAGAAGTTCTTGAAAATCGAAACATATACTTTTACGTGTTAAACTGAGGTGATACCTTGTCACTAAACTATCTTTCTCGAGAAACATATATTGTCTATATCTATATTCTAGAAGAGAGTAACAAAGGGGAGTAACTCTGGCGAGTAGAAGTCCATTTCCCTACTCTCAAGGATCCAAGCTACTCCCTCATGTCATCATGGTATTTACATCTTTCGGTCTCCCCTTTTTTTTTGCCTGATGAATAGCAGGTTAGGTTTTCCTTTTTCTTCATCTCTGTTAGGATAAAATGGAAATTTTCGTAATTCGACCATTGAACTGTTTATCAGCTTAATTTAACATGTTATAATCAATAATTCATATTCATCTGTTTAAATTTAAGAAGAAAATCAACAATTCATAATACATGCTTTTAGTATTATAAGCAATGACGTCACCACGTGACAATACTTACTTGGTGATACTAATCAACAAAATTAATCCATTTTAAGATTTTTTTTTCTTTTAGATTTTATACAAAATTTGTAAAGACTTGATTTGACTTTATGTTGTAATTTAAGCACCGTTACCTGGTGACATTACCTGGTGACAGTTTCACACAATGGTCTCTCCATCTTTCCATGTAACGTGGAGTTGGGGTGTGTGTGTGTGTGTGTATATATATATAGAGGGAGGGGAGGGGACTGGGGAGGGGAGGCACGGAGGCACGGTTCACCTCAGTACGTAGTCTATGTAGTGGTGTGAGCATTCCCTGCCGAACTCCCACATCTGACCGTGTCTCTGTCTGTCTTCTTCCCGACATACCAGCAGATCGATGGGAAAGGCACCGTGCTGCTCGAAGGTTGGGTTAAGGAGAGGATCCTGGACTCTCGAAGAAGACAATTTGCTCATCCACTACATCCAGACCCATGGTGAAGGCCATTGGAGATCCTTGCCCGAGAAAGCTGGTGTGCTTGCTTGTTTGCTTGCTTACAGCAAATTTCTTTCATATATAGTAGTATATGGTTCCCGTTCCTAATCAATTGCCAGCGAAGTTAGCTGCTTCAGTCATAGACTTTTTCTATGCTTGAAGATTTTATTGCACGGCGAGTTTTTCATGTGATCGAGAACAATTGTTTGTTCAATGCCAAACTTGTAGATTTCGCTTGGAAATAACGATTTGTTGGATGCAATGCATTTAGTTCTAGCAGGTTCGTCGACGTGAATTCAGGCCCTTGGTTTGTACGTAACGTTCAATAGATTGTTTTGCGGATGATTAGGGTTACAGAGGTGCGGGAAGAGCTGCAGGCTCCGGTGGATGAACTACCTCCGACCGGACATTAAGAGAGGGAACATCACTCCGGACGAGGACGACCTCATCATCCGCCTGCACTCTCTTCTCGGAAACCGGTGGTCTATCATCGCTGGAAGACTTCCCGGCCGAACCGACAATGAAATAAAGAACTATTGGAACTCTCACCTTAGCAAGCGGATCAAGACCGGTAAAAGTCGTCGTCGCTCCCCCTCCTCCGAGAACAAGGAGGTTAAAGGGCTGGGGAAGAGGAGGAAGAGCGACACCACGAACGCGGCGAAGCATAACAATGGCGCCGAGGAGATCATCAAGATCACAAAGGTCAAAGTCCACCAGCCAAAGGCCACTAGGGTTTCAGTCTCACTCTCTTCCATTCTCAGGATCGAGTTCAAGAGCAACTCGAGTTTCGATAATCAAGTCACCGGCGGAGTACCTGTAAGTTTGGAAGGGAACAAAGGTTTGTCGGGGGCCGACGATGCGAGCGGGTATGAGAATATTCTGATTGACTGGGACGATGACATCCTGTCCTCCTCGAATCCATGTCACGACGACATCGATCGACTTCTCTTGCCGGGTGCTCCAAGCGAGAAGGCAATGCTGGAGAAGATCTTCGAAGAATACGAGGAGGTGCTGATGGCAGAGGATCATGTCCAGTTGGAACCATTCTTAGATTCCGTGTGGATCTGACTTTTGAACCATTGACGTAATGTCGGCTTATTATCCCTAGACCGGTTTGCCTCAGACTGCCACGCACAATCAGGCTTTCTTCTGGGAAATGGGTGAATTTATGTATAAATTTAATATTTTAAATTTTGAATTCGCTGCTGGTACGAAATAAGCTTATATAAGTCGTACATCTTATCGGATAGTAAAATTAGTAAAATTATATATATTAGATTAGATTTATAGAAATCTTATCATTATTCTTGGTTACACGTACACATAAATTATCGATTGAATTTTCTTAAATGCAGAAAGATTTACATATGATATTGATTCTTTTTGTAATCAAGGATATTAGTTTTACTGAATCTATTAACAACATAATCTCGACCATCCGTTAGCGATAGTCATGGAAAGTTTTTATCCATAGGAATTATACGCAATAATCTTGAATCTTTCGGTTGTGGGATTTCGTGCAAGTATATTTTCTTATTTCTCTTTTTAAATAATAATAATAGTAGTAGTAATAATAATAAAAATAAGAATAAAAGATGGTTAGTTAAGGGAGATATATATAGTACGGATGGCTGGAGATTTGCTTTCTTTCTTTCTTTTGTGAGACAAAAAGTAAGAGAAACTGATTCTCTTTTGCCGAGAATCAAAGGGTCGAACCGAAAAAAAAGTTGTCTTCTAGTGTGCGATCATGTCAAGAAAGAGTTTGTTGACTCTCTCGATGAGTCTAGTATGGATACCGTGGATGGTGTACATGTGTACGTCTAGTCAAAGGATCGGCTGCAGCAGGTTTATGATCAAATCCTTTTACTAGAACGATTCGAAAACTTCAGTCTCTAGTCTTCCATCATATGCCTATCCAAGCACAGTAAACTTTGCCTGGAGCATCTTCGTCAAATCAGTTAATACTATACCTCTAGCTGGAACCTTTGAGTCAGACATGGCAACATGCTCCCTCTCTTCTCCAAGACACTTACCTAGAGAACTAACAGATGTAGTTGGTTTAGGGACAAGGGTCAATGTCAACCAGTACCCTCCACAAGAATTGGGGTCAAGTCTCGCCTAAGTCGCTCCAGAGGATGATTGTTTAGTGCAATATTACGTATAACTAGTCGATTCAGAGTAAGAGGTTTCAAATTTAATACTTACGCTATATTTGGATTGAGGGATTTGGAGGGAAGACATTTGGAGGGGAGGGGAGGGGAGGGAAATGATTTGTAGGGATAACTTATTCACACAAATAACTCATTTGGATATAATTATTAGAGAATGGATTTGGAGAGATAAAAAAGTTAATTTGACTATTTTATCCTTTTAATTTGCAAAACGATTGAACATGAGAAAATGTGTAAGAGTGACATAATAATTTCATGATAATCTTGAAACTCAAGTAAAGTTATAGTTTCATGATAGTCTTGGGAGGCTCGCTAGTTGTGACCCGGTGGTGGTCGAGTAAGGGAAAGCGTGTTGTCGTCGTGACTTGGTGATGATCGAGAAAGGGAAAATGAGTGTGATTGTATAATTATATGATGAGGAATTATGACGTGCCAAAAATTTCTTTTATGAAATTATAATGGGTATATTTGTCTAAAAATTTGTTATCCCTCTAAATTCCCCCAAATTGGAGGAATTAAAAAAGTGAGGTTTTGAGGGATTGGGAGGGATTGTGAATCCCTCCGAATTCCTCCAAATCCCTTCTAATAATTTACCCAAATAAGGGATTGTACTATTCATCTAAATCCCTCCCCTCCAAATCCCTCAAACCAAACAAACCGTTACTGATGCAACTTTCCGTTTTTAAGTAAGCTCACAAGCCCCCTTGGGACAAATTCGTTGCCAGAAAGCTTAATAGAATATGTAAAAGACACAATTAATCACTGGCCTTGGTGATGGCCATTCAATTCAATTCTGTGAGGTCGATGTTACATTCAGAAAGGACAGTCCAAAAGGATGATTACTGAAGTAGTGATTTTACGCATCTTCATGGGGACAATTGTCACCGATGGAGAGCCAGAGCTTTCAAACATATATTATTAGGTTTTCTGGTCAGATAGGAGGAATGGGAAATAAGGAAATAAAGGATGAGGAGTTCTTCAAAATTGAATCAAATGCTATTACTAAGTTGAGGACGATATTGTTAAACTAAACTATTTTTCTCTAAAAATATATATTATTATAATAAAAGGGAAGTTTTCGCGATTCGGTCACTGAACTGTTAAGTAATTTAATTCAATATACTATAATCAATAATTCATATTCAACTATTTAAATCTTTTAAAAAAAATCAACGATTGATAAAAAAATGCTTTTAGTGTTATATGTAATGGTCTCATAACGTGATTGTGCCTACATAGTGACACCAACCAGTAAAATTAATCTGTTTTGGGATTTTTTTTTACTTTTTAAATTTTATAAAAAAATTTCTAAAAACTTTCCTTAATTTTATTGGTTGGTATCATTCCGTAAGTATTGTTATGTGATAATATCGTTAAATAAAATGGTGTCTCCATCTATCCATTTACCATGGAGTTCGTGTATATATTAAGGGGGAGGAACGGAGTCACGGACCATATCAGTAGTCTATGCAGTGGTGTGAGCATTCCCTGCCTACCTCCCACATCTGACGGTGTCTTCTTGCCGACATCGCCGTACGTCTATCACATAGAGAGAGAGCGAGAGAGAGAGAGAGAGAGAGAGAGAGAGAGATGGGAAGGGCACCGTGTTGCTCGAAGGTGGGGCTAACGAGAGGACCCTGGACTCTCAAAGAAGACGATTTGCTCATCCACTATATCCAGACCCATGGTGAAGGCCATTGGAGATCCTTGCCCAAGAAAGCTGGTGTGCTTGCTTGCTTACAGCAAATTTCTTTCATATGTAGGAGTATATGGTTTCCGTTCTTAATCAATTGCCAGCTAAGCTAGCTGCTTCAATCGTAGACTTGTTCTGTGCTCGAAGAATTTGTTGCGTGACGAGCTTTTCAAACGATTGTTTGATGCGAAAATTGTAGATTTTGATTTGAATTAACCATCTGCTGGCCATTTAGTTCTTCTGAGTGCGTTAATCGGACTCCCGGCCCTTCGTTTGTATGTAATTTCAATAGATTGTTTTGTGATTATTAGGGCTACTGAGGTGCGGGAAGAGCTGCAGGCTCCGGTGGATGAACTATCTCCGACCGGACATCAAGAGAGGGAACATCACTCCGGACGAGGAGGACCTTATCATCCGCCTGCATTCTCTTCTCGGAAACCGATGGTCTCTCATCGCTGGAAGGCTTCCGGGCCGAACCGACAATGAAATAAAGAACTACTGGAACTCTCACCTCAGCAAGCGGATCGAGCCAGGTACAAGTCGTCGTAGCTCCTCCTCCTCCGAGAACAAGGGGTTTAGAAGGCTGGGGAAGAGGACGAAGAGCTACACCACGAACGCAACGAAGCATAACAATGGCACCGAGGAGATCGTGAAGATCACAAAGGTGAAAGTCCACCACCCAAAGGCCACTAGGGTTTCGCCCTCATCCTCTTCGATTCTCAGGGTTGAAAGCAGCTCGGACTTCTACAATCAAGTTGCCGGCGGGATATCCATGAGTTTAGAAGGGAACGGTGGTTTGTTATCGAGGACCGACTATGCCAGCATGTACGAGAATATTCCGATCCACTCGGACTACGACATCCTGTACTCCTCGAATCCATGTCACGATGACATCGATCGGCTTCTCTTGCCGAGTGCTCCGGGTAAGAAAGCAGTGCTAGAGAAGATCTTCGAAGAGTACGAGGAGGTGCTGATGGCAGAGGACCCTGTCCAGTTGGAATCATTCTTAGATTCATTGTGGATCTGACACTTGAATCATTGACGTAATGTTGACTTTTGATCCCTAGACCGGTTTGTCTCAGACTTTCACGTGCCCACCTACTCAAGCTCCTGCTAGATGCAACGGTGAGTTTGCACGTGGGAGTCGATGGTTGGCTGGCTAATTTCTATACCTAATCCATCTCGTCTTTGTGACCAGAAATAGCAAACTCATCTAGAGCAGTATTTGCTCGAGGAGGGAAGGATCTTTCAACTGGAACATCTTACATGGGAAGTTTGTACAGTGCAGTAACTGAATCGTTCTATTTAATCAAACGGTTCATAAATAATAATATATATTAAGGAAAATGATCCAACCATCTATATTTATTTTTTCTCATATGCTTAACGGTTCTACGATTGTATCATATGATTTTTCTCGTCTGATATCATTTAACGATTTGAACATAAAAATTTATAAGACATTAATCTAATTAGTTCAAACTGTGACATGTTACCCTACCATGCAAAATCTAGTAACAGAACTACGATATTTTGGATTTAGATCGAGACTGATATTTAAAATTTATTACGATATTAAGTATTACAATACTTGACCATAAAATTACTTAGTAAAATATTCGATGGTAAATTTTATTATGATATGATCTTACATAAATTGAAGTTTATACGTGTGATTTTTGGACGTATTATATTATGATAGTGACCATCAGCGTACTTACCAGATATATCGATCTCACGTTTCCACGTCTAACTTAATAAAATCTTCTTATGACTAATATTTATTTATAATATTAATATAGGTAATAATTTGACAATACTTTATAATTTAATAATATTAACTAGATACCAGTAAGTATTAAGAAATGAGATGTTGGAGCTGATGTGATCGTCTTAATGTTACGTAAAGTGACTGGACAAGTCTAATCAATTAAACCCTAATTAAAGATTATGTAAATTTGTTATGCACAATAATATTCTTCTCAAACGACTGATTACAACTGTGTGGACAGTGGGTTGGAGAAAATTCACTCAATATTATAGTTTTTGAATGTAAAAGTTATTATAATATAATACTGTATATATAAAAAATTTACAGTGGGTTGGTCAAATTTTCACTTTTATGCAGTTTTTGGATTGTAAATATTCAACGCATAATTATCAAATTTTATGACCAATTTTTGTATCTTTCCAAAGCAATCTAACATATATATATACATATATATATATACACACACACCAAATACAAAAATATCCAACACCATACTACAACTCAAGAATTTTTATTATATTTAAAATTTTTATTAAAGCATTAGTATTTCTTGTAATTTGTTAATACTTGAACCAAACATCCACGTATCTACATGGATCCATGTAAGTGTTGTATTGTTACTTCGTACCTTTAGGCTTTGTTTGGATTGAGGTGTAAGGAGGGTTATGGAGGGGAGGGTTATGGAGGGTTATGGAGGGTTAAGTCTAACCCTTGTTTGGCAAACAAGAGGTTTATGGAGGTTTATGGAGGTGTAAGTTCAGCCTTCGTTTGGGAATTAAAATATGATGGTTATGGAGGGTTATGGAGGTTTATGGAGGGTTGTTTTCAACCCTCCATAAACCTCCTCCAAGTTAAATTTTCAACCCCCCAATTTGGGGGGTTACGGAGGGTTACGAAATTCCCCGTGATGTCTACCTTTAAAAATCTCAGTAACCTTACACCTCCATAACCCTTCATAACCCTCCATAACCCTCCACCTCCATAAACCTCCATAACCCCTACCTCCATAACCCTCCATAAACCTCCTCACCCCTCAATCCAAACAAGCCCTTACGGTTTCTACCAGGGAACCTTTAGGTGGGATGGGTATGACAATTGGGACTTCCCACCTTCAAGAACAAGACAGAAGTACTTTTACTTTTATTAAGAAACCTAGCATGCAGAGGTGACAAAAACTAGGGCATTTGCTTTTTCCATAGGAGGGGAGGGAAAGTACATTGGAGATGCGTGATGAAATTCTTCGGTTTAGTTATTGGATCATTAAGTAAACGATAAAAATGATTATAAGTTATTGATTTCTTTTCATTAGATTTGAATTATTAATTGTAAATCGTTGGATCAAACTACTAAACAATTCAAATGTGGTTGGATCGTAGAAACATCCGGACCTGCGAGGGCTCCGAGGAAGGAAATACGAGCACGTTCTTGCGACTTCCAGAGACGCTTTAAAAATCAAAGGCACACCGTCAAATTTTAGGTGGCGAATATCAAGCCCCGTATGCATAATCCATTTTCCCTGTAATGGTAAGACGTGGGGCAGAGGGAACCGCCTATTATCTCGAAGTAGGCCGGTCAATTTTTAACACAACACGATATAAAATTAGGTGAGTTCGGGTGGAATCTAAACGAGTTTCGTGTCTAAACGGGTTGACCTACATGTAATCTATTTATATAGACAGATTAAACAGGGTTGAACCCGATAAGTTACAATTAAACCCATTTCATTAAGTGTTTATATGTCAAACCCACCGACCCATTTTACACATTAAGTTAAAATTACATTACACCACGCACATTTAGTTATATAGGTTAAACGTGTCAGTTGTGTCGTGTCGTGTCTACCCTATTTTAAATAGGTCGTGTTTGTTTTTAAAGTTTCTAACCCGTTTAATAAATGGATCGCATACGGATTGTGATACTTTTGATACGAACTCATTTAGATATGATAAGTTTAAACATGGCATGATATGCATTTTCAGGTTATCTCGAAGCTCATCGAAAGGATAACTTTTATTTTTTGGGGATTACGTACGACAGTTTGTCACCATACCGAATTCGATTGTCAGAGGAAGGAGGAAGGAATGAGCATAAGAGAACTATTTCTGATAGTGAGGTACAGACAAATAATTTCAAATTGACTACATGGGTGTGGTTTACACTGGGGAAGCGCCGGCTGCGATTTGGTCGGGTGCAAAGATTTCCCTTGCGTGATTTCATGCTGGTTGTTAGTCCTCCTGTACAGGTACATTTTTATGTCTTATGTATATTGAAATAAACACCGATGTGATAAGAGCAAATTGCATTTTTTAACGTTAGAGCCCCGGCCGGTACTCGAGACCCGAAAATGAAACAAGGAACTAACCCTAGAAACAAGCCAGGCTCTCTGCTAAGGCTCGAAAATTGGAACGGTCTGGCTCGGGTAGGATCCAATAGGATTTCTGGATTTGCTCAATGCTCTTGTGGACTGGTAGTTGATGTCTGTCCCATGTAAGAAAGGCGAGAGAGGAGCAGGTATACTGTAGGAGAAACAAATCCCTCTCTGTCGGGATTGACATTTTTGACGACTCGTAAGAGCCTCTGAATATTATGGGCGGTTCTATGTACGGACGGGGTAGAACTTTCAACTGAAAAGTTCGTGGGTCGATGGCTCTTGGGAAAAATACATTTTTGTTATCAATCTTTCGTATTTTTATTATTTTTATTATAAAATTTTATTTTTATCATTTACATCTTCAATCTTTTAAATTTTTATCACTTTAATCCTTTCAATACTTTCTCTATCCAAAAAAAAGTTTCATCCAAAAAGAATATTTCGTCCAAAAGTTATTTTTCAAAAAAATGTATATTCCTTTTCTGATTAATAAAATATTGGTTACTAGCATAAGTCTCTTCTAAAATTGGGACTCATTTTTCTCAGAATGATTCACGATTTTATAATAATAATAACTAATAATTAATTTTCAATTGGAAATCTGTCTCAATTTTAAAGGAGATGTGACAACTAGTAAATACTCTATTGATATTTTTCATTTTCATTTGCTTTTTTTTTTCTTTTTCTTTACTTTTTGTTGAAAAATATTTTTTGGATGAAATATTTTTTTGGATTAAATATGCTTCTTTTTATGAAAAAAATAACAGTAGAATTAAAGTGACAAAAACTCAAAAGATCGAGGATATCAATGATAAAAAGTAAAAATTTATGATAAAAATGACAAAATTGTGAAATGTTAACGAGCAGAAGTGTAATTTACCCGTGGCTTTTATATTTCCCCAAGTTTAGCAATCCTTAATTTCAGTGACACAGACACAGCTTTAGTTGTTTTAGCCAACTGCATTGCTAAGCCAAGTAGAATGTTGTTATTAATTCAAACCTAATCCGATTCAATGCAACAACTCGACATTTTTAGGTGACAGGATGATTTTTGGACATCAGATCGATTGCTATATGAGATAAGATGAAAGCTTTGCTATCCTGGCACCAATAATTTTCAACACAGGCTGATCATGCTATGTCCATGTAATGTGGAGGCATGAGCATACCAAGATAATGGTCTTAACCCCCGAGGTCTAGTGTAAGTTATTAGAATGCGCATAATCAACTCCCGGAACCGATCGACCGTTGCTATGGAATACGTGTCTACATCCTTATTTCTTGCCAAAACATGGAATATGTATCTGCATTCTTATTTCTTGCCAAAACACGTTTAAAGACATGCGCAAATGAGGAAGTTTTATATGTAACGAATATATTAAATTATAACGCTTACGTAGTACCATAAACTAATAAAATTTCATTATTTCCAAGGCTATATTTGCAATTTTGAGTTTTTACATTAAAATCTTAAATAGATGAAGTTTATTAATTGGTAATATCATATAAATATTGTCATATAATATACCATTAGATAGAAGACTATCTACTCGGAGAATGGACCATCGAGAAGAGAGAACTTTGCCAGATACATCAACACGCACGATCAGGCCTTTGGGAAGTGGACCCATTTATTTATAAATGTAATTTGTGGAACACATGTTGCCAACAAGTACAAGAAATATGTTACATGCGAGTGGGTTTCTCGGACTCAGGTCCACCTATCTAAATGAATTGTAGAAGAACAGGAACAATGCACCAGGAGACAACAGAGGAATCGATAGCAAAATATCTTCTTGTATAATACAAATCCTTCAAAAATCTCTCTTGTCCAAGACCGTAGGCGACCGGAAGGACTTTGGCGGGCAATGAGGCAATGCACGATAAGTGATCGGGCAATTCTCCAACCTAGCCTTTCCATCCAACGTCAGCCTCTGAGTGTCCCATGGTATCGGAGTTATATTTCCAAGAAGTCGCACTATGGACTGCTGCTTGAATGAATTGTGATTGAACATCTCGAAAGAGGTTTCCTTACCCAGCTTGAAGAGAGCGATAGCCAAGCGTGCTTTGTTCAGTCAAATAAATGAAGGATCCTGCAATAATGGAGCAAATGCTTAATCCTCAAACACTGGGAACTGTAACATCTAGAAAGAAAACTACTGTCCTTCCAAGAGGACCAGTGACACGTTACAATAACATGGGTTCCTCATTAGCAAATGGCTGGCTCAAATTTCTAGTTTAAATAGACGGAGACTCGAAGGAGCTCTTCTAGACTTATTGCAAATGTAAGTTTAAACTGGAGTATCTCCAGCCAGACCATCAACTTGGATCAAAGTTCTGGGAACCTCCTTAAGAATAGGTTTCCGGTCTCATGTCAGCAAAGCTTCAGCCACACAAGCCCCAATCCAGCCTCCATGATTACTTCCGTGGCCAAGAAAAGCCACAGCCAGAAAACCTCATGCTTGACCTCCACAGGAGTAAAAGCTAACCAGGCAATACAAATAAGTGTGCTTCGAGGAGATTCATGAAAACTTAACCAGAACTTACGCAAGGAAAGTGTAGTTAAAGATAAGGTCATTTTTGTGAAAATCATGCTCTTTTACTGGCTTAGGACATATATTGTCTTTTACTGAGCAACAAAAAAAAGGAGGTATATTGTCTCCTCCACATATTGTTTACGGCAATTGGATAAATGCACTAGAAGCAACAGAAGAAAAATAAAAAAAGAAAGCAATTCATTCTACCTTAAAAGGGCCATAGGTCCCCCCACAGAGATCTCCGGGCCTGATGGTGCAATGTAGGATTCTTGCTCTTCGTGACCACAATATGCTCAAAGGTACCCTCTGAACCATCCCTTTTCGTTGACCGGCATACATCCATTGCAACCTGTCGGCCCCTCCGAACAGGTGAAAAGATGATCCTGCCCCAACCAGCCCCAAGATCAGCCTGGATTGGCTCCTCTCCTTCTCCTTCTCCTTCTCCTTCTCCTTCCTCCTCCTCACCATCATCAATATTTTCATCATTGATATCATTTTCTAAGATGTCAGACTCATACAAAACTGGATCTTTTGTTTCAGATGTGGCATCAACTGGTTGCAACTTAAGTAAGTCCTCTACAAGAAAGAAAGCATCAAGGAAGGATTGTTAAAGAAAGTAATCCAAAATAAGATCTCACCAAAATTTGGTGAACAAGAGACTTGACAACAAGTAATAACATCGGAGATGCTCATACCAAGATCAATTTCGAGGTCTTCAGGCTTTCTCTTAGCATGCTGCTCTTTCAGAGTCTCAAATGCCATGCCATCAAGAGGCCAAGGTTCTCTGCTTATATAGTTCAAACGTGTAAATCTCAGATAACTTTTAATGCATGGGATCCTCTAGCTCAAGAAGGAGCAGGACACAATATCATCTCAAAAGCAGCAAATCTGAAGAATTACTCTGGGTCATGTGGTTCTTTTTTTCTTTTTTTCTTTTTTATAAATCCTCAATTAGATAAATGGAAAACAAGACAACAGCATACCATCTTGAAATCCCTTCAACTCTTAGAAGATGATATAGTACTGGAAAGATTTTAACCATAAAAAATGTGCAGCTGTAAATGGCTGCTGCTACAAACAGCTTGCAACTCAGAGCAAATATTGGTAGAAATTTCTATTTAACAATAACAAGGTAAGGCAGGCTTACTGTGGACGTTGACCTCTTCGAAAAGCAACATAACAGAATTTCTCATCTTCGAATCCACGCAGTGGGTCCCCTTTAGAACGCTGCAGAAAATAAGAACTGCTTCAGGAAGAAATTTTATATGTGTTGTCAACTAGACACTTTTCCGAAACTACAAATGAATAAACACGCCTCCAATAGGAAAGACTAAGCTACACAATAATTTGATGATATAGAACAAAAGCAGGCAGTTCCCAGTTGCACAGCAATGCTTTGTACTCTCTTTTTAAGGCCTTATTGTCTTGTCATATGACTACCATTCAGAGGTACAATAATACTAGCATGTTCAGCAAGTTGTGTCAAGGAAAATAAAGCGCTGATTGATGTAAATAATTTTTTTTTCCCTTTTGATAAGTGCTGATTGATATAAATTTTGAATAACCAAAAACCTTATATGCACGTTGGGATGAAGTCCTTTCCAAGCGCTGAACAAAATGACAATATTTTCCCGTATTCTCTAGCGGACAGGGCCCATCATGAGGACACTGCATGTTAAGAATCCCATCAAAGAGGAATGAGCAAGTGGAACATGGATAAAATAATAAAAGTAAACACACATGATGAACTAAACAAGAAGAGAAAAGTAGGAAATGAATATTATATATGTCATCTCGACTTACAGGAGCAACTACAAATGCCCCAGTCTTGAGAGGCACCAAGTCCTTACTTTCCTGATTAAGTCCTTTAGATTTCCGGAATTTCTGAAAAGTTGCATAGAGGATATCTGACATAATCAATGATATATATACATTCTTGATCCATTCAATGGGAGGATTCACCCATCTTTTATATCATGAATATATAACAGTAAGAATCAATTACCCTTTTTTCCATCCATAATATGTGAGATCGCATTTGAGAAATAATTCTAGATCCATGAGGTGTCCCTGGCTCGATCAAAACCTGCAAGATATCCGCATATTGCTAAGACTGAAATCAACTGACAATCTCAAATGCAGTTATTGGTGCAAGGAAAAATATTGATCATATGGTAAAAGATATAAATCAACTACGCATTTCCCATAAATAACTAGATCTCATATAAAGCATCAAGATCTTCTCAGTCATTTTAGTCTCAAAATTAAATGTGAACTTATTGTCAACATGAAAAATTACCAGTACATCCCTGGTAAGATCCCATAGCTGGCGAACTATAGTAATTCGGTCCTGAAGTGAAGGTATCTCACCTAGAACATATGACTTCAGCAACAAATTATAAAAGCTGGTTAGTAGAATATGTCAGATTTTCAGAATGTGTAAGCTATGGGCTTTGAAGTGCATGTCAACCTGAAAGGGGATAAAAACTTACAGCGATCACAAGGTCATGTTCCCTCTCAGACTTCTTAATGTTCTTATTTAGAGATTGAATGCTGTCAAAACTATGGATAAGCGGCAAATTCTTCACACCTAAAATTTAGCAATTGCAAGATATGCAAGTAACTTTTAGGATTCAAATAAAGCTCAACAGAAACTATGAAGAAAATATTCATTTCAAATATAGAGAGTTGACTCCACCAATGGTTCAATGAGTTAATCTTTGATCCTTTCACTATTGTATTTCAATACCATGTTCGCATAAATGACTTTGACCACTGTCATAGCCACAAAATATCAAATACACATAATGAAATATGCACCTTGTATGAGGCTACGACCAGCACGCTGCATTGACTGAGATGGTTCCACCAAATTGACTCTCTCTAGTGACTGAGGCCAAACATCACGCAGTGCCCTGAATTATTTCATCCAAATTTACTCCAAGTCAACCATAGAACAACAAATTCCATGAAGTAATTGTCATAATAGAAAAGCAGCTTGGAAAAGAGGGGAGGTTGCCAGGGTGCTATTTGACTCCGCTAAAGAATCAACTAAGCAAAAAGCTTCTTCCATGATATTTGAAGAAGCAGAAGCAATCAATAAATTTCTTACCAGAAAGCGGATCCTGCTCCAGCACCAAAATCCAATACTCTCGCAGGAGAGAACCCAGGTAGCCGCCTTCTAACCTGAAATACCAAAATAAAATGCAAAAATTTTAGTTGATATGATTTTAAGCATATCCCATCATTTTTTCCCCAAAGCCAAATGACAGCTTATAAATCAGATCAGAGCTGAGCTTATGATTACTTATAGATCAATATTTTGTTCTCTTCTCAAAGAACCTGTTATCTGACCCCTAGGAAAGGTTGTTAGAAGTTCCCGGAGCTCCATGTCACTAAGCATCAAATTAAAAATTATTTTTGGAAGATACATACTTCAGCATATATGGATAACTTAAATCCATGATAGACGGGGCAAATATCGCAAATTGTTCTGCAATGTCAATCCCAACTTTTCCCCCTCTACAAAGACATAGATGCTAAAAGTTGAAATATTTATAACATATTCCAAAGAATGAACAACATCGTCCCCCCAAAATGAGAACAGAAACTCTGAATCTTATACCTCCTTGAGGACCCTATAACAAGCAGAGTAAACAGCAGGCATCCGTGAAGCTATGTAGGCGATGGTCTCGTCATCCCGGTACTTGAGACCGATGTCGCCATATGCACTTTTAATCTTCCACCTTTTAGAGCCCTCCAAAGACTTAAAAGGGTCTTCAACCAGCTCCTTGGAAGTGGATGTTGTGAGCTGCAGGTTCACATCCTTAATTTCACAGAACGAAGCAGATAGCCTCAGTACCTTCCTCTTTAGAAACGGCTCCTCTTGCTCTGCAATACAAAATCAAGGCTTGCATTAGCTAAAGGGAACCACAAGAAAGCAGCTTTACATAAAGTGCGATAAGAAAAAATTCACTTGTCAAGAAATTCTACTCCAAATGAAGATCGGCAACACGAAGTAAACCAGTTTCAAAACTGAAACCTGCAGTAGATTGTCTTCATCTTTCATGGTCTTATTCAAGGAAAGAAACAAACGCGCACTTCAATTGCAAATTCTATCAGAAAACTGCAAACAAAAATTAAAAGCAGAACCACTCCGCAGCAAACTAAGGTGGGCATGACTGAGCTACGAGAATTTATAAGGAAAGAAGTAGGCAAGATAGGAGAGTGAAGGAGACCTCGGAGATACTTCTTGATGGCGCGGCGGAGGCGGACGGGCACCACGAGGCAGCCCTGAGACTGCCTGGAAGCTAAGCGGAGGGTTTCGGCCGTAAACACCCTCCGCGCTGTCTCTGGTACAAGGGCGGCCATACACGCCGGAGTCTGTGGCTGTGCTACCGGCTGAGATCAAAGACGGTGGGGTTTTGCCATTTTATAGGAATAGAGTTTTAGGGCTTATGGGCCCATTTGCTTGTTTCAGTTGCAGAGCTCAGCTTTAATTTCTAAATCCCCACAGATTTTTAATTTAGTCCTTTTTGCCCAACATTTTTTGGGTAATTATCAGCTGGTCCCATATTATTTTGACTTTTGTCACCCTGACCCTTTGACAGCAGGAGGAGACTGTGCGGGTTTCCCAGCAGTCATATATGAATGGATATCTCAATTCAAGATCCTACTTGGAAGAAGTACTAAACTGTTTTTACATATTCTCAGCAATTTCCAAACTTTGAATGATTCCGAATCTGTTTGACACGCATCAGATTCACAGCCCATCAACGTGCCAAAAGTATTTAATTTTTTGGTATATTTCCAACACAACCGAAATGCATCTTAAGACTAATCTGCGATCGAGCCGGAAATTCTGTGAAAATTTCCATCTATCTTTCCAACCTGATAATCGATTATAGAATCACTTATTTAAAATTTAATGAGGGAACCATCATGTTAATCTCGGGTTCGGCAGTGTTTAATTTTAACTGTTCACGGAAGAAATGAGAAAAGTCCAATCCAGCCGACGGTGTCCGAAGTCCCGGGAGCCTTGTCGACCCCGCTGAAAATTTCCACCCTCCCCACCTTAACGGCAACGTTTGTTTGATTGATCGATCGTCTGCAAGACTGCACCTTGCACATCAACGCCACCCGTCTCCATAAACTCTCCTCCTGCTGAGCGGAGCCTCTCTCCATCATCGACACCTTGGCCTCTGAGACAAATCTCAAGATATTGCCTACAGGGACTGCCACCCCCTCACTCGTCTCTCCTTCACCGGCGTCTTCCACTCCCGGCTCGCCACCACCTCCACAGCCTCTCGGCCTTCCCCTCATCCAGGAGTTGGCCCCCCACCCTCATCCAAGATCGATTCAGCCCTCCGTCTCATTCTCTAGACAGAACCTCAGGTCCTCGGGCGGGCCGAGTTCAAGCAGTGGGTGGCGGCGGAACTGTGCTGCCCGTAGGTCTTGGGTAACGCCGGCAAGGTGGTATTGAATCGAGTCTCTGATCAGAATTGCCCTGGTTCAGCAAGGACCTGGTTGGACTCGCAATTGGGGCCTAAGCACTCGGCCTCCCCCACTTTTTGTCTGCTTTTCTGTTTAGATTTTCGCTAGCTCTTCCTGCGGTCCCCTCTTCCATTCAAAATTTGTAAAGCTATTAGCTAAACTATTTACGAGAATGTTTCTCTACCCCAAAAACAATAATCCGCTGATAACTTTTTTGGAATCCAAACGACAAATTTCTAAGAGGAACTCCTCTTCGTTATTCTTTGATGATAGCATAGGAGCCATTTTCCTGTTCCTGTCATTTATACTGAGCTTTCAATCATTCACTGAGGTGTAGGTGAGACTAAATCGTCTCGATTGGCGGGAGTCTGACTCCGTGATTAACAGGGCCCACTTCCACCCTCTTTCTGTCCTTGGGCTTTCTGAACTCTGAGATAGTCTTGTTTTTCCTTTGTTAGGTTGATAATTTGACAAAGTTTCGTGCTTTTGTATGTTTTTACTGATGGGTTACCACTCCCTGCAGTTCCTTGGGACTACATTCACGTCAGTAACATGAGGCTGCTAAAGGTGGCAACGTGTAATCTGAACCAATGGGCTATGGATTTTGACTGTAATCTGAAGAACATAAAGGAGTCTATTTTAAAGGCTAAGGAGGCTGGGGCTGTGATTCGACTTGGACCCGAGCTTGAGGTAACTGGCTATGGCTGCGAGGACCATTTCCTGGAACTTGACACTGTCACTCACGCGTGAGTCTCCTTGCCCTTTATTTTCTTTAAGTTTTTGTTCTTGTTGTCTGCTTTACTCCGAAGCAAACCACTGAGGAGCTGGGACAGTTGAGGAAGGAAAGACTCTCCATACAGGGATGGACTGTGAATAGACAAAGTAATTAAAATCTTTTGGTTGGAAACTTAGAAAAGTCTAGGTTTCGGAAGACCTGCAGACAATTGTAATCATAGATATACGCCAAAAATGCCTTTTGAAATTGTAAAGAGTGCAATATTGGGAATCAGCTGCATTGCGTTGAGCTCGCATACTAGAAGGGTGACTTTTTTAGTGTGCGCCCGGCAGTTTGTTGTGTGAGAATGTGAGAAATGAAATTCTGTTGAATTTTTAGAACAACCTTCTTCTCACAAAAGCAGATAATCTTGCTCCCATTGATTTTGAGCATTATGGCATTTAAAACTGTCTTATTCTGTGGCCTTGCAGATGGGAATGCTTGAAAGATATTCTGCTTGGTGAATGGACTGAAGGAATATTATGCAGTATTGGCATGCCCATTATAAAAGGGTCAGAACGTTACAATTGTCAAGTTCTGTGCATGAATCGGAAGATCATAATGATTCGCCCAAAGATGTGGCTTGCGAACGATGGGAATTATCGAGAACTCAGGTGGTTCACAGCATGGAAGGAGAAGTACCAGCTCGAGGACTTTCAGCTCCCTTCTGATATTTCCGAGGCTTTGTCACAGAAATCAGTACCTTTCGGATATGGGTACATCCAGTTTTTGGATACGTGAGTAACAACTCTTTATCCTTTTTCTTATTAGGCTTCCACTATCTATCTTTTTCTCATTATATTTGAAGGTCAATGATCTGTTTCAGTGATTACCAGAAGAAAAGTTATCTGATGACATGGGTTTTGTTTATTAAAGGCTCTGGTTAGGGATGCTTCACTGTAATTAGTTTTCATAACTTGACCTTTGGTCGCTAAATTAATGTAGTCAGTGTACTACTAAGAATTAACTTGCTGCCTGCTTATTATATAAGAATAGGTTCTTTGTAACCTGATTCTGAGCAGGTTAAATCTGACTATTGATACTTTAGAGTGGTTATAAACACTAAAGCTCATCAAATGTTGCTTGCGCACTTTCAATTTGCGCAAAACTTTAAGCATCTTTTCCCTCATTGCTAGAGCTGTTGCTGCTGAAGTGTGTGAAGAACTTTTTACACCTATTCCTCCTCATACCGAGCTTGCTTTAAATGGGGTCGAAGTGTTCCTGAATGCAAGTGGAAGTCATCATCAACTTAGGAAGCTTGATCTTCGGCTCCGCTCTTTTATTGGGGCAACTCATTATCGAGGAGGAGTTTACATATATAGTAATCAGCAAGGATGTGATGGGGGACGCCTTTATTATGGTAAATAATATGCTGAAGCTATTGATTGTATTAGTTTTGATCATTACAACTGTTTGGAATGATGGAGAGTTTATATTGTTAGTCTACTATAGGGAAAACCAATTCACAAATCATTATTTTTAAGGAATTGAACTTCACAGAGGACAAGTCACAATTTCCTGGCCACATAACAACCGTAAAAATATTTTTTTAGAATACACTAGTATTTGTTTTCAAGCCTCAAGGAATTGTAATTGCAATTAGGAATGTTCTCTGTCTTTGATTCAATGTTTGATTCTGTGGTATAACTAAACAAGCTTTGGATAAAAATATGTTTCTGGTTTATCAATTTCATATTTTACATTTCACATAAAATCATTAATAAACTTTCCAGGAAACTTTTGCTTGCAATATTAGAAAAGTTGTCTGATATACTGTGTATATAAATTATTGTATTTCAGATGGTTGTGCGTGTGTCGTTATAAACGGCGATGTTGTCGCTCAGGGCTCCCAATTTTCCTTGAAGGATGCTGAGGTTGTCATCGCTCAAGTTGATCTAGATGCGGTAGGTTATGATTTCTTTCTACACTCTTAAGTATATGGGCGAGCAACATCTGAAGAGCATATGTTGAAGAATCTTAAAATGAGGTCTTATTTTTGGAAAGTTAAACGAGGTCTTTGTGTGTTCTCCTGCAATGGAGAGAAATATTCAACTTGTTGAAGAATCTTAATATGCTTTGGCATGGTCTTGCCGTAAATCAAATATTTGCATAAGCTGTCATGTCTGAAAGGTAGAAAATAATTGATGCATGCCATGACGTGTGAAGGACAAACTTCAATTAATGTAAACCTGTTTAATTGTAGTTCTACAAAAGTTTCTAACAATAACCCATATTTTTTATCCGTTAAAGTATTGTTTTCTACATGAATCTTCTTATCAAATAAGTCAAATATCCTTGCTCTCATTTATTTTTCCAAAAAAATTAGTTCCAGTTCTAAACTTGGATGATTGATGGCAGGTTGCAAGTTTTAGAGGTTCTATAAGCAGTTTTCAGGAACAAGCAAGTTGTAAAACTAAAGTACCATCAGTAGCAGCACCTTACAGTCTTTGTCAACCCTTTGACCTTCAAATGTCACTTTCTAGTCCTCTTAAGGTAAGCTTTTAATCCCAGAGACACTTATCTTATTGAATATTTGAAAGTTGTCGGGCAGCTTTGCATCCAACCTCTGCAAATGCAACCCCAATTGTAAGGATACAATGGAAGTTTTTCATTATATGCATAAGATAGATGGTTAAAAGATTGTAAAGAATTGGGAGGGAGAGGCTGAGGAGAGATCTTAAGGTCTAAACAGGCAACCAGCTTTGGATCACTTAATTAAGTTGCTTCTTATCAAAAGGGGCACTAGGAAGACCTGTCAAGCAAACAAGTAATGACTAGAACCACTTAAAGTCCTAATTTGGATTTCCTGGAGAATTTTGAAATCATGGAGTTTTTGTAGATCCAATATCACTCTCCTGAGGAGGAAATAGCCTTTGGGCCGGGTTGCTGGCTCTGGGACTATCTAAGGAGAAGCGGAGCTTCGGGATTTCTGCTCCCACTTTCTGGGGGAGCAGATAGCTCCTCTGTGGCTGCTATAGTTGGTTGCATGTGTCAACTTGTTGTAAAAGGTCAGATTCAATGAAGTTCCACCTCATACTTTGCATATTTTCATAATCTGGCTTTATCGTTCCATTATAATGGTTTACGTTACTATTGGCGGAAGCAGAAATTGCAAATGGAGATGAGCTGGTCAAAGCTGATGCAATACGAATCGGACAGTATATGGATGGACAGTATCCCACTGACAGCAAAGAATTTGCAAAACGTATATTTTACACTGTTTTCATGGGATCTGAAAACAGGTAGAATTTCACTGTAGTTATTTATTCTTGCTCAAGTAAATGCTGAAATCTCCAGAGACAGTTCAAATGAAGTCTTCGGAAGAGCTGGTGATGGTTCTGCAAATTGTGATTACTTGTCTAGTTCTGATGTTTTACTCTTTCTCCTGCAATAACTTTTGCAATAATAAATTTGTCTCTTTTCTCCTCAAACTGTAAGCAGTCAAACATACTCTTGAGATCTCTTAGTAGGACTCATCAGCATAAACTTTTCCTATCAATTCCCTCCATCTTGGATTCTCTGTACTACAGTCTTTTTTATCTTCTGATGAGACCATCCCGTAATACCATGCAGCTTATCATTCCCTTGTCTGTCCTTCTTAGATATTGGGAAAATTTTCAAAGTAATAGAAGACTTGTTAAAGTCCATTGACAGGGTACCTTTCTTGTCAGCTCTGAAACAACAAGGTCTCGAGCAAAGTTGCTTGCTGATGAGATTGGATCGTGGCATCTTGATGTTAGCATTGATGGAGTTGTTTCCGCTCTGCTCACTTTGTTTCAAAAGCTTACTGGAAAGAGACCACGCTACAAGGTAAAAGGGGCGGTAGAATTCATCCTAGGAAAGTAATCTTGAAGCAAATTTAGTTGAATTTGACTAATTTCTTTTCAATTTAGAAAAAATGTTTTCTCATCTATCCACTGGCAAATTGCCTGTAGCATCTGTTCTTTTCATTGAGTAACACTACCAGTGATGTGAATGCAGTATAAATTGTGCTTGGGTTGGATTTGTCTCTGCCTAGTTTGGAACTGATTGGTGAACTTATATACCCAGGTAGATGGAGGATCAAACATCGAGAACCTAGGATTGCAGAATATTCAGGCTCGAATTAGGATGGTGCTGGCATTTATGTTGGCATCTCTCTTGCCTTGGGTTCACAGCAAATCAGGGTTTTATCTCGTTTTGGGCAGCTCCAACGTGGACGAGGGATTGCGCGGTTACCTGACAAAGGTTTAGAACACAAACACACAAGCACAATGTTTTCGAGATCTTTCATCATGGTTATTCTGCTACGATCTAGTGTGTGATGGAGATGGCTCACAATATTGTCTTTTGCAGTACGATTGCAGTTCAGCTGATATTAACCCGATCGGGGGCATCAGCAAGAAGGATCTCCGAGCTTTCCTTCGATGGGCTGCTATCCATCTTGGGTACCCATCTCTTGCTGAAGTTGAAGCAGCTCCCCCTACCGCAGAGCTTGAGCCCATACGCTCCGATTACAGTCAGGTATTTACTTAAGCCGTTCGCTCAATTACATTGCTACAACCTTTTCCCTCTCGATACTTTCTCTTTATCAACTGGGAATTATTGCTTTTTTTCGGAAGAATTGAGACTGTATAGCAAGTTTCTGGAGATAATAGACCACTTCCCCAACTTTGGGTGTGTTCTTATTCTTACTGTTCTGATGCAGCTGGATGAAGTGGACATGGGAATGACTTATGAGGAACTCTCAGTCTACGGAAGACTTCGGAAAATCTTCCGTTGCGGTCCTGTATCAATGTTCAAGGTTTGTCACGCTTCTGGCATTGTAACATATGGAATGAACGGAGCATTCGGCAATCTGGTCTTTAGGAGCATGAACATTCAGTATATGGAATATGGAAATATTGCATTCTCGAGTTTAAGAATTTAGCTAATGACTCCAGCAGCTATCTGTCGTAGTTTAAGAGTTTGGTCGGTAGGATACATGAACTTCTGGCTATGGTTGCAGCAAGTCCTGCAAAGAGTCAAGTCTCGGAATGTTACTACCGAGATTGCTTAGAATCTAAGGCGTCTTCTGCATTTGTGAAGTTGATATACTTTCAATTTGCTTAGTGCAATTTCTGTAGATAACAAGCGCTTGTTATGCCGTCTCTCGTCATCTCCCAGCAGAAGAACTCATACTTTGATTCTTGCAGAACCTGTGTTACAGGTGGGGCACGAGACTTACTCCATCGGAGGTGGCCGAGAAAGTGAAGCACTTCTTCAAGTACTACTCCATCAATCGCCACAAGATGACCGTCCTAACACCTTCCTATCATGCCGAGGTATCATCTCAACCTTAGTGGGCAAACTCACTCTTGGGACGGAAACCATCTTTCTGTCCGTTTGCATAACTTTACGTGAAATCTTTGCAGAGTTACTCGCCCGAGGACAACAGGTTCGACCTCCGCCAGTTCCTGTACAACGTGAGATGGCCGTATCAGTTTCGCAGGATCGACGAGCTCGTGGAGAGCTTGGATGGCAACAAGATTGCCCTTAAGGAACCGGGGGACGAGGGGAAGCTTGCTACAGCATCGGAAGCCGGGGGTGGCATGGGAGTTGTGGCTGTGGGATCAGGGGATCCCAAGGCCGGCATCTAATTTTAAGCATACACATCGGTACGATTTTCCTGGTTCCAGAAAATAAACCGTGCAGTGCTCTCTGCACTGTGTACCAGGAAAATTCCGGCGACAACGAATCCGTAATTTAGACCACAACTTACAGTGTTTGGTTAAATTCTTACGTCACATGTGACTCAAAGTCAATTAATTATACAAGCATTTTTGTACACGTGCCGAATTTTGCCATTGAACTTCACATTTTTATGAAAACACCGCAACCTCACCGTACATTTTTTTCAAATATAAAAATCTCATATTTCAATTCATAATTAAAGAAAATATATCATGGTTGACATTTTTCATATTATCCTAAGTATTTCTCGTAATCAAATGTTACTAAAACCAAACACTTCCTATCAGCAAATTCTTCAACTTCGGTTTAAACTTATGTAGAGTTGGCTCAGTGATTAGACCACCGGTCAAGACCTTGCAGAAGCTAGCCGTTGTGGTCGATGGTTCGACTCCCACATAGAACAAAGCTCTCGGAGGCAACTCACACATGCTCCTATAGAGCGTGGGAACAAACGGTCCCGGTACAGTGAAGCGCTTGTGAAATCAAAAGAGATTAAACTCCTGTCACAAATAAAAAAAACCCCAAACAGTCTTCTTCTTTCCACTTGATCAGGGCAGATGTTCAATGCTGAGCCAAAAAAAATGTTGTATCTTCATTTTTTGCACTGACAAGACCACTCACGAGCTAGTATAACGATACCAAATATAATCACACGAAGTAGAAGTTCTTAGTTTGGATCTTACACTAAGAACACGTGGTCTCGAATTTGTAGATACGTGAACCCTCGTCCTTCTAGAAGCGTCCTTGTAAAAGAAGGGCATTTCATTGATTGATTGTACTTCTGCAGAATGAAGAATTTATGACCTTGTCACAGAGAAAAAAATGTCCAGCACCGTAACCTGACCATCCTTCTCTGCAGTAGGAAATGCCATGTTTGTCACATATAAATGAATGAAATAAGATTGAAATTTTATCTTAGTATCAAAATTTTTATTCTATTGTACTTTTATTTAAGATAAATTTAGATCAAATGAACAGTCTTAAATGGACTGCCACATCACGTTCCATTTATGTAATATATCAGTAATTAGGTACGTGTTCAAGATTTGATGTCCAACGAAACTGCCAGTAAAGTTTTTTTACCAAATAAAAATGGAAAATCAAGTAACAAAGTTTTGAAGTGTGATCTTCCGGACCAAAAAAAAAAGCCAAAAGCCAATAGAAAAATTACATTGCAGTCTCCCTCGCCTAACAGTATGAAGCCTAATAAAGTTCCCGCTCGTTACGCCCCCCTCCTTCCCCTGCTTCAATTCGCAGGCCGAGGGCGGTGTTGCCCAAAAACGTCGCTCTGTAGCTGCTTAAAGCTCATCGTGCGACTCGTCCTCATCGCCTGATCCACCACCGGGTGCCCCACCAGACCTCTGGTACACTGCGGAGATGATCGGGTTGCACACAGCCTCGACCTCCTTCAGCTTCTCCTCATAGTCTTCCTTCTCTGCGTTCTGGTTGTCATCCAGCCACTCGAGGGCCTCCTTGGTGGCGGTCTCAATCTTATCCTTCTCGTCAGCCTCGAGCTTGTCGGCGAGCTTGTCCTTATCGTTGATCTGGTTCTTCATGTTGTAGACGTAGGTCTCGAGGCTGTTCCTCGCATCAATCCTCTCCTTGACCTTCTTGTCCTCCTCGGCAAACTCCTCTGCCTCCCGCACCATCCGCTCTATCTCCTCCTGGCTCAGACGGCCCTTGTCATTAGTGATTGTGATCTTCTCAGACTTGCCCGTGCCCTTGTCCTCGGCCCTCACGTTCAGGATACCATTGGCATCAACCTCAAAGGTTACCTCAATTTGAGGGGTTCCCCTGATCCATGGACAAATCAAAGTTCAGTCAATCCATTTTAGCAAAATAACTGGAGAAAAGCCCGATTATTTGGGAAATGGTAAAAGAGCTGATAGCATACCTTGGAGCTGGCGGGATTCCAGTCAAGTCAAATTTCCCGAGCATCCTACAGTCCTTTGTCAAACTCCTTTCACCTTCAAAAACCTGGCCACGATCAAAGCAAGTCAGACAAAAATTTCATTCCAGAAATGCAAAATTCTGACTGTAGCAAACCCGCAAGTGAGTGAAATTGGACACTTTTCAAATGAACTCCATTGATCAATTTGAGCAAACCGAGTGGTACCTGAATAGAGACGGTGGTTTGCTGGTCCTGGTAGGTGGTGAAAACTTGGGATTTCTTGGTCGGAATCACAGTGTTCCTTGGAATCAACTTGGTCATCACTCCACCAACAGTCTCAATACCAAGGGTGAGAGGAGCCACATCCAACAGAAGGATATCTACATGTATAAAACAGCGCACATAAGATGTCAGACATTTTAGACTACTATCATAAAGCTGGATTCTCGGGGAAATTCAGTGAAAATAAGATGAAACTGTGCAAGAAAAGTATAGTACCTTTGGTTTCTTCACCACCCTCACCACTCAAGATACTTCCTTGTACAGCGGCACCATAGGCAACAGCCTCATCAGGGTTAACACCTTTGTTTGGCTCCTTTCCGTCGAAGTAGTCCTTCAGAAGCTGTTGGACCTTAGGAATCCTAGTGCTTCCACCAACAAGGACAATCTCATCAATCTGGTTCTTCTCCAAGCCAGCATCTTCCATGGCCTTCTTGACAGGACCCATAGTCTTCCTGAACAAGTCATTGTTCAACTCCTCGAACCTGGCCCTGGTGAGTGGCTCGGAGAAGTCCATGCCATCGAAGAGTGATTCTATTTCCACTCGGACCTGGTGCTGGCTGCTGAGAGCTCTCTTGGCACGCTCAGCTTCCCTCCTCAGCTTACCAAGAGCCCTGTTGTCCTTGCTGATGTCCTTGTTATGCTTCTTCTTGATCAGCTTAATGAAGTACTCCATGATCCTCTGATCAAAGTCCTCACCTGCAACAAAAGGTTGTCAGCAAATTGAACTGTAAATGAAAAGACAGTCCATCAACCAAGAAGGGAAATAAACTCACCACCCAAGTGAGTGTCACCATTTGTGGCAAGAACCTCAAAGACACCATTGTCAATTGTCAAGATACTGACGTCGAATGTACCACCACCCAAGTCAAAGACAAGGATATTCTTCTCACCACCTCTCTTGTCCAGACCGTAGGCTATTGCAGCCGCAGTTGGCTCATTAATGATCCTAGCAACATTCAATCCAGCAATGACACCGGCATCCTTGGTGGCCTGCCTCTGGGCATCATTGAAGTAGGCTGCACATTGGATGTAGTATTAGAATCAATAACTTCAAGAAGTAACAAGTTAAAAGTTTCCCTGAATGGAAGGATGGTTTGCTATTATCATGCCCATCTCACCCGGAACAGTGACCACGGCATCCTTGATTTTCTTCCCAAGGAATGCTTCCGCGGTTTCCTTCATCTTGGTCAAAACCATGGCGCTTATCTCCTCAGGGCTAAAGACCTTGGTCTCACCATCCTTGATCTTCACTTGAATGTATGGCTTACCATCTTTGTTCACGATCTTGTACGGGACAAGCTTCATGTCCTCTGCACTTCCTTGTCATCAAACCTGTCAAGAAATTAAAAAAAAAAATTAAATTCTCAATTAGACAATTGTTGTTTAAACTTTAACTCAGATATTGAGATGTTCCCCACAAAGTACACTTACTTTCTCCCGATAAGTCTCTTCACATCAAAAATGGTCCTCTCCGCGTTGACAGCTGCCTGGTTCTTGGCAGCCTCACCAATTAATCTCTCGGTGTCGGTGAAAGCAACCCATGAAGGGGTGATTCTATTTCCTTGGTCATTCGCTATAATTTCCACATGACCGTTCTTGTAAACACCCACACATGAGTAAGTTGTGCCAAGATCAATACCAATGACAGTTCCCAACTTAGTGGCCTCCTCCTTTGAGATGGAGATCGCAAAAAGACATCCTGTTACCACGTACATAAACAATTTAGTAATACAGTGTGAAAATCGTATGCTCTAATTCCAAGCCAGTGAAATGGAAAAGGGACCTAGTATGCATATCATCAACTAAGACTGAAGGTAGAAGTATAATTAATGAATACTAAGCGAGTGAAGATGGTTAATGATACAAAACAATAGCAATAAAGTACAAAAGGATACAAACAACAAAATAACTGTTGAAAATATAATAAGTGCGGCAACATAATGACATCTAAAATCATTGCCTGAAACACTGGTTAATTCAAAACGTTGTTAAGCTTGTTACTGTCTTACATACACAAACCGTAATTATCACAATGGATAATACAGTCGACATTTGCTTTACGATTTCCCAAAAATGAAAACAAAAGGATGTTATCTCAGTGTAATGCTATAAAGGCAACTACCAAACATCAAATACCAAATATCGTCAAAATCAAAGTCAAAATACTTCGATGTTAGATCCACATTGCCCTCCCAGATAACTGTCATGTGGCAGTGGCTCCACCTCGAATATCAAATCGCACATCCAAATGCGTTAAAAAGTTCTAATCTCAAATTGCCGTTCTTGGTGAACAGACGGAGATCTACAATCGCAAGGCTAGCTAGATCCGAGCAATGAATAACTCCAACATCACATTGCAGAAACGAGGAACCTCAATCAAATCATAAAGATGATCTGAATATATCAGTAACGAAAACAATAATTACAACGCCATAACAGAGCAACTAATCCAAACCAACTCTATAGAAATACTAATAGCTGGTTGTCAGAGTATATCAAAAACAGCAGCGTTGAGCAGCAAAACAAAGCAGATCTGGTGCACTTAGAATGAAGCTCTTTACCTAAAAACAGAATGGACAGAACGATCAACGAGCTGCGAGCTCTCCAAGAGCCAGCCATGGCGCTACAACTCTTAACACCTCCCTCTTGTTCTCTCTCTCTCTCAAGCCAAAATCCAGAAGCTTCGACGGTGAACTATGAGAATCTCAATTAAGCTCAAGGGGTGTTTCCGAGACCGAACTAACGTTCAGAAGTGAAATCTTCTCCTGCAGCAGGGGGCTTATATATATAGAGATGGAGAGTACTGCTCCAATTGTCCGGTTCCATCGAATGGGAAGGGGTGGGAGGGACATGTCATCGGGAATGACGTGGACCAATGAGATATCGTGAACGGGAGTGGCGAGCCAATGGGATCGCGTTCCGCGTTGGGATGATCTCGGCCGTCCATTGTCATCATTTGACGTGGTGAGATCTCAGGGGCATATAGAGCGCCGTGTAAGAAACGTCGTCGTTTGAATTCCGTCAGGTAATCCCCTCTGCAAGAAATAGGCCCAGTGGGCCTTGATGCCTTCACGCTCACCTGTCCTGGACTAAGTACCATGCGTAACAGTAGCCCACTTTGCATGAGTAAAAATAATTAAAATTGATTTAAGCGAGAAATTGGTCAAATAGTGATTCAACATCGGATAAATAAGAGATTGAACTATAATTTATAGGAGCAATTGGGTATCACCCGTCTATCCGCTTAAACTCTTAGGTGGAAACGAGCTCATAACTCTTGTAGGCCTAGGTGAAGATTTCACATATATAAGAACAGGTCATCGTGTAGACTAATATCATGCTAGGTTCGAGTGGCCAGTCTACCCCGATGACAGAAGAGAGGGCCTGCCTCTTGGTAATTTGTCCGCATTGCTCGAGATCAAAAGTAAAAATGCCCTTCTAGATATCAGTTGTTGATAGTAAGTGTTTAATGATACGTATCAAGTGTGAACTGAACACATTACCATTTGAGAGCGGGTGTTGAGAAGTCAATCCCATATCGAACAAATAAACTATTGAAATCTGGTTTATAAGAGAGTAGATAATATTAACATATCAAACTTAAATACCCAACCTCTTAAGGCTGGTGGAGATTTCACACTTTTATTCTATTAAACACGTAGTACAATGCTGTTTTTGGACAAAGCCTGTAAATATTTACAATTAAAGGCTTTATTCACTGCATGCCCGGAAAGAGCGGTTGCCACTGGATACGTGCTAACAATGAGAAGAGAAAGGTATTAACATTGAAAGCTTGATTATTGCAAGAATGAGATGAACAGATCAAACTGTTGGGATCCTGCGGTGTGGAACGTGAAGGAGTCGACTGGCTTCTCCCGTTCAACCCCGAGACCTGCAACATCGGTTCAGCTCTCGTCCAAGCTCTTGTGTGACGATCCGCCCACTTTGGACTTCCGAATGCTGAGCAAGGCCTTGAACATCCTCTTGTTCTTGCTGGCGTATAGCGCGAGATCGTTGCCCCTGTCCCTTTCAGCTCGAGAGCTCGGAGAAGCTGATCTCCGAGGCTCCGATGGACACTGCAGAGTGCAAGAAAGTTATTCCTGGTAAGTTGTTGATGCCTTGCTGGTAAGCTGGTAAAGATTACTACCCTCACAAAGTTACCCTCCAGATTTTGATGCCCAGAAACCTGAATTTGTGCATACCCGCTTTTTGGTATTTGAGATTGACCGGTTTGGAGAGGTTGACCGGTTGACAAGAGATCCGGAGCGAGAAAGCTGGAACCGGAACGGGGAGGTTGCCCGTTTATCTGCTACAAGGGAAGAAGGACAGATTAATACACTTCGTGTTGCATCTGCAAGTTGATCAATCTCTGATGTTTTCTCACAAACCCGGTTTTATATTCAGTGAAGCTTTTGTGAACAAGAAAGTTTCTTCAGCCACCGAAGATCCCGGAACATGCGCTGCAGGATGCTGTTGTCCTCTGCAATAAAAGTTGGAATTTTGGATTTCAATGTTCCGAAAAATGTACTGTATTTGTAGAATAAACACATTCGAGCGACTCTTATATGCGTCACCTTGTAAATGATGTAGGAGGCTCCCTGTGAGTCCCCTGAGAATCTGCAGCAGAGTACTGGTCTAATGAACTCAAAATTCTTAGAAGGATAAGCCTATGATATGTGATTGCACAAAGAACACAAGTTCTTAAGTTTTGCAATGCTGAAACCGAAGACAGACGACTACACAAACATCACAATTTGATGCCACATGGGAGGAGCAAAGAGCACGGGTTCTGCAGGTTCCGAGATAAGGATTCCAAGAAAAGAAGTAACCGAAGGAGCTTGCCTGGAAAGACATAACGGGTATGGTGATTGGGAGTTTTAATGAACAACGAATGTCGAGAAAGGCCTCCCTGCTCGATGAATTGCTGGCATGCTTGAAGTCTCTGAAACGCCAAAATAAGAATGAATGCGCTACATATTACAATAGATTCTGAAATCGGTTGTCAGAATGAATCGAGCACCTGTTCGAAGCAGGAGAAGGGGAGCTCCATAGTGGACAGTTCATTGAACTTGTCGTTCAAGAGACAGTTAACCTTGTACGACATAGATCCCAAGTGGTCCACGGTGTTAACGAAAGCTTTCAGAGCATAGTCCTTAAGAGATGTCATCACTCTGCAAGGATTCAAGGGGAAGTGAAGGAAATTCAATTAACTGGGCGTGTTCTTGAATGGGAGGAAGGGCCGGAGGAAGTAAGACTTGCATCTGCTTCTGTTCGTGCTTGAGATACGATGATTCGAAATGCTCTGCAGCCGAATACAGCTGCTGCTTCAGGCTCTTCAGGTCCTGAAACCGAGGAGAACGAAACCGGTCATCGAAATCCTACTAAGTCATAAGATAAGAATAAGAACTCAAATAAGCCTTGGAGCAACAGAAGAAAAGTCGACATGCCAAACCCAGATTGTTGCATTTATCCTAAAACCAGCAAATTCCATGATCTTTCAGGTCTTTCGGGTTAGTCTTTAAAGTGACTCAAAAGAGAGAACTCGAAAAGTTGAAGGAAAAGCGATCATTTCCTTGAGGTCTAAGCCAGGGGAACAGAGATGTTGGTGGAGCAGAGTACCTTCAAGCAATCTGCAAATTGCAAGGTCTGCTGCATCGAGAACTCGTCGTAGTTAGAGGGCCGTTGTGGGGTCGGAACGGGAGAAGTGGCGGTCTTCATGGTAGCGGTCGATGCTCCAGTGATGAACCTCACCTGTCAAGTAGGAAAATCTAATACCGGATTATGCATATAAAAGCCGAGCTTTCTTCCATCTTTTCGCTCGATTGTCCTTCGCAGTGAGAAGGAGAGTGTACTTAAAAGGAGCTCCGAGGAGACAGACATACCTCTGATATTTCTCTGCCTGCAACTGATGTTCAGTGGTTCGTCTTCTGTATTTTTTAAGTTGAAAGACTGACAGGGGGAGATTTCCTTATTGGAAATAGTTCATTCCGGCGAGGAAGGGAAGAGATTGCTTGAAAAAGTACATTTCAGACAGACACAGAGAGAGAGAGAGAGACAGGGTTAAGAGGGTAATCACTGGGGAAAGTGAACGGCAACGAGATAGCTCAGGAATGATCAACCAATTCGAATATTGTAAATAAAAAAATTAGTAATCACACACAGTGTGTGTATATTACAAATCAGTGTGCGTTTAACACGTGAGTGAAAATAATAATAAATGTCCAACTAATTATAAATACCATAATGATGTAATAAAGACACATTGAATTGTGACACGTGTCGTTATGCACGGAGAAAATTTCACCGACAGTTGATGGACTACAATAATTCATTGCAGAATTGCCCTGCAGCAGTGGAAAAAATTTCCTTTCCCAATTTTAGTTTCATTCTTAGATGGGAAATCTGTGAAAATATATATGAATTTTATTAATTTTATCAATATTTTTGGTGAATTACCCTAATTCGGAAGTCTCTCGAGATCCGTCCCTGCCCACGATACTGCAAGTTCGTGATCGAACATTTCCCCGAGAAGATGGTAGGAACTGAGCCATGCAATACCAGCGTTTCTTGGTCAAGCAATACCAGCAATATGCTGGTGGTTTCCTGTGCAAATCAACTATTGTCAATCAATTAGGACCCACTAATTAAATCCAATGTTGCGTTGAAACCATGCTGCTTCCTTGCCTGATTGATAGGGCATAATTGTGTAGCAGCTCAATGCCGACACAAACCATGCTGTCTGCAGCAGTTCACTAGCAAATCACGGGCTGTGTTGCAGCTCAATGCCGACACAAACCATGCTGTCTGCAACAGTTCACTAGCAAATCACGGGATCGATGCGCTCATTATCAGATACCCACACTTTCGAGTAGGTTTGAGCCATCTTCCTCCTCCTGTCCGATCGGGGAAGGCAATGGGCTGAGGCGGGACAGATGTTTGGATACCCGGACCCACCCCACCCGTTCAAGGGTCGGGTCGTGCCCCGCCCCTCGCAGGTTAGGGCGGAACCCATTTGTTAGAAAATTATGTAAAATATAATTTAAAATATGATATAAATTTACATATTTACGATAGTCTAGTTAAATAAATTAAGAATTTACACAACTTTGATGAAATAAAACGATTTTTACCTAATTTATCAAGATAAAAGTATTTCATAAATTAAGCAAAATTAATTTTAAAATATATAATTATATAATAAATATTTTGTATAATAAGAATGAAGCGGGGCGAGTCAATAGACAAACCCAAACCTGCCCTAGAACGGGGTTTGGGTTTGCCATCCCTACCTCCGATGACACGATGTCCCGGGCTCGGCTCAACCTCCCCCAAAGAATGTGTGTGTTTCTCGGGATGGTGTCATACTGAGACACCATCGTAAGGAATATGGGTGTCGATACCTCGATTTGCCGCTTTCCTATGAAAGAAAGTCGCTCTAGAACTCGAGGCTACGCACAAACCGGTTCCCGCTTCTCGGTTGTTTATCTTTACGCACCATCTGATACTCGGAATCCGAGTTCCCGAGCACACTAGCAGGCACGTGATCGTACCCGTGTCTCGATTGATTCGCACGTACACTAATGTGAATGCAGTATTCGAGTTCCATTGGGTGCCATCGCCATCGAGGGCTCGTGTACGTCGCTCCCCTTCGAAAGGATGTAAAGGTAAGCTTTTGAAATAAGAAAGGGTCGTCGTCTCTGCGCAGGAGATCCGTTTGATTGCAGAAGAATTGTGAATTTACCAGTGACAGGACTACACACTGAAATGAAGAAAAAATTACTATAAATTAATCGGAGATAATTCGAAATATCTTTCTTTAAACAAGATTTCAGTTCATAATTGGGAGAATCGGTTGATTTCCAACTCGAATCTCGATTAGTCGTATGATCTATCGGATGGAACTTTTTTTTCCTTTTTACACTATTAGCTTATCACAGTGTAATGCTGATAAAAAATTTCAGTTATTTTTAAGGGTTATTTAAGAAAATCCCAAAAATAAAAAGATAATCATAAAAGTAATTTATTTTAATTAATTGGTATCACCAAGTAAGTATTATTATGTGATCCATTAATTATAAAAAAATCATGTGATAATATCATTACACATAATACGTTCTCTTGTTGTACGGTCTATGCTTCATCTTTTTTTTTTGAAAATAATAAAGAACTATTAAAAAAGAATGTCTTTTTTTTCCATGAACAAGTAATCAATCAATCAATCTTTTACGATCCGTTTCATCTCATGTTTGAAACCTTAGTAGATTCTAACCGAACTAGATTCGAGTTAGACCAACTCATTAAAAGATAAGGTCGTCCCTGAAGTGAGTTTTGTCCCATTTGAAAAAGTAGTAGCCATCTAATTAATTCCGTGAAAGCCTTTCCTGTCCGAGCACCACGAGGGAGAACAGGGACGGGTTTAGAGGAGCATGGGCGGTCGCTCTCCCGAACTCAAGAAAAATACGAAAAGTTCCATACAAATTTTACCGATTCTGAGTGAATTACCGTAGTCCAATCCCTAAAATCCGTCCATTAACTCTATATTAAATTTCGCTCTGATCGGGACTCGAAATTAGGATGATGATAACCCATGTCACCGGAGAATTAATAATGATTATGATTTGGTGGTTGGGAATTCCTTGTCAGATGGTGGCCCCTTGTGTCCTTGTGGCACTGTTGTATGATTGTCACATTTCAAACAGTTTTAAGCAAAACTAAACATGGGAGAAAAGGGGGATTCAGTGACACTGTGTTCAACCTGAGTTAACAGTTCCGGACTTCGAATTCTCATCTACCTCAGATGGCGCTCCCCTGAATCCTCATTTTCCCAATGTTTTCTAGCTCACAGCTCTTCTTTATAATCGCAAATGGCGAATCGAATCCTGCGGTAATGTGAGGTGGGTGGTGGTGTGGTATTAAGGGGTCTTAAACTAGAGCGGTACAGTTCGCCATTATATTCTTAGCATGTCGTTTCGGTTAAGTCGATTGTCACGCCCGCAATTTGACCTACCAGTTACGCAATTAACCGACTCGGATAAATGCTCGAGACAAGCTTTGGAGTACAACGCTTGACAGATTCCTTGTTCTTTTAATGTAACTCAGTTGTCATATATTCTGAAATCCCATCCTGTCGATCTTATAATTCCAATCCTCGGAATCCTTGCCGGCGGTTTCTCCAGCCCAGGCTGTGAGTTCGAACTTGGTATTTCGAAGACACCAGAGCTCGATCGAGCCCTTTTTTTTTTTTTTATTCATCAGTAGTCGGAACTCGGGCTATTATAATACACAAACGTTTCACGAAGCACATTCGGCTGTGGCAATTCAAAAGAGACATAATCTTGCACCCGACATTCCACAGCAACCCGGCAAATCAGATACTTTCACACACAAAAAACACCGAGAACAAAATTCCCACGTCCGACCATGTATTTGGAAGTCATCCATCCGTGTTGCAATTTTCCCTTTATGAGATGCAAGAGAACAAGAGAAATATGGAGAGGAGGAAAAGGAAAAGGGAAAGTTTGTAACCACTGATTAACGACCGCCCTTGCACTGTTCCATAAAGAACATAATATTTACAAAGAGACACCACATAAATCACACATCCTATCAGGAACCAAAATATTCACAGATTCCAGTCCCAGCAGGATCCTCTCCGACCCGACTCCCTCTGAACTGCAACACAGCCCTACAATCGCTCCGTAGTTAGCTCTTAAAAACGAGCTTATGATATGGCAATACCTAGTCTCTGTCCTTCAAACCTACCTTCTTGATCGCTGGCAGAAAGTTAAACAGACATGCCTCCTAAAACAACAGACACAACAATATTGGTGAGGAAAAAACGTTGGCAGGGAAAACAAGGGAATCAGTTTTCAGCAGTGTCCGAGCTCATCGCAGTTGCTTCCCCTTCTACCGAAGACGTGGGAAACTTGGTTGTAGAACCCATCTTCTTGACATCCTGGCTCGAACATATGAAAATTCGCCTCACCATGTTACAGAATTCCCTGCAAGATACATCATGATCATGACTATATCATGAGACATTCATCCGATTTCTTAAATAAACCAACTAACAATAGTTTCCCAAAAATCTAACATATCTAATTACTGAAATTTGAGGTTTCAGGTTTTTTCCTCAGTTCTTCCTTCCTTGTGACAAAATTTAGAGTATGTAAATCATTCTTACGGCCATGGGTCGTCGCCCATAAGCATCATATCCCCTTCATCGTCAGTGAAGACAATCTCCCACTTGTTCCGGGGGTGAAGCTGCCCCTTGATCTCGAACATATCTTCGAGCTCGTCTATAAGTTGACCATACCCTTCCAGTACGGTTAAGTCAACTGCACGACCAACAGCGATTCCTTGCATTTGAACCTTCCAGTACAAAACAGAAATTCAGCTGCTGAAACTGCAAAGGTCAAATGATATAATTGCGAATTACTTCTACTTCTTACCTTCGTGCGACTCCTAGTAGAAGCCGAACTTTGCTTGGCCTGAAGATCCTTGCCCGGGATCAGTAATTGCACCTGTTTATTTCCTTTGGGACCCTTTGAAAGATCGGACTTTTGATCCGACTCAGCAGCCGAAGGGATGCTATGAACATGCCCTTCAGGCATTCCACTTGAAACAGAGAGCTGTGCAGGTGGCTTCTCTAAAGGCAATATTGGGTGATGACTAATGAGATCTATGCCAAATAATCTACAGCTTGTGGTTCTTGCAGCAACTTCATTCCCTTCTTGAACTGGGCTAAGCAGTCCATTATTCAACTTGATTGCTTGAGTTGTTGGGTAGCCCTGCAGGACAGAGCGAGCAGACAGACATTTGCTTTCCTCAGTCAAGTCCAGGGACAAGCACTGAGGAACACTTGAATGGGGAGAAGAAAGCCAGGGAACCTCAGTTTGAACCCTTGTCAGGGGAGAGTTGCTGTTTCCATTAACATCTCTTTGCTGCTTGTGATGCCACATGAAATAATCTTCACCTCTCTTCTCCCCATCACTGGAATTCCAGAGGGCTGGTTGAGTTGTAGTATCTGTTGCAGGAAGGCTAATGCTATAGTCCCATCAATTCATTGGAAATCAAATTTTAAGGCACAGGGAACAGGAAAATACCATGAGGGGGAACTTCAGACAGTGGTCGAGGCCTCTTGTTCTTAGATTCTGCTGATTGAGTTAGGCTCGCAGGGACAGAGGGCACAAAGTGTTCAATTTCCCAAGGTGAAACCCTATCTGGTCTGGGGATTGATGTGTGTTCATCCCATTGAACCTACAAAGCATAGAAAAGAGTGAGGAGGAGATGAAACTTAAGACTTGATTGGAAAACTGTGTATAGAACATTTACCTTCAAACACCGCCATCTTGAATCAACCCAATGAGGAGAAAGATCTTTAACTCCAATTATTGTACCAGAAAAGCTGGCCAACGATACAGTGCACATGAGTTTAGTGATGATCAATTGAGGTGGGGGAATGTTAGAACTACATTTTTTTTTGGTTCTCAATACCTTCTCTCAGGGGAATCCTCACCCTCAAATCTCATCTTGAATCTCATGCCAATTGTTAAGCTGCTTTTAACAGCCTCCAGATACTTGTTCAAGCTTATGATGAACTGACTCGTCCTGATGATTTGACGAAACCCAGCAATTGTAAAAAAAACAGAAAAAAATAATTTCTGGCAACCTGATAATTAGGGAAAAAGGCATAAAACATGCAATATAGAAGAACACCATATATAATATGCAGATGCTGCACCTTGGCTTATAATATACAACAAAAAGGGTTCGTGTTTTAACAGCATGAGAGGCAGTTGCAAGAACTCCAAGGTGCATGCTCTGGCTTGATATCACTGATGAAGGCATGGAGCTCTGTTGACGAGCTTGACGCCGCACCCCAACTCGTAGTTCTCCATTTTCTCCCCTGTTAAATTAATCAATCAGATACTAAAATGTTTTATCTTGCTCATAGAAAAGGAGGGGAATTTTTCGAAGTTATGAACATCCAAATATAGTGCAATCGGTAGCCACCTAAACACATAGAACTGCAACGGCGAGATCATTTACAAAGAGAAAGTGTACCTGAGGAATACAAAGGAATCACCAGCAACCAATCTCCGAGAAGTCACAAACGTACTCCATCCTGTAGTAAGCAAATGTCTTCGAGGCTGACCTGTCAACATGTTCAAGAATGTAAGTCATGGTACCAATTGCACACCAGAGGATCCATCCCCATTGTAAAGACCAATCTCAAACTTATCAATTTTAATTTATATCATATAACTGGTTCACTTAACAATTGTCACATATAAACTGGTCCGTGTCACAATTACAAGTTAGAAGACATCAATGTCAGTTATTCGGGAAAGTTCATTTTTGGTACATCATTCTCATAGAAAAAAAATCTCATAGAAAATCCAAGTAAATTTGAATGGGTAGCCAGCTGCAATTCCATCACTAACTAATATAAGGTAATGACCGAGCTAGTGAATAGAACAAATACTACCAGAAAACTGGAAAGAAGCTTTCCCATAGGAATTGCTCATGAACAGGGCCTATTAAAATCCACAGTGCAATGCTATACATACCGCGATATATATGCTTGAATTTCCATTCATAACCATGAAGATCCTTTGCAACTAACTCCTGGGTTGGAGTTGACTGGGTCATATCCTGAAGGGGAAAGTAAAAAAGATGTAAACCAAATATTTCTGACCAGAAAACCGCAAAATTGAAGGACCCAAACAACTTCCAAATCAATTACCAGTGGAGGAAGACACTCAGTAGCATGTTTCCTGAGAACTGAAAACCCACCGTGAGTGCTTGTATCTGATGCAGTCAAAATCTTGCAAAAGGAGTGAACTTTAGGTTTCGGAGGCTCCGGAAGACATGGATCAGGACTTGCAGGTTGAGCATGCTACACAAGGATGGGGTGACCAAAGACAATATTTAGCCTTTCTCTAGGAGAAGAGATATCAGCTGGAAGTAGAGAAAAGGTCAGTGGCAAACTCGCCTCTGAATCAGGGATGAGCGTAATTTGGGCGTAAACCTCATCTGTGTCCGGCTCGGCCTAAAATACCAAAAGTGAAGAGCATGCTACCTCAGATCAAAACTCCACAAAAACCACATTCCCATTCTGACTACATGGTTCTTTCCAGAATAAGGAATCTGATGAGCTGGTTTTTCAGAACTCCATTTTCTCGGAAACAGAAAGTTACTGATGGGAGAGAGATGCAGGCAGATAACTGCAGTGAGTATGGGAAACTACCAGCAGCTGAACATTCATAACATGACAAAGGATTTTGGAGGGAAGGCCAAACAGCGGAAGGCTCTGGTTCAGTTCCTGATTTGTTGAAGCCTCCAACTACAACACAAACAGCGGCAATTAAATGGCAACGAATTAATCCTCAACCCCAAAACGAAGGCACATCCATACAAGGAAACCAACCTAAGAACCAGAAAAAAGAATTGCTCTATTCTGACAGACAGAAATACAACAGATCCAACATTAAAAAAACCGAGCTCACCTGCTCCATGTGACCTTGCGGAAAGTAGAAGACCCTTTCTCCTTGGCGAGGAACATCAACTAGCGGACCCGCACAGGCCTTCCACAGCTCAGCATACAGATCATCCTCTCCAGGACCTGACATCACCACCAAAACAGAACGATTCCGGAATTTCGCCGGCTAAATCGAGAAGACAGACAAAAAAAAAACACCGGGATGTAACCTCACCTTCAGCTCGATTCCCCATCATTGAACCCTACCAGAGTCAACGGCCTAAGGACAACCACAGGAGAGCGCCGCAACGGACCTGGCTAGCAGCCTCCGTACATGAGGCGAGAGACGCCCCAATGCGTGCACCGAGCAGCCGCAGTAACGGAGCAGTAATCGGCAGGCAAACGAACCGTCGAGCCCCGAAGCCACAATCAATGAACCGTAGAGCAGAAACAGCCCAACTGGCCCTCCTCCTTTATCTATCCCACACTCCTGCAGCAGTTACGAGCTCCGAGAGCCACTTTCCCTCTCTAAAGGCTCCCTCCCTCACTCTCTCTCTTTCTCTCTCTCGCTCTGAAAGCTTGCTCGCCGCTCCGGCGACGGAACCAGTGCGAAGGAGAAGCAAAAGGCGTCCGCCAGAGCTCCTCGAAACCGATTTGCGCGCGTCTTGTTGCACGCAACTCTCCGACTCTTTATCTCGATCACTCTCTCTCTCTTCTGCGCAGAGAGGTACCATAATTGTCTTCTCTCCCAAAGCGATTGGTTAACTCCCGAGGAGGAAGACTAACCGTAGTTGGATTCGAACCGGATGGACGGGGTTTAATTCCGGGTACGGGCAGGGGGCTAACGTCTAGTAACGACTGCATGTGTGGGATCACTAGGTAAGAGAAATTTTAGGTGAAATAACTTGCGTAAAATATTAATTAAATTATCATAAATAAGTATTATTTAAAAATTATAATAAATAATGAATGTATCATAATTGTTATCAATCAGCATATTTTACGTGAGTAAGTTATGAAGCAGAATGATTTGAGTTTTTTTTTTTATCTATATTCACATTAATTTAAGTTTCACTTGAATATTCAATGTCTAATACATAACAACTTCACTGTATAAATTACAGTTAGGATATTAATAATTTTAATATTGATTGTAGAAACTTATAAAACTTTAATTGCATTAAAATCTAATAAAAATTACATAATAAACTCGTTTATTAAGCATGGCATATCTTCTCGTTATGTGCATGGGGATTTAATCTCTATTATTTTAAATGAGAAGCGCAGTAGTTTTAGTCCCTTTTCTATTTTCAAAATTACCGTTCATCATAATATAATTATATTATTCATTGATAGACTGTCATTTTACAACTGTACTTTAGTATATTTTATTATTTAAATAGCTTTAGTCCATGGAAACAGGAGTAATCCGGTTAATTTATTTAATTCACATGTAATAGTTTTTTTAATTTTTAAATGATAGTATTCATAGTAAATATTACGGATTACTTGTTAGTTTGTCTTTAAAAGGAAAAAGATTATTTGGTCTGTCTAGTGGGCACGGGGAAGCGTGTGGTCCGGGGTAACGGAAGCCGTTAGGTGGAAGGAAGGAGGAGGAAGCCGTCACCGTTGATGGCCGTCTCTTTCGTTGTCTGCTTCGAAGCAGGCAACAGGGTTGGCTCAAGTTAACCCGGCAGAATTTCGGAGTTTTTTTTATTTCTTTTGTTTTTGTGTCTGTTACTTCGGGGAACTGGAAGAGGACGGTCGTAGTTTGACCTTCAAGAGGAGATGAAATTACGAGTTTAGCCCCCGGGAGAGGCCAAGTGTGCTATTTCTCAAAAAAGAATACAAAGAAAATTTTTGCAAATAATGAAATAAACATAGCACTGGATATGGATCCAAAAATTTTATTCCGATGATTAAGTTTTATAAAAGAGTAATATAATAAATTCAATATATAAAATAAAATAATTTAATAAATATTAAATCAATCTCACAATTTTTTCAAATTCAATGCGTAGCACTTTGCAATCTACTAAATCTATCCCTGCTCGGTCGGGTGCTGGGACATAGACTCTGAACAGGACATAACCTTTAAGCAAACTATCTAGAACCATCTAAGCATTAGGCTCAATTTTGCATCTGTATGCAGGTTTAAAGGTTATCCTCGTTGGAGAATGAGATTCGGTGCAATAGTTACGCTCTCAATTTAAAACCAAGAAATTCCGGGATCTAAGCCTCAGGGTCGCTTCATCGTGCCGTAGTCAAGTTTGCGGGGGATGACATCCTTGATGTGATACCTATAGACTGAGATCATGACACCTGTATAATTGACTCGAGATCTGCAAACCTCAATCGACTTCTCCTGAGCCCTCCACGCATGGAGGCCTGGGACCGGACCAAACCAAACCAAACTAAGTTAGCTTCACGAGAGCAAGGCGTCGAGGTAACTCTCACCCAGAGTACTACGGGAGACAACATTTTTCCAGCTCCAGATAAGTGCGTGAACCTCGGCGTGCTGCACGAGGCGATCCACCACGCCCCGTCTTTTCAAGCTTACGGTCCTCCAGAATCCACATGATCATCGTACGCTGCACCGAGCAATGATCGATCTGCTCGAACCTGAAACCCGGTGGCCCCGATGTGTTCCCCGAGTAATTGCTCCTGCATTGCAATTTGCAGCATCTCAGTCGTCCTTGGTGGGTCGGTTCCACTGGGTGGATCAGTCCCTGCCACCACGAATCTGGTTTCAAGATCCCCTACCTATCGTGGATGGAGCTTGACCCGGCCTGTGGGCCCCACCTGGGGTGGTGGGCTGTGATTGGTGGGGGAAAGTTCCGTATCCAATGCGCATGATAATTTTAACATGGTATCATAAATTATTCATATCCAATTACTTTTAAAAATATATTTTTATAATTTTATTCAAAAATTTTAAAATAATTTAATTTTTATTAATTTATAATATTATATAAATACTGTCACATATTTTCTAAACTGGCGGAGGGCTGGATGGTCACAATAATGCAATTGCGCAGGTGTGCAGAGAGAGGTGAAAAACTTTTACATGTTAATACTTATTTTAAAAATTAATAAAAAATACTTTATAAATATATCTAATAGAATACAAATATTATATTAATGTATTAAATATTTAATATTTTATAATAAATGTTAGGTGATATATTAGATAAACGGAAGAGTTTCACGGGTGCGCTTTTTTTTTTTTTCCCCCTGTGGTTGCACGGACAATCTGTCAGGGGGAATCAGTGGTCCCGACGGGTACACGTCAGATGCGTGTCACCTGGCATTTACACGTGGGTAGGTCAGAGAGTGCCCCATCACCACGTTTATTACCGTCCCGCTTCTCCCCTCAAGAACAACTTTGCAGGGTTATCCGTTCTTTTTTTTTTTTTTTAATAATAACCGAAGTATCCGACACATTTCAAATCCTATTACGAGAATTGCAATACCACCTAGGCCACGCAAAGCTTCATTGAATCTGACGGGTTTGAAAGTTATAAATTTCTGACTCTCAAGAAAACACACCTAACATTGTACTTGTTGGGGATCGAACTTGAGAGATCTAGAACCCCCAATGCCTTACCAACTGAGCTACTTATCGAGAGTAACTTTACAGAGTTCACATTTTACCCGGAATGTGACTCAGACAAAAATGATTTTTTTAATATTTACTTTCTGATATTTAAAAATTCAAATCAATGTTGATTAGTCCGAACTTAAAGCATATCATGACACGATATTAAAATGCGATCCTGAATCCATAATATTATTTTTTAAAAAAAGTTAAAATTTGTTCTCAGCAGTTCATTTCATTTCTATTTTCGACCTAAACCTTTTTCGAACGGTTGAGCTATTAAACTTTTCTCTTATATTTGCTTTCAGTCTTCTTTATCATTTTATTTTAAAAAATTAAAAAAATTGAATGTTTAAAATAAAACTAGTGAAATTTAAAAAACACGATGGACAAAATTAGAGTTTGAAAAGGAAGTCATGGTGACCGCCAAGCACCCTCCCTCTCGGAGGTTGCCTAAACTCTCGTAAGGCATTGACAACCTCCGAGAGGTAGGAATGTTCACTTATGGAAAGATCTGGAAAATTTATTCGATGAGACGAAACTCAATAGAAGAATGAGAGAACATATTTAAGAAAATGAAATAATATAATTCAATAAAAATGAGTTAAAATCGAGGAAATTTGATAGGTCCAAATTGGGTGTACATTTTTTAATTTTCAAATTTTCTTTTATTTTTACGCAATTATCTTTTAAATAAATTTTAATGACAAAACAATTAGTATAATTAAAAGCGAACCCAAGAGAAATGATTAAGAACTAGATTTAATCCAGAAAATATTTAGGAATAAAATAGAAAAATAAGAAAATTTTGCGTTTGATATACGATCTCATCGATGAAACGCATGAATTGGAGGAACCGGGGCTACGTCAAAAAAAAAAAACAAGAGGTTCACTTGTAGTATGTATAATATGTATCATCTTAATAAAAATTATTAGAAATATTTATTTATACATGATTGAAGAGAATAATTGTATTCAATTAAATTTTAAGTAAAAATAATATATATTTAATTTTTAAATTAGACAGTTATAATAAAGAAAAAAGAGAGAAAATAGTGGAAATGGGATAATATAGGATAAATTTACGATCATGATCTTCATCTCATTCTAATTTTCGGACTACATAAATTTCAATAAGAATATTTTAAAAAAGAAAAAAAGGATACGAAATGTGTCTCCTCTATTAAAGCAATAATAGGTGAATATAATATTTAAAATATTATATTTATGATAGAAATGCATGTTTACCAAGAGGGGTTGGGCCGAGTGGTAAGCAGCTCGGTGCCGCTTAAGGAGGTCTCGGGTTCGAGACCTCACGTACGCAGACACCCCTCTTGGGAGCCTCACCCGCCATTGCCAGGCGTGCGACCCGGGGCGACCAACGGATTAGTCAAGTATGGTTGGCTGAAAGATGCCATCTCACCGCTGGTGGGGCATGCTTGGATACCGTGGCTGGCGACAAAAAAAAAAAAAAGATAGAAATGCATGTTTTGGGCATGCCCATCTCGACATTCATGACTTATATGAAATTTTCCCGACAGCAGGGTACAGTGCTCTGCCTCAGCCCGGCCACTGCTTTTTGGGGAGAGAGAGAGGGGAGAAAGTCCTGTACACGTGACAAATTTCATGGAGATCACAAATAAATAAAATCTAATTACTTTTAAAATTACTTTTATTTTTAAGATTTTTTTTAAATAAAATAATTAAATTTTATTAATTCATAATATTATATAAATACTATCTTTTTTTTTTGGTCGCCAGCCACGGTATCCAAGCAGGCCCCACCAGCGGTGAGATGACATCTTTCAGCCAACCATACTTGACTAATCCGTTGGTCGCCCCGGGTCGCACGCCTGGCAATGGCGGGTGAGGCTCCCAAGAGGGGTGTCTGCGTACGTGAGGTCTCGAACCCGAGACCTCCTTAAACGGCACCGAGCTGCTTACCACTCGGCCCAACCCCTCTTGGTATATAAATACTATCACATCATATACATCTATTACATTAAGATTTTTTAAAAAATAAAATAATTAAATTTTATTAATTTATAATATTATATAAATATTATCACTTCATGTTTATCTATTACAAAAAGTCTGCCGAGAGAGGACCGATAAGGACCTGTCCGACTCTGCGGTGCTCATCATCTCTCTCTCTCTCAACAGCGTACGTCCAAAAAGGCAGCAGGGCGCAGAGAGAGAGAGAGAGATCGATTGCATGCTGAAATGTGAAATCTGCATTCCCTCATACGGTGTCGTTTTCCGCCGTTCCATCATGAACACGATCGATGCTATTGCTTTGCCCAGTGCCAATGGTCCATCCCTGCCCTTCTAAAATTGGAGTAAATATTCGGTGTGTAAATACATAACGAGTTCATTTTATAAATTACCATTTAAATCTTAACACATATAAAATTTTTACAGTTTTTAATAGTCAACTTTACATATGCCAAGATCTTAAAGATGATTTACACACTGAACTCGTCATATATTACATACTGAATATTTGCTACCCAAATTGTCAAATCTGAAACCTCATTGCTTTGTTACCGCTAAAAGGGGGAAAAGTATTTTTTATGGGGATGGTGCTGAGCCCAGGTAAGGAATTACTTGAAATGGAGGAAGCATTCGGGCAAGGGGTGTCGCGGCACTGTTGACCAAAATGCCCTCGTGTCGCGGCACTTCTGGTCAGAATGCCGTTGGGTCGGGTGTATTGTGACACCATTGACCCGAACGCACATCAACATAGATGGATCCGAAATCTGACTCAAATTCAATAAAGCTCTATGAGTATATAAGAAATGTATTGAATCGATTCTTTTTAATGAATAGATCTGATCGCAATTTTAAAAAAATAAAAATGAATAGATGTTAAATACTGGAATAAACTCATGAAATTAAATTATTTATTTATAAATGTAATGTAATTAATTAATTTAAAATTTATTAGCTTACGGTGTTAGATAAAGTATTTTAAATTATCATCAGTGTACTATGTTAATTTTACTTTTTTAAGCTTACAATTTCAAATTATTCGTTCGAAATATATAACATATTCTTGCTGCTAAAATTATAGATACGGAGTGAGAATGAGAATCTGAACAGTTAATGAAATGCTATTAGTGTTAAGAATGCATATATTGAGTGAAAGAAAAATGACTATTTTTTACCCTTAATTTAGAGGATTTTATAAAGTAGATTTTAATATGTAATTAGATTAAGGATAAATAATAAAAACAACAAAGACACCAAATTTTTCAAACGTTTGCATATAACTGTATAATCAATGATAGATTTGTAAGAGAATTGAGTATCACTTGACCTAACAACTTAGGCTTTGGACTCAGTTTCTCATAAGGTTAATTAATAGTAATATAATATTTAAATATCTGACCACGACAATCTCTTACGTAAAATCGAATTCGTCTCTAGTAGTCTCTTACTGACGTGAGCTCACAAACTTGACAGTTCCTCCAAGCCTAGTTGCTTGTTTCTTCGACGGTCTACTTACAACACACAATTAAATATTAAGGATCTCGGGAGAATTTAATTTGTCTGTTTCATTATATGAAACATGATTTCCTTGTCCAGAGATAGGTGCATTCTTCTATCTTGCGAGGCACGTATTAGGATAATAAATGTACTGAGTCGGGTTATCGGAGAGAAATCATCGAATTAATGTGAGTTATGTCCGTTGACACCATTCTGAGAGTGTTGATCTTGCACTCCATTTTAATATACTAATTTTTAGCTAAGCCTCTTAGTTCGTGGATGTACATACCATAATTTTTCCTAACCACTGTGCACTTAGGATCGAGCTCGGTTTGATGAAACAACTTGACATGGGTAATCTCGACTCGGCGCATGTTCAGATTCCTTAAGGCAAATCATCGAGCGAGATAACTGTTATTTGAGTTTTGCAAGTCCTGTGAACAGAGTACAACTTATGTAGTACGCGTTCTTGCCCGAGTCAAAGGCTCGATTTGAACAAGTGAAAGAATGCGCAATTAAATTCGGGCTAGACTCGTGCTTAATACGAATAGGTCAACAAATAGGTCGCTATGAATAAAAGGCACGCTTGTCATTTCCCTCCCTTCCCTTCCATGTGAACAAGTTCATTTTGTTGACTCTGTGAGTTGCGGGACATCATCATCACCTGCATCAGCATCATGTGTTCTTCACTTACTTGACACGGACTAGTCCTAAGTTCTTCTCCTTTCCTCTTTCTTTTTCCATTAATGGTCGAGCAGGTTATTGACTTTGTTTTTCTTTTCATGGATGAAGAATTGAAGGAAAAAAGTTACGCAAAATTCGACTGAAAATAATCGAACCAGAACCTGTTGCTCTCAGGTCGTGAGCCATGTATCAGATTTTCTTTCTCGAGATATTCTCCTTCAAGATGGTAATTATCAAATTATAGTAAATGGGTAAATAAATATTAACCTCTCAGTATCAAGCAATCGCTATAATTAATTTTAGTTAAATCAAATTTACTGATAACTCTAAGGTGATCGCTATCAATAGATTTTCTTCCCCTCCCCACTACATTATTGACATTCTCTTATTACCTAACCGAGGATTCAGATGCAAAATGTTGAAAGGAAACATTCACAAAAGCAAGAATCACTTGGGCTATTCCATAAGAATTCCAATCGTGCAAAGCAAGAAAACCTATTGCATTTGTATAATTATGTATCTTCATGCAATCAGAGAACCTGCAGAGCACTCTACCCCTTAGTTGAAATTTCGAGTTCGAATGCTGTAAACAGAGAAAACTGCACAAGAATAATTTCACTCCTAATGGGCCCACCCGACTTGGTCTGGATTAGTCGGAGTATGTTAAACTTATAGATATCAGCCTGGATATCAGTCAGTAGTACTGACTGAAAAAAAGAAAAGAACTTGCAAAGCAATTTCCAAGCATTGCTGTTAGTAGAAGCATTTGTGTAGATATAGAAATCCTTTAGCGGAATTTAAATATGTTGCGGTCCTAATACGCAAAATAAATGAAATTTTATGTTGCTGCTGAACCAATCAACAGGTGAGAAAATTAGTTTTAAGTTGTTGGATTTACATATATATATATATATATATATTGTTAATTATGAATGACTTGATTAAGTTGTTAAACAATTCGATTACTGGACCGTAAAAACTTCCTACACAGTAAGTGTCACCTCCACAAAAACTTTACAAAAAAAAATCTACCGAAATACACTAGTTGAGATTATTGGGCACCTCTTTTTTTTAAAAGGTAAATTCTCGTGTTAAAATATTTTGAATTAAAATAAATTATCATTGGAAAGTCGTATTCTGTAAAAGACTGGCTCAATACGAGCTGAATTAAATCAATATCGCTAAATTTTTAAATACCAATGATGTGCGAAAAATTCATATATCTTGCGAATAAAAAATAAAATAAAAATAAAAATAAAACCAAAAAGTCCTTATTTCTTTAATTAATGTTGACCTGGAGGGGGGGCGATCATCGACCAGATCCCCTCTTGGATAGTTTGAGAAAGAAAATAAGGTCAAAGGAGATGATAACATTGTTTATTCTTCGGAACAAAATCACCCTCTCTCATTGGAGAAAGCATTTTTACGAAACAGTGTCATTGCGTGAAAGTACTGATATGATAATACCAACCAATAAAAATTTACTATTTTTTGATTTTTTTGATTTTATAAGAAAAATTCTAAAAATATACTAAATCCAAATGGGCTATTATGCCTTGATCCTCAGTGGGAATCTGTCAAATCCGGGGTCAAGACTCAACCATCTATCCCGTTATAGCCTTGCTAACGCTCGGTAGTTTCTCTGTCATGGAAAATAATATCGGATTTCAGCGTACTGGCTCTGGGACTTACGACCCCATCGAATAAATCTTATTTAGTCGCATTAATCAATAAATTAATCGACTGGTTGATCTCAATATCTAAGCTAACTTTGCATCTTTCTAACACCTTAAGCAACCTTGTCTGCCCTCGGAGGAATTTCCAAGATGCTCTCACACGATGCCCACTACCTGCTGCTTGTTCTCCTATTGCTTAATTAATTATCATTTTTTTTGTTTTTTTATTATCAACTTGTAGTTTTTTTTAATTAATTTTGAGGGTAATGAGCAAATTTCCCATATTCTGCTCATTTTTCGTCACCAAAAAAAATTGTTCCAATTTAGGAATTTCAGCTCGATGTTATTCTTCTCATGCAGAATCTTGGTGATTTCTTTGTCATTCTGTATGAAATGAAAAGAATATATCGGGTTGATCAAGATTGTCCCGCGCTTCCTAGTAAAGGTGTCAGAATCGAACTTTTTTAAGTGGTAAGAGACCCATGAACGGGAGAATTTCATCCCTTATTGAGCCGTCCCGTTCTGAATCTGAATTACATGTCATCAAATCAGGTTATTCAGATCGAAAAAGGTTTGATTCATCTCCAATTAGGTAATCACCTCTATCTCCCCTTTACCACATCACGGGATGGCATTTTTGAGCGGGTGCTCTCAGCGCATTTGATTATTTCAAGATTCGACTAATCGCCCGAGATTTTCGAGATCGATACGACTTCTACGACCGCGAAATTGCGTGCTAATTAAATTGTTTTTGAAAGTTGACGAACCTGAGAACCTTGTTTTGTTTTGTTCACATCAGCACGATTTATAAAAACATTGACAAGGATTAGTGGTGTGAATAAGCACCTCATTCAAGCTTAATCATAGAAAATACGACCCTTCTTTACTTTTTCATTTTCTGATTACAACGGAGACTAATAGCCTCCAAAGTTACAGAAGAAAGAGGACACAAAAGTACAAGAAATTCAACCGATAAAAATGAAATTTCATCGTGATATTACTGCACTAAATCTCTTTTTTTTTTTTCCGTCGGGGAATTAAATAGAAAAAGCATGCATGTATGTGTGTATGCATATATATATATATATGTATGTGTGTGTGTGGATTGACCAATGAAAATCATGATTTGTGTTTACGTCTGTCTCTCCCCCGTGTGCATACTTTCTCTTTTTTGGGCTGCTAAGGTTTCGATTAAATTTAATTCTTTCTGGCCCACTTTATTGGTTGACACCTGTCCGATTAATTGATTAATCGGTGCTTTATTCAAGTGGTCAATGAGTGATCATATGCCTTTGGCGATCCTTTCTACATCTAAAGCGTGTGTGGCCTTTCGAGAAAGGAACTACAATTGGATTATTCTCGATTCTATCTTTTTTTTTTTCAGTTTTCAATAAATAAAGATTCTTTTATTATATTCTTATCAGTAAAATTCTTTTTAATAGTCTGTTTCATTTCCTTTTATTTCCTTTTTTCCTTAAAGCCCTTCTAGACTCTTATGCCTCCATTACAACAGAAAAACGTTATTTATTGAACTACTATATTATTTTACAAAAATTCTACGATGCAGTCGATGAACTGTTAAGCAGGTGAGAAATAACTGTAGACTGTTAAATTTAAGCTGTTAAACAGTTTAGGTGAATGGTAGCAGCCTTTAATACATACAGATTAACTACATATTTTTATTCATTTGGAATAAAAATATTTAATTGCAATTAACAACATATTTTTACTCTTGGGGTGGTGCACCCTGGAAATTCATTAATTTAAAGAGTAATTGCAATTGAGAGTTTCGTTATTGAAGTCCAACACATCCCAGCCTATACAAATATTTTTAGAAAGAAATATATTAAAATTAAAGCTTAAGTATTGGAATCCATGTGATCTCAATCAAGAACGCATCATTAAGAGATATTACTGGGCTATGCAATACATATATATATATATATTGTATCCTTTGCAATTTTTCTCCTTCTTTTTTATCGGTAAAAGAGGAGGATAACAGTAGTGACGACCCAGTCACCCCGATACGTAAGGTTCGGGCTTCCATGTTCAACTGCGACCATATCAGACGAATTAAACAATCGGTACTAACACTGACCCCGTCACTGTAGCACCGCCAAAGGCTTAATATAGTTTAAGAAAGTTAGCGTTCAACCATGCACAAGTTCAAGAGCATCTTCTAGAATATTGCTCAAAACGAGACTCGGAGTTGTAATCTCAACCTCATCAAATCGCATGGAAGTAAATTTTAGACCACTGGGTTGTGCAATTATTCCCTTTCAAGCATAAGACTTGTGAGCTTAAGAGGTGTAAAAGTCAAAAGGGACCAAAGATATATCAGAAGTTCTGATTGTAAGAATTGAACGTAAAATTTTCGAATCTCAAATCAAAGGCGATGTCACTACACCAACTATCGGACAAATATTATCTATTAATTAGAAAATATAATATTTAGAAATGAGGTAGTATGTATCTATTAGGTTGCTTATATATTTAAGATTTTCATATATATATATATATATATTTGAGGTTATTCTAATATTTTCAGTTTATTTGCTTTTTGTACTCATCGTTCTCCAAGTCTATGTACCAACAGAGGTAGTGATTTAGCAGCTTCATACGCGCTCCCATGTGGTTTGGTGATTTTGAGATCTCAGGTTTAAAATCTCTCTATCGTTTGTGTGAAAACATTAGGTAGAAGTGCTCTATCTGATTTGTTTATATGATATACTCACGGTTAAATATAAAAGTCCTAATACAAAATAAATGATAGTAAGGTATTCATTATTGTTATCTTCCTCTCATGTGCTTTTATCTTTATCGACGTCTCTACTCTGTATATGATCTTATATTGCATTTTTATACTAACCTGCCTTTTCTCTATTTTCAGTATACAAAAGATGTACATATGGGTAGAAGGAAAATGTGATAAAAAAGAGACACGGGAAACCCCACTGTTAAGATCGAATTCACGACCTTTAGGTTACCGAATTGAAACAGCACTAGCCACACTAAACTCTCTTTTCTGTGTTATTGCATCTGAGCGTACGGGGAGTTTAGCCAGTGGACTATTGAGTGGGGTTTTGGTCCCCCCCAGGGCATACCCAAATTCTTTGACCCTTTCCCCTCTCCTATATATATATATATATATATATATATATCTCTCTCTCTCTCTCTCTATTTTTAAATTTAATTTTTGGTGTGGCGCCTTTTGTTTTGGGCAGGGTTCTCCCCACTGCCAGATCTTATCAATTAGTAGGATAGTCAATGATTTAAGCAAAAAATTTAGGTATACAATCAATACTAAATTGATTTTTCAAAGTCAGTTCAGATAATAAGTTTATTTACAAAATATTTTAGATTTTCGAGTGATGTTATGAGATTACGTTTGGTACGAAATGATCAAATAAAATGGGTTTAATAAAAAGATACAATAGTACATAAATAAAATGATGGAACAGGGATTTGGTATGTAACTTTTTCAAGGAAATTTTGTTCTCTCAATTTGATTAAAGAAGATTTATACCTAATAAAATGCATGTAACAACTTTTAAAAGTGCAGTCAAGTTAAAAAAAAAAAAGAGAACTGCTCATTTCATTTAATTCTTTTCAATTCAAATACGCCAAATGAAGCCTAAGAATCTCTCAGTGCTAGTACACAAATTTTTTTTTTTATAGCTGAGATATTCGAGTACCTTCTGGACCCGATTAACTGTGGTTGCGACACCTCCTCCTCGAGGTACATGCAATAGCCCGCGGATCACGTGTACTGAATAAGTCAGACGAACCTGACGAGTTCGAGGGTTATAAAGCCTCCACACACGATGAATACACCCCTTGGGATTTAAACCTAGAAGGTCTTGGAAGACTTTTCAAGGCCCCACCACCAGGGTGGCCTCTCCTGGGTTGTGCTAGTCCACAGTTAACAAGTGCAGAGAGCGTCTCATTGCATGAAACTTTCTAACATGTTTTTCGAGATGCTGGAGAGATGAAAGGTTTTAAGACAAGTTAGGTGATGCTTTATGTGGGCAAATCATTCATCAATTGCATGGGCCAAAATAATGCAATAATCCTCTCATGATATATAACACACATAAGCAACTTGAATTATATGTAGTTTCATTGATTAAGTAATTATGTAAGCAAGCTAGAGGTATGTACAGAGACATGCTTATACCCAATACATATTCTAAACTATTAGGTGGTGGTGGTGGTGGTATCGAATTGCCTTATAAACCATGTTTTAGTCTATTATCTATCCAGTGTGGGATTGACCCCTCAAACAACCGTTCTCACGTGATAACGTGGCTTACACTTACCACGTGCACTTAAATACCCACCTTCAGCAACTGATCTCGAGCGGTGCATTTTCCTTTTGTAATCTGGTGAGGGGATAACCGATCATGAGATAAGTTTTCTCTTTCGTTCTCAGGCTAACAATTAACACGAGTCAAGCCTTTTATTCGGTACTCGATTCACTTACTACGAGTTCCACTCAAGTCCAATGACTAACCACTAATAGGGCATTTTTCTTACAGTCTCGAGCTTGCGATTCACGAGTTTCACACTCGAGCTCGGCGAGGTGGGAGCCTACACAGTAACCTATATTCTGATATCATGTAAAATACAAACCACCCTGTAAGAGATTATGCCCGTGTCCACTAAAAATCTAAGTTATTAGATGGCTTTTATAAATGCGGTTTCAGTCCATTATTCATCTAACGTGGGATTGAATTTATGGTCGAGTCCTCGATCACATGCTAGCTAGCCTCTGGACCGGATTTGTTTCTGGTGAGTAAAAAGTGAAAAAAATTAATAGTTGTATAATTAAAAATTTCATGTGGGAAATAAATATGAGATGAGGAGAAAGATCCCATCTCATATAGTAATCTTCTAATATAAATGATCCCGAGTCTTAAAACAATTATTTTCCTGGTAGGACTCAATAAATTAAATAATTGCAAATAGGCCCGGGGATTCTTGTGGCATATTCCCCAGATACATTCTTATAAACAAATCCGACCTAATTTGCCGAAGCTACTAGTACTGATGCCTCCTCCTCAGAGACCCCTAAACAACGGGGTCCTCAGGACTCAGACAGCATTAAAATAATAATCACGTGATTATGAAATGAAATTGTTGGGATCTTGTTGAATCCCCGTTTTGTACAATCTGAGTATTGGATCGCTTTGTGTTTCTAAGTTACTCGAGTTCATTATCTCTCTCGGGCGCAAAACAAGTCTATTGTACCTTTACTACGTTGGATGGAGATCGGATCTAGCTGTGCGAGATGATGATTCATTCACCATGCCGCCGGGCAGGGCTGATCCATGGTCGAAAGCCGCACTATCAGACACAACAACGTTCACCTGGTCGGATCTATTCCAAGATAATCTAAGTTCAACCCAGAGCTGCTGAGAATGATCTACCTCAGTTGCTGAGCCGAAGCTAGCTTCGCACCCTAAACCCTTTGTTCCTCCAACAAGAAGATGCTGATGTTACAGCGAATCGTTCCGAGACATGGAGAGAACGCTCAAATCAAGGTATCGAGTGATAAAACATAAACGCTAAGTTCAAAAACGTAACCCTAGAAATCAAGTATAAGAAAGGGGAGGAGAAATGTGGTCGGTAGAAGCCCATTCAAGGATTCCAGGAGATGCACTTCAGTTAAATGGCAAGCACACTACTGTTTCTCATACCAGCTAATTGATCCAAGAAAGTTGGTCCAAGGATCCACACTTGCAGAACATTATTTCTGAGATACAAGGAAGATCTCTTTACCTTTTCCCTATGTTCTCGTGGCAAAGGGAGCAACTGGGAGATCACTGTCAGCGTGCTTAAAACCTTGTGCAGTATCAGAGTTCATGTCTTGAGCTAGAGCTTGGAGACGTGGTAACTGGAAAGGATAAGGGAGAGATCCTGGAACTGTAAAGTTTATATAATATCAAATTAAACTAAATCTCCAATTTCTGCCTCCATCTCTCGGGTGACAGATCCCTCGAGCGGGCAACACGCACATCTTAGTTTAAATCGATAAAAAATAATCAGCAAGTCTGCTTGCTTGATCAGCACCAGCAAAGCAACCTGAAGTAGAAATTGGGATGATACCACCAAGGACTTGAAACGTGAGGTGGATCCTGGTGGAGGAAGAGAGGAACGGGGAGGCCTAAATCTTCTCATGGAGGTTGACCACTAAGTCATGGGCATCATCCAGGAGCTTCCACACATCTAAGTGACCGGCCATGCTATTACACTCTCGCATGATCTCCTCCATGCTGCTGTACTTCTCGATGATCAGCTTCCTCCTCTGAAGGACTGAGGCTGCAATTGCATACAGGAGCAAATCATCGTTGGGTGGAGCCCGCAGTCTCATCCTACCCCATGCTGTCCGAGCGATCCCGGCCCTGATCGCTGCTTGGTCTGCCCAGATGACCTCCCAGAGGCAGAGAGTCTGGTCAAAGCTCAGCTCCCTCCTGAAGAGGACCACCACCATTCGGTAGACGAAGAAGCAGTCCTCTGCTTTTAGCTTCTCCAGGTGGCTGTAGAGGTGGGAGTCCTTACACTTGATGATCTTGGAGACAATGTTCAACTGCCTCCGAATCCCGACCTCGTCGAGCCTGAAGTTGTGTCGGGCCTTCTTCATGAAGCCCACGAAGCACCAAAATGCCTCGCTGTCATCATCGATGACTGAGATGATTGGTGAGAGCAGGTCGCTCATGCCCTGACAGTAGCCAATTTCTGGGTCATATAAGGCATAGGCTTCGAGAATAGACAACAGACGAGCTCCATGAAAGATCCGGCAGGGCTCCAAGTGGTCATAGTCCTTCAAGCCGACACTTGCAGCAAAATGTCTTGCCTTCAGCTCCATGACGGAAGCCTGAGAACGAGAGTAGACCACCCAATCAGCATTTGCCCGAACAGCATCAAGGCGGATGATTCTCTGCCATGTTGAGAAATCTTCATCTGTGTGTGATTTGATCTTTTTTTCGGAATCTGTGGTTGATAAATTCTCTTCAGTGGGCGCCAAAAGATTGCCTGCTTCAAGTTCACCGGATGTAAAGAGTGGCAGAACAATGTCAGGCTCATCAGACTCAGATGTATCAGAATCAGTTGATTCTGAATCACCAGGAGAAGAAGTTTCAGATGTGATTTCACTCTTTCCAACAACTTCTTCAGATTTTTCAGCATCTCCTTTATTTGATAGCTGGCATGACTGAACCACTTGATTTCTTGCTGATCCTTCAGGATGCTCAGAATCTGAACCTTCTCCCTCCACAACTTCTTTCTCCGAGCCTTCTCTTTGACCGGAAAGAGATGTCTGCATACTGGCTGAATCGTCCACGGCAGAATCCAAGACTTGACTGAGATCCCCACTATATTCACTGCTTTCAGCATGCCTCTTAGAGCCACTATTCTTCTCAGTGCGCCTGGCAATTTGCCTGCACTGTTTCCGTAAGTTGTCATACTCTTTTCTGCAACATAGACCATAGCTTAAGTTATAATAAGGCTTAAATTTGAGAGCTGGCATAATTAAACACTTTAGGGTTTGAAATAGCACTTGTGACATTCAACTGGCCATCGACACCCCCAAGTTGGTATAATTAAACACTTTAGAAGTCCTATAAAAGTACCTATTCTGGCTCCTGGCAGATTCTCGTTCCTCCTTGGAACTGTTCACATCATACCTGCAGAAAGGATGAACATTGTAATTTGAGAGTTTTCACTACGTAAAAGAAAAATACGGAATCACCCTGTAGGATGTATTCATTAGAAGAAGCAATGATTCCACGAGAAGCTGCAATAGTTGCTCTAGGGCAAGACGTATACAACTTCCACATAAGATAATAAACACAGATTTTATTGGAATAATTCAAATTCTATATTTGCCTCAAGGTGATGAATCAGATATTCAATTATATAACATGGACATATATAATTAAGCATGACGAAAACCCAATATCACACATATAGAACTCACTGAATGAAATTCACATATTTGATAGAAGCTGACTTAGTCCACAATCTATTGATTAGTGTATTCTTTCTCAAAACTATATATACAGTCAGATATAGGGAGTAATGGAGAGAACTGCTCAAAAATATATTTCTAAAAATTTCGAGGAAAAATTTAAGGATAATCCTGCTGGGCTAGTTAATGAATGCAGAAACAAGTCAAGTGCCAACTGAGAAATGATTGATCAAATGAATTGACTCAAATCACTTACACTCCGAGAAGGAATGGCCAAACCTCTCTTCTGATAGTTGGATCAACACCCTGCAACATAAGCATGATCAACCCAACAGTACATAGATCATCTACCAGAAAGCAAGACAAAAGAAGATTTTGCATCATAGCATCAGTCGAACAGATAGAAGAAAGAAGACACATTATTTTGTTCCTTCTAAGCATTTTATGAAATTGGAGTATGAAACTACTTTGGCTTTGAGAATAAAGTCCAGAAGATGGTGTCTGCACATAATTTAGCAAAACATTCAACAGTCAACAGATAAACATAAATTGGCATAGAGTTCATGGAAAGGTTCTTGTTTCAAAGTTTGTTGACCTCAACATGCAGTAGCTAACCCCTCGTGGTTTGTGATCATATCTTATCCTTAAAAGAATCTTGAATCATATCTTATCATTGAAATGCATCAGGATTAGTATATTTATTGTTTTAATCTTGAATCATATCTTATCCTTAAAAGAATCTTGAAATGCATCAGGATTAGTACATTTATTGTTTTAAAAGTTTACTACTTACTCCACTTCGGACTTTCTTCAGAAATTTCACGCCTCCATCACAAAGTTTACCATCTGGCAGAAGAAAACTTTTCCATTGCTTGGGAAGAAGGGCATGTTTTCTTCTCCTCCTTGACCAAGGTGATTTAAGACTACCCCTACAAAGTACAGAAAAAATCAGGCAGGTCAGCAAACAGAAATGCAAAAGGCCAGTGCACAAACAAAATCTTAGAAATGCATGGAGGAACTGATCAAGCGACGGTATTTATATGGCGATTACAGAAGAAGGGATCCCATAGATTCTACATACTGCAACAATATATAGCCGCTGCGTCTCTCAGTTCCTCTTCACAAATTCGTTCTAAGCATTAAAGTTATCGCTTTCTCTATCTTACAACCAAATGAAAATCTTCAACTAGTTATAGTTACCACTTCCTGTTTCACTATACTCTAATTGCACTATTAACATTGGTTACACAGTTCCTATCACAGGCACATTTACTGAGAGCATTTCAATAAAACCCCAAAACTTGTGGACTAAAACTGATAGGGACCGAAAAAAATGAGATGGGAAAAGGTCAACTAAAAGATGTGAATGTGAGATCGAAAGTTCATATAACTGGGAAAAGGTCACGACACGGAGATTATCACAATGAATCGAAGAAATTGATCTAAAAGCAGAACATTTAGAAGGAAAGGAAACTTGAAGTCAACTAATAAGATGGAAAAAGGGCTCGGAAACTCACCGATTAGAAGGAACTGGTGAGGTTGATGAATGAGCGACAACTAAGAAAACCGATCGCAAATGAATCCATGACGATGACGATGATGATGCTGAAGAGGAATTAGACGACGGTGACGGAGACGGGGAGGATGAGGTGTCGCTTCGCCGGAGTGCTCTCATCAAAGGTAGTTTCTGTTGCGCAAGCATCTAGATTTCTCTACCCTACCACACAGATCACACCTATCGAGCTTTCCTAGGGTTGAACTAGCCTACTGGCATACGATCTGGAATTTCTTCCTCCCCCAGGCTCTCAAAAAGGGAAATTTGCTACTGCGGTGTTTTACCTACGAGAGTATACGATGGTAGCGGCAAGGGCAAGGCCGGCCATGGCCGTAACTGCAATGGCTATCCCGACATTGGAAGGGGCCACCGACCAGAAACCTCCTCCCCCGATGAGCGAGCTGCCGCTCCTACCACCGCCGCCGCTGCGGCTACCTCCTTCGACGAATAGGATCCATCTGCCGCTGTAGCCGCCACCGATTCCGGTGGAGAACAGGAGCATCAAAGACGCAGCGACAGTCAGGGAAATCACTCTCCGGCCCCCCTCCTTGGCTAATCGGAGGATCTCCAATACCATCACAGACTCATAACCTTCCACCCCTCCCCCAGCCCCTTTAACAATCTCCCATTCTCTCTCTCTCTCTCTCTCTCTCTCTCTCTCCACGCCCGCAATTGCAATTGCTTCCTTGCAAGCTTTTACTCTCTTTCTATGGAAGTAACAGCGGGGGGAACCTAGAGATTACTGCTGAATGGATTAAGGTTTTACTTCCAAGGCATCGATGATCTATCCCCCACACCTCTATCTCATCATTTCCCCGATCTTCCTCCCTCTCTCCCTTCCGAAATCGACGCAGATCACCCTTGCCCTCGTCCACCTCCCGGCTGGAAGAATGATCGATGACTTGGGCGCCGCGAGAACGGAGGCCATGGAAAAGCGAATGGGCTTTCTCTGACCTTCGGCCTAGCCCATATCAGTCTCATCTTCAGATCCAATCGCTCTCCTCATTACCCACATTCTCTAATTCTTCCTTTTTTTTTTTTTCGCGATATTCACAAGTACAATACACCGTGATTAATTTAGATTTGAGTCTAGTAGACCCATTAAGAAGGTAAAACCCTCATAACATAAAGTTCACAAGGCTCGAACCGAGACTTACTTAAAGGAAAAGAGATACCTTACCATCTCAACTAACCAATGCGGGTTCTTTTTCTTCTTCTTTTTCAGTGGAATACAGAGCGGAAGCTCAAATACAGCAAGAACTTAACAAATACACCGACGGATATGGTGACCCCAAGAGAATCGCCTAAGAGCACCAAGTCTAGCCCTGACGAGAATGAAATAAGACTATGAAATATGAACCCTAATTGGAAAAGTAAAGGCGCGATCAGCCAATCAGTCCGTACAAGAATTGTCTTCTCTAGTTTTTCTTCTTTTAATAACCAGAGAGTTTCACGAGTTTAGAATGAGTGCAAGAGAGAAGAGGCCAAGGGGTGGGAAATATCACTTATAAAAATTGAATTTAAAATTTCCAAATTTTTAAATCGAAATTGATATTACTGTATCAAATTATATTTCTCTCATATTCTTCTATCTTTTACATCTAACGGATCCCATCGAGCCAATCCATGCAATGCTCATTTCTTCTGTTTTTCAGTTTATCTTTGGCCTTTTTTTTCTCAGCTAGATCACAATTTGTTCTGAACCAATTAGCTTCTGAACGTAATTTGACCTTATCTAGGTCGTCTGTTCTAGAAGAGTTAGCCAATTCGTTAAGGTTCTATTTATGAGACGAGTGCTTAAAAAAAACATTAGTTTAACATACCCAAATTGTACGAATATAAAAGAAACGTGTGAGATTCATACTTTGTTTTAGTATATTAAGAGAAAATTATGACATGAGTCATCTATGTTTGTTGTTTATCGCGAGTGAGCCTTATATGTTTAAAAGTGGCCGTTATAAATGTTAGTCCATTCGATCGCCCATCGTTAATTCGAAGCTGACGTGGTATAGTTATCATTAGTTTAAACTGATGTGTCAATTTTAAATGCTGTCGTAGATATTTTTAATCCTATGTATACTTAATATTATTTATTTATTCTTAAATATATGAAATTACTCATTTACCCCACACTATTCATCAAATTCATGTCTCTTAATCGTTCAAAGTACAATCTTGAAGCTCCACTAATTCATGCCGGAGAATGAGCGGTGGTGGGAGCTTTATGGTTAGGTGCCAAACGAGAAAAAGAATGGCATCCACGAGTATTCACGTTTTGTCTGCCCTCTAAAATATAAATATTTTCTAATAAATTTTTTTTATCCATAAGAACTAATTTACGTATTTTACGGAATACTAAATTTTGCATCGATTGAATAAAAGAATAATAATAAATTTAAAAGAAAATTGAATACCATCTCCTAATGATATAGACTCATGGGTTGAAAAGAGTCCAAAATCTTGTAAGCCCACCGACGATAATATTACATAGGAGCTGTTTGATTACGATACTTTTTGATGTAAAACAGAATTTATCTCTGATAGTCGCCTCAATGATATAATACCAAATCCATCCTCGACAGTCTCCTCTAGGCCAATTATCGATTTCACCAACTAAGGTAGCCCGTGACGGATACGAAACTTCATCCAAATTGATGGTTACAAGTGAAAAATATGCTGTTAGAATTTTTCACTTACATTGAATCCTCTATCGTTGTTTTAGGCCAACGCGCACACGCACCCAACAATGATTGATTGGCTGAAAAGACGGAGATAGTGAACTATCATAAGGTCGGCTATTAAATATTTTTTACGGATGGACAGTGATGGGTGAAAATGAAATGGAGAAGAAGCTCTATGAAGCAGCTGTTGGGACTCACGTCAATTGTTGATAATAGAAATTTGAATGTGACTGTAGCGAAAAAACTGAGAAATAAGAGAAGAAATACAAATATCAAATATACGTGGTAAAACAATTACCTGAAAGAAACATTCGCGGCACAGAGCAAGCAATCCACTGGATCAAATCAGGAGATTATATCTTCAGGGAGATTATCGATCTTGTATCCAAGCCCAGTTATAATATGCTCAGAAAAGAGTTTCGATCAGATCTTTCAAGTTCTCATGCCCTAACTTTACAGGAAAGTTTATCAGAAAAATTACTCACAATATTCCTCACCCTTACCCCCAAGACTCTATTCAACCCTGTTTATAGGGATCTGACAAAAAAAAAAAAAAAAGATATCAGATATCTCATAAATTATATCCTAGAAAATATCCAAATTTAATTTGTGATTAGATTACAGGAAATAAGAATAATTCAAATTTAAAATAGAATAAATCTTTCTATCATGATTTCTACACATTTGACAAATTTTTGGGTCCTGCGAATATCCAGCTTGATGCAAGACAATCTCAACAGTAGCAGTTCAAGGAAACTTGAATTCTTTGTTCAGTCTCCTAGAAGACGATCCTCTTCTACTAGACAGGTACGTCGTGGGACTATATCTCAAGACTCCTCTCCACATAGTCGCTATGCTGGGGCATGTAGAGTTTGCGAATGAGATTCTGCGTCGAAAACCCGAGGCAGCTTTCGAGCTAAATTGCCTAGGATCATCCCCTCTCCGCCTTGCGGCTGCCAAAGGATACTTAAGTATTATAAAGAGCTTGCCAACAGCTAATTTGGAGGTGTGTTTTTCTAGGGATATGCTCGGGAGAGGAATCAGATTCATATATATTTCAGTCATCAGGGGAAGAATTGATGTGCTGAAAGACACGGTTAAGATGAAGCCAGGTGTATGTTGATCTGGAGAGAACGGGTAATGCGGACATAATTTTACATTTGTGTGTGAAAAATAATAGTTTGGACTCTTTAAAGGTGCTGCCAAGGATTATTGATGGTCTTGAACTTGTTAACTAGAAGAATGGTGATGGTGATACTATCTTGCATATAGCTGTAGCTAATAAGTATTGTGAGGTGCGCTTCTTTGTCACGGGTCTCACTTTTCTTGAAGACCGGGGTTTAGCATAGTGATACTTATCTTTAACTTGGAAAGAAATGGTTTGGATTCAACTATCATTATTGTGATTCCTCATGATCATGCTTTACTAGGTCCAAAAATTATAAGGGAGAAGGGTTACAATAGTAACTAAACACAATTATTCGTGTTTCAATTCAACTTAGTTTCTCACATTAAGTAGCGAGGATCCATGGGTCACCACTACTGTTACCTTTCTTTTTATTGAGCAGAAGTTCAATTTAGTTCCAGTTCCATCCCTAACACTATACTGAGGACTATATTGTGCAGATGATACACTTCCTAATCAACAATACAAAGGTGGATGTGACCACTCCTAATCAATGGGGTCTCACAACAACAGACATCTTGGCACGATCGAATGTTGCAGAGCCAGAAGCAATTGTTCTTTGTCACGAAATGAAAATGAATTAGAAACGGCAGAGCATCCTCTTCTGGGAAGGTGCCAGGAGAAGTAACTGAAGGGATGAAAAGATTGACTTGAAAGAATGAGTAGCGCCTTGATGGCAATGGCCAGCTTGACAGCCACATTGGCCTTTCCAGTAGGGGTAAACCCTCCTAGTGGAGTATGGCAAAACGCTTCTCATCTAGCCTGCAACACCGCAAGTTTCATTATTTCTCTTAGTATCATACTACTGTTGATAAGAGGACTCCTCTTCAGCGGAAGCTATTTGTATGGATATTGACGGTGATCACTTGGATAGCTATTATAGCCAATGCATTGACTATCGATAGACGCATTTACGCCCGGTCATGAGAAGAAGACCTTTGTTAATATGACATATGTTGTCATAATACTTTGGGCCTCACTGGTGGCTTTGCTTCTCATGGTCACACGGTCCGCCTAGTGATCGAGTTCATTAGGAAAATACTAAGAAAGAGGAATGAAAGATTGAGCTCAATGCCGTCGTACTATACAAGTGTCTGAAGCTAGTCGAACATGTTTCGTGTCATTTGCATGTGCGCCTACGTATATTAGTCATGTCCGCCGGTCCAAAGGCATAGGAATGTTTGTGCTTGTTTGTTTCAAGTTGATGTTAATGTAATAATGTTAGACCATGTATTCATGTAATAAATTTATGTGCAGTGTTTGAAATAATACAGCGTAAAGTAGAGTACTTTATTATTATCGATAGAGCCATGTTACGTAATATTTGCAATAAATGACGTCAAGAATATTTCACGAGTAAAATAACTATGATTTCAATGTAAAGAGAATTTTCTATATAATGGGTATGCCACTTGACATCTTATAAACTAATAAAATTGTGTAGAAAATTACGTGACTTTCTGAATTTTTCATATTATCACTTACTTTTTTAATTTAGAAAATCACGTGGTTTGCTCTGTTTCTCCTATTTGTCACCCATCGATTAACACGGTTAGTTCTACATATGTGGTATCTTACGTGGCACAATAGGACACGTGATAATACATACAATTACCACACATTGATTTTGCCGACATGACATGGAAAATTTTAGAAAATTACCATAACTTTGAAAAAGTTTAGAAAATCCTAAAAAAAATTCATAAAATTACTTAAAAATAAGAAAATAGTTTTCCTAAATTCGGATAAATAAAAAAATTTAGGAAAAAAATTGAAAAAGGTCTGTAAACTTTAGAAAATTTGCAAAAAATTTAGAATTTTTTTTGAAAATTTAAATGAAATTTGCAAGATTGGATAAAAATATTATTTGGAACAAACTATAAATGACAAAAATATTGATACATGTAATTTCGAATGAAGGACCGAAATATTCTTGCCAATATCGATGAAACCTACCTGGATAACCCCATCTTTAGGAAGTTGTTTGGATTAATGAGTTACGATGGTAAGAAAGAGAAGGGTTACAAAGTCCGTCACAACCCTCTCCTCTGTTCCCTCTATTAGTCTCATAAGTGAACAATATTTTTTGAATTTTATTTATTAATTTTGTAAATTTTATCTAAATTTTCAAAAAAATTCTAGTTTTCAAAAGTTTCCTTAGATTTTATGTCTCTTTAAAATTTTAAATTATTTTTATAGATTTTAATTTTTTTACGTTTTTGTTACTTTTCTTAATTTCCGTATTTTTAAAAATTTTCTTAATTTAATAGAATTATTCTAAAATATCTGTAAAACTTTAAAATTTTCTAACCCTTTTATAATCTGCCTAAAATTTTTAGAATTTTTCTTACATTTTTGGAATTTTTCGTAAACCTTGCAGAAATTTTTTTAAAATTTTTAGAATTTTATGAATTGTTAAAAATATTTTCTTTTTATGAATATTTAGAATTTTTAAAATTTTTTGGGTACTATGTCAGCATAATCGCCATGTGTCAGCTGTATTATTGACATGTATGGTGCCATGTAGGATGCTACACCTACAAAATTAACGTGTTAACTAACTAGTGACAAAAGGGATTTACAGGAATTTCGTAAAAGTCACGTGATATTCTTGGTAATTGACCCTTTTATAAAACCCTAAAATCAAGTAGCGCTAAACGTTATTAATTTATGATAACGTATAAGTACTGTTACGTGATATAGTCATTATATACCATGCTTGCTCCTCAATGTGTGTTGGCTGAAACTTTGCTACTAATTATTCCACGTCAACAAAGACTTTTGATGCAATCCGATACATTTCTTACTCAGATTTCTCACCATTGATAGTTACATTTTACCTACTTAGTCAACAGCCTTTATAAATTACTTTGTAATATCATATTGAAAAGCACGCACCTTCTGAAGAAAGTGCTCCGAGGTTGGAAAGGTCGAAAAAGAATTGCGGGGACGGAAGCCATTTTTGGACTCTGATAATGGCCGAACTTTTTATAAATTCAGTGAAAGTTTAATACGATGTTAAACTTAATTATCATGAGGTTGACATCTCGTTAAATTTGAGCATAGAGATCATGATCAATAATCTCAGATTTGGGAGAGAAAATCTGTGGCGTGGTCAACTGTGATCGCGTGCGAGCCCGGCTACCAACTCCCGTTTGTCGAGTAGCCGAAGGCATGCAGTGGGAACGAGGCGGGAAGCATTCCAAGATGGACCCGGACTTTTGATGCAGTGCGATACATATATATGTATATCATTCACACACATTTGAGAGTTGCTTTCTGATTGGTCGGTCAAAAGGACTAAACAGTAAATCTGCAGCACTGGCTACTATATATACCATCTCAGTCGCCGCTGCTATGTAGATTACAGATACATAGCGTACCTTATATGATAAAGCAAATAGAATGGCCAGTCTGTTTTCTTCTTCTTTGCACACCACTTCTTCGGTATCTTATAACTTGTTGGTCATGATTTGCTTTTTCGTTTTGATCTTGGCGTTAAGTTTACCCGCTTCGAGCTCTGCTATGGAAGTCGGTAAGTTGTTTCTTGCACTGCGTGAAGATGAATGAATTCTGGAGTTACATGCATGTAGAAAGTATATGTATGTCTCACTTTGAAAATCGTCGATTCAATTCTCCAGACTTGGCCACACACACACCCTTCTTGGATCGTCTGCCGGAATTAGTCGATCTATTACAAAGAACCAAGATTTTTCTTTATATATATATATATATATATATATATGAGATCATTTTGAAATTTTCTAGTGCGAAAATATCTGAAGTTCAATGTCTTAAGCTCCACTTGTCTATCGAAAAGATGTCAAGCACTTCACCTTCAGGAATTTGATTCAATCTTGGTAGGGTTTTGGTGTCGAAAAGAGGGTCATCTAGAGTAGTAGTAGTTGTCGTCAGACTTTAGAAACAATGTTTTTGATTCGATAAAACGACTTTAGAAACAAAGTTTCTGATTTGATTTTTATCAGTAGATAATCCATGCCTATCCTTCTCGTATCACACTTGCTAGACCCTATCTCCTCTTTGGGTTTCCTAGAGTGGTAGTTGTCGTCGGACTTCACAAACAAGATGTTTCACATTTAATTCGTATCTCTCCTCTCCTCTTGGAATTTTCTAGCGCAGTAGCCAACATCGAACTTTGTAATTAAAAGGTTTTGGATTCGATTATTATCTCTTCTCCTTTTGCGGTTTTCATCTTCAACATCTTACCACTCACTCAACATGATTTGCTGCTTCATTTTACTCGGAACATTTAAGGTTGGTAAATTTCGACACGACATGAAGTTCGGCGGACTTGGATTGAGTCTAAATGTTATTCATATCTAAATGAGTCAAACATGTATAAAAAAATACGTTAAACTGAGTGTCTTGTATGATCCATTAAAACACAAAATATGTTCATACATGTTAACCATCTAATATATTTAATTTTACGATTTCTCCCGTTTAACTTACATATATTAAACATGTTAATCGTATTACAGATATGTAATATCTAGACAAAATCAAGTACGTGTGTTGATGGCGTATACTAAATTATATAGGTTAAATGTATCATGTCCGGTTTAAACTGATATTAAACAAGCCATGTTCATATTAGACAATTTTGATCCGCATAATAGACGCGTCATGCACGGTTTAGAAATTTCTAACACCAACCCATTTATGCACAACATGTTTTACTGGGTCTAGCTTTTGTTTGAGTACCTTGAAGCCTCATAGATACAGAGATCCTCATATAAAAAAAGTTGACAAAGCATTGAAATTGCTTGCCCTGCGCCATATTCCAGCTTCAGCTGTGCAGATCGAAAGCCCAGCACCTGGAGCAGTCAGCGGAAGTATTCTGTCTCCAGATCATGGACCTTGTGAGAATCCTCGATCGATCTTTCTTACTAGAAAGAATTGAAGACGACTTATTTGACATGTGTGAATTAACTAACCACGATCACATCAACGTCATCATTGCAGGAAAGAGCAAGTTATGCAGAAAACTCAGGATTCGTGAAGCAAAGTCCCATCGACCAATCGATCGGTTAATTAGCTAGTTATGGAGCTATTGCTTGTACGAACCTCCTTCCATTTTATACCCTACCGGGAATTGTGCCCCGATTGGTAAAGCCCTCCGGCATCAACCTGTGCTAGTCCTTTCGTGGTAATAGCAATTTAGTAGGGTAGCATTTATTTAGTTTTCTTAGATCAAGAGGATGAAATAAGCAGTATGTGTCCAAAAACAAAGTCCGGTATCGATGTAGAGAAGGCCCGATCTATTTAGTAAAATCAATGCTCGAACTTTCTGAATTGTATGGATCATCTGGAGCCTGGTGAATCCTACTGTCCCTTTGAGATCGTCTCATCATCACAGGTTTTTGAGACGGACGGAAGAAAGTTACAGGCACAGCTTGAGCTGCGGGCCATCTCTGCCAATATTTGGTTTTATAGAGTTGGGCTTTCCAATATATGACTTAGTCGAGGAAATTCAGTGTGTTTTCTGCTTAACCAAAGTCCTTGATTAAAGTATGGCAAATGGAGAAAATTTATGAAGGAAATTGATCCGCCTGCAGATATTGTGAGAAATCGATCCAAAGCGCTTCCCATCTTTTAAATTTTTATATTTGGTCACTTTTCTTGATTTTTGAAATCATTTTAAAACATATGTAAAACTTTAAAAATTTTCTAACTTTTTAATAATCTGCCTAAAATTTTAAATTTTCTAAAATTTTTAGAATTTTTCTAACATTTTTTTTCGAATTTTTAGTAAACATTTTGGAATTTTCTGAATGTTAATATATTTTATTTTTATGAATTTTTAGAATATTTTCCAAAAACTTTTTGTGCTATGTTAGCATAATCGTCATGTACCAGCTGCAGTATTGCCATGGATGGTGCCATGTCGCATGCCACATCTGCAGAATTACCATCGCTAACCATGTGATAAAGAGGAGGAACAGAGCAAACTACACGATTTCACAGGAAATTTTGTGAAATCACGTGACATTCTAGGTAATTGACCATTTTATAAAACCCTAAAAATAAATAAAAATGACTCAAATAGTAACTAAACTTTATTGATTTGTGATAACAAGTCAGCGCTGTTACGTGATATAATTATTATGTGCCGTACTTTCTCGTCAATGTGCGTTGGCTGAAACTTGCTGCTTGATAAAAAAAAAAAAAGAAAGAAACTTTTTTTTTTTTGGTCGCCAGCCACGGTATCCAAGCAGGCCCCACCAGCGGTGAGATGACATCTTTCAGCCAACCATACTTGACTAATCCGTTGGTCGCCCCGGGTCGCACGCCTGGCAATGGCGGGTGAGGCTCCCAAGAGGGGTGTCTGCGTACGTGAGGTCTCGAACCTGAGACCTCCTTAAGCGGCACCGAGCTGCTTACCACTCGGCCCAACCCCTCTTGGTAAAAAAAAAAAAAAAAAAAAAGAAACTTGCTACTGATTATTCCACGTCAACAAAGACTTGGTGCAGTCCGATATATTTCTGACTCAGATCTCTCACTATTAATAGTTACGTGTTTTTTTTTTTTGGTCGCCAGCCACGGTATCCAAGCAGGCCCCACCAGCGGTGAGATGACATCTTTCAGCAAACCATAACTAATCTGTTGGTCGCCCCGGGTCGCACGCCTGGTAATGGCGGGTGAGGCTCCCAAGAGGGGTGTCTGCGTACGTGAGGTCTCGAACCTGAGACCTCCTTAAGCGGCACCGAACTGCTTACCACTCGGCCCAACCCGTCTTGGTTAATAGTTATGTTTTAGCGACTTAGTCAACGGCCGTAAATCACTCTGTAATGTCATATTGAAAGGCACGCACCTCCTGGATGAAATGCCCTGACGTCAGATAGGTAGAAAAAGAACTGCGAGCGTATTAGAGACGAAAACCATCACTTATTAAATTTTTGGAGTTTGATAACTGTCAAACTTTTTTTTTATAATTTCAGTGAAAATATAGTATTAATGGTATTGAACTCGACTTTCGTGACGTTCATATCTCGTCAAATTTGAACATAGAAATCATCAAATCACGACGAACAATCTTGGATGTGGAAGAAAAAGTCTTGACTCCTGTTAGCTGAGATGGCGTGTGAGACCAGTCACCAACTCCCGTTTCTCAACATAGAAATCATCAAATCACGACGAACAATCTGGGATGTGGAAGAAAAAGTCTGACTCCTGTCAGCTGAGATGGCGTGTGAGACCAGTCACCAACCCCCGTTTCTCGAGTGGCCAAATGCATGCAGCGGGAGAAATTATTTGGTAAGCCGAGCTCGGGATAACGTAGTGAATTTAGTTAATAAATATTTAGCACACATGTAAATATTTTCAATTATAATTATAAAATATTATTAATGAATTAAAAAAATATAATGTGACACTTAGTAATAATGTGTTAAATATTTATTAGTAAAGCTCACAGATGATATGTTGATCTGGAGAAAATCTTGTATATAACTAGTATACCACGTGATAGTGTTGACACAGTGTTACGAGCAAATCAAATCAAGCCATTTTTAGGATTATTTTTTCTTTTTAGGGTTCTTTTTTCCTTTTAAGTTTTATTAACAATATTCTTAAAATAATTAAATTCTATTAGTTTATAATATCATATAAATACTGCCACCGCCAGCGCCACCGCCACCGCCACTCCCACGTGATTTACTCTTTCGCACAAGAATCTCTCGTGATCTGAGCTCTAAGAATCACTCCGTGCAGCGGGATCGAGGGGCAAAAAACATTCCAAGATGGACCCAGATGATTACTTGGTCAAAAAGGACTAAATTGAGGAGAGGGGCTTGCTATTCTCTAGATTCGATCTTATCAATAATATCTTTAGTACCTATTTTATCTCATCTTCCTTCTATGACCTTCGAAATTTATGCATTTCCTTTTATATAGAAAGAAAAGAACTAAACTAAATCTAAAGCAGTGGCTCCTCTCTATCTCTCTCTATATACATCATCTCAATCACTGATACCAAAGATACATAGCATGCCTTACACAACAGATAGAATGGCCGATCTGTCTTGTTCTTTTTTGCGTTTCAGTATCTCATAACTCGTTCGTCGTCATTTGCTATTTCGTTTTGATCTTGACGTTCGGTTTACTCGCTTCGATCAGCTCTGTTGTGGAAGTCTGCAAGTGTTTGCCTGCGTCGTCTGATGATGAATGAATTTTGAAGTTGCGTTCATAACCATATATATCATGAGAATTGATTAATTTGCATGTAGAAAGCATAAATACATCTGTGTATATAGGAAAAAAAAATTCTTAGATGACTCTGTATCCTAATGACATGGTAAGGAATTTGATTACCAATAATTATGACAACTACTCAGATGATTAACACTAATTTATTCATTTGTCACATTTTGATTGGTATTTTTTGACATCACGCGGTGAGGTAGGATCACCTAAGAACTGCACGTTACTTTGAAAATCATTGATTTCGATTTTCCAGGCTCGGCAACAGACGCCCCTCTTGGATCGGTGGCCGGAATTAGTCAATCCATTACGAAAATTTTCAGCAGTGAATCTTGAGATCAAATGTGAATTATAGCTTCAAAAGCTGATACACAAATGGCACAAATTTGGTAGCAGCTTTTTTTTTTTTTTTTTGTAGATATATATATTATATGATAATCTGAAGTTTTCTTGTGTAAGAAATATTCTAAGTTAAACATTTCAAATTCCACCTCTCTATAAAAAAACTAGGGATTTGAATCAATCTTCATGCACCTTGCTAGGGGTTTTAATATATCCAAAAGAGTGTCTTCTAGAGTAGTAGTCATTATCATACTTTGGAAACAAGGTTTCTGATTCGATTTTTGTCAATAGATCGATGCCTATCCTTCTCGTATCATCCCACTTACTAGGCCATATTTCTCTTTATATTTTCTAGATCAGTGGTCATCATTAGACATTATAAATAGGAGGTTTCAGGCCCAATTCATATCTCTCATCCTCTCCTCTTGGGATTTTCTAGGGCAATGGCCGCCATTCAACATTAGAATTAAAAGGTTTTAAATTCGATTCTTATCTCTTCTCTTATATATGTGGTTTTCATCTTCAGATATTATCACTCAGTCAACATGATTTGCTGCTTCGTTTTGGTTAGGACATATAAGGTTGGTAATTTTTTTACACGACACGGAGTTAGATTGACTTGGGTCGAATCTAAAAATGTTTCATATCTAATTAAGGGGCTGAACCCGTATAAATAAGTGTGTTAAATTGAGTTTAACAGTATAATCCATTACCTCATAATAAAACAGATTTAACATAGTGTATTTATGTGTGTTTGTTGTATGTGTTAACCATTTAACATATTTACCGAAGAAATAACGAATTTTCCCCTTTAACTTATACGTTAAACATGTTAAATTGTGTTATAGATAAGTGTATCTAGATAAACATGTCAATCAAGTACGTGTGCAGGTGTACACATACAAACATATATTTAATTTTATGAGTTAAATGTATCATATTCTGGATAACCCAATATTAAACAGGCCATGTTCGTGTCAGACAATTTTGATCCGTCTAATAAATGGGTAGTGTAAGGTTTAAAACATTTTAACACGAACCCACTTTGGCACAGCATATTTTGCCGGGTCTTAGCTTTTGTTTCATTACCTTGAAGTCTCACAGATACAGAGATCTGCATATCAAAAAGTTGATATAATCTTGAAAATGCTTGCCTTGCTTGCTCCAAATTCCAGCTTCAGCTGTGCATATTAAAGGCACATCTCTTGAATCAATAGGGGGGAGTCCGCGGAAGTAATCTGTCCCGAGATCATGAACCTTGTAAGAATCCTCGATCGATCTTTCTTACTAGGAAAAACTTAAAGACGACTGTCATATGTGAATTAACTAAACACGATCACATCAATGTCATCGTTGCAGGGAAGAGCAAGCTATACAGAAACCAGGATTTGTGAAGCGGAGCCTCGTCGGGTGATCAATCAGTTAGCAAGCTATTTTATGGAGCTATTGCTTCTACGAACTTTGTTCCATTTTATGCTGTGCCGGGAATTCTCGCCGGGTCCCTAAAGCCCTCCGGTATCAACTTGTGCTACTACTTTCGTGGTAATAGCAATTTAGTAGGATAGCATTGATCAAGAGGATGAAACATGCAACGGCGACTCCAAAAGCGAAGTCTGGTATCGGTGTAGAGAATCCCCGATCTATCTAGTAAAATCAATTCTCGAACTTCCTGAACTGTGGATCATCCAGGGACACTAATCTTGGTGATTCCGACTGTCTGTTTGAGATCGTCGCATCATCGTAGGTTTTTGAGATGGACAATACAAAGTTACGGGCACCGCTTGAATTTCGGGCCAGCTCTGCCAATTTTTGGTTTATAGAGTTGGGCTTCCCAATATATGACTTAGTCATGGAAATTCAGTGTGTTTTCTACTTAACCAAAATATTTAATATGAGTATGGTAAATGGAGAAAATTCATGAAGGAAACCGGTCTGCTTATAGACATTATGAGAAACCGACCCAGAGCGCTTTCCATCTTCTCACTCAACCGATAATTCAAATGATTGGAAGAGTTTAACCTCGAAGTACCAGACCTGTTTCGAGTATGGATTAATAAGATCTATTGGATTTTTACAAATCAAGTGGCACTCCTACAAAAAAAGTCTATAGGAGAAAAAAGAAAAAAGGGATACAATAATTTTCAAGGAGAATAATTAAGCTAGAATCCCTTGGTTTAAAATTATATTATTTAGCTCCGAATCAAGAACGACAGCAAGTAAAATTCAAGTTCTCAGCTGAAACTTCGCTGTAATAACTGCAGTACCACTGTAGCATCAATAATCGACTGAACTCCACGCTTTGTGAGCACCAAAAGACCGTTTCTCAGGGTCTAGAATTTTCATTCTCTTTTATATTTTGTTAAAAATTTTAAAAATAACTCATTCTTATTGACATGTAATACCACATCAGTACTGTTACGTGATATATTCATTACATACAAGACTCTGTTGTCACAGGGCCTGCCACTGGCTGGCTAGTTGCTATTATTACTAATTGTTCCACATCAACAAAGACTTTTGATACAATTTGATTTATTTCTTATTCAGATTTCACACAAATCGACAGTTACATTTTAGCTACTTTTGGTCAACATCCCTAAATTGCTATATCATATTGCTCGACAACGTCATACTAGAAAGAAGAAAATTTTCGAGGTCAGAAAAGTAGAAGATGAAAATTTGCAAGAGTATAATAGCGATAAACCCCATCGCTTATGGTGGCCAAGATTCTTGTCAATCTAGTAAAAATTCAATGCGTATTAAAACTGACCAACACGAGAGGCCCGCAGCTGACCATTCTTGAATGTTGAACTTGTGATTGATAAACTTGGATACGAAAGAGAAAACTCGTGTTATGACCATTTGCCATCACATATGAGCCCCAATACCAATTCCCATTTCTCGAGTGGCCGAAGGCAGTGGGAACGAGGAGAAAAGTATTCCAAAGATGGAACCAGACTTTTGATGCAGTACTATATATATATATATGTATGTATTATTCACATATTTTAGAGCTGCTTTCTGTTTACTTGGTCAAAAGGATTAAACAAAGCACTCTGCAGCACTGGCTCCCTATATATACCATCTCAATCACTGATACCTTGTAAAGATACATATCATACCTCATATAACGCAAATAGGAATGGCCCGTCTGTCTTCTTCTCCTTTGCACTCCTCATCTCATATCTCGTTCGTCGTGATTTACTGTTTCATTTTGATCTTCGTGCTCGGTTTACTAGTTTCGATCAGCTCTACTATGGAAGTTGGTAAGTGCTTGCTTGCACTGTCCGATTATGAATGAATTCTGAAGTTGCATTCATATAGATCGTGAGAATTTGATTGATTTGCTTGTAGAAAGCGAGCGCGCACGCACACACATATATTTCTTCGAAAATCATTGATTCAATTTTCCAGACTCGGCAACACACGCCCCTCTTGGATCGGTTGCCGGCGTTAGCCAATCCATTTCGAAGAAGCAAGATTTCTCTTATATACATATATATATATAATGAGATAATTTTGAAATTTCCTAGTGTGAACATATTTTAAGTTGAATGTCTTTTAACTCCCCTGAAATGAGTTTGTTAAAGTGACAAGCCACTTGTTCCACTTAAATAAGATCTCGAGTTTGAGTTTTGTAAATGGAGAAAGTTCTCTCAGGATAACTAGACTCAAATTGTATTAGTTAGCAGTCTAAATAATTTCTGAGTACCTGTGATGTACACTAAAAAAATCTTTAAACTCCACCTCTCTCCAAAAGATGTCAAGTATTTTCACCTTCAGGAATTTGAATCAATCCTGCTAGGGTTTGGTGTCTAAAAGATGGTCTTCTAGAGTAGTAGTCGTCATCCGACTTTAGAAATAAAGTATTTCTCATTCGATTATTATTAGTAGATCCCACGCTTCTCCATCACGCTTCGTGCACTTGGCCCTAGCTCATCTTTGGATTTTCTAACAGTAGTCGTCATGGGGCTTCATAATCAAAAGGTTTTATATTCAATTCTTACCATTACCCCTATGTGGTTTTCATCTTTACTCATTCAACAGGATTTATTGTTTTGTTTTGGTCTAGACACTGAAAGTTTGTAATTTTTTACACAACATAAAGTTAGACTGATTTAGGTTGAGTTTAAATGTGTTTCATGTCTAAATGGGTCGAATCGTGTAGCCTATGTAAATAAGCATGTATTGGGTTGTATCCATATAACCCATTAAATAATGAGTAAATCTGTTTAGCAAAATGTGTTTATGCGTGTTTAATATATCTACTTGCAAAATTTTTGCTTGACCTATAGGAGGTTACACACACCCACCTAAAAATATAAGTTTATAGGCGATGGTAAATCAAATATCTTATGTTTCAGGTTTCAGTCTATTAATCATCTACTGTGAGATTTATTTCTTAACACATGATAGTGTGTTTTACATTTTCATGTACCATAAATACCTGTCAATAACTAATCTCGAGTATGGCATTTTTCTTGCAAAACTCAAGCGAGGGGATAACTGACTATAAGCAACATATTTTTCTTTCAGTCTTGGGCTAGTGAGGTGTGAGCACAAATTATAATTAGATCTGATACAGTGTAAAAATTCCTACTGGCCCCTATAAGAGTTTGGACTCATATTCACCTAAAAGTGTAAGTTTGTAGATTTTAATACCTCGACTGTCTTATATTCCAAATTTTAATGCCATTGACCGTCTACATGAAATTTATTTCTCAGCAAACCATTTAACATGTGTAAGAAATTACTATTTTTCCCACTTAACTCGTGTATTAAACATGTCAATCATGTTGTGCATATATATATATATATAAACATGTTAATCGAGCCTGTACAGGTGTACACATATAGACATAATTAATTGTAAGAGCTAAACGCGTTGTGTCTAAGTTAACTTGATAATAAATGGGCCATGTTTGTAGTTGATTCTTTCAAACCCGTGTAATAAACGGGCCATGTATGGTTCAAAACTTTCTAACACAAACCCCTTTAGGCACTACATGTTTAAACATGATACCACGCACTTTAACGGTCTAGTGACGCGTTTGTTTTATTTACCTTGAGCTCCGGTTTAGAAGTAGGCAAGAGCCTGCCTGGTACGAACATATTCTGAAGCCTCGTAGATACAACATAAATTCTTGAACGAGCTCAATGATCACATTAGTAATATTCTTTTTTAAATATGATTTGAATTATCTGTTGACGTGTCAAACATTCATTGACCAAGTTCATCACATCGTCCATGAGATCAGTCGAGGTAAAATTTTCTTCACATATAGAAAAGCTGATATAACCTTGAAAATGCTTGCGTTCCATATTCCAGCTTCAGATGTGGTTACTGGAGTTCCGTTTCCTGGATCAGTCGGCGGAAGTAATCCGTCTCCAGATCATGGACCTTGTGAGAATCCTCGATCGATCTTTCTTACTGGAAAAAGAAATTGAAGATGACTTGCATGTGTGAATTAACTAACTCTGATCACATCAACCGTCGTCGTCATTGCAGGAAAGAGCGAGTTATGCAGAAATCAGGATTTGTGAAGCAAAGTCTCATCAGTTGATCGATCAGTTAGCTAGTTATGGAGCTATTGTTTGTACGAACTTCGTTCCATTTTACACTATACCGGGAATTCTCCCCGGATCGGTAAAGCCCCTCGGCATCAACTTGTGCTACTGCCTTCGTGGCAATAGCAAATTAGCAGGATAGCATTCATTTTGTTTTCTTAGATCAAGGATGAAATAAGCAGTCACGAGTCCAAAAACGAAGTCCGGTATCAATGTAGAGAAGCCCCGATCTGTCCAGTAAAATCAATGCTCGAGCTTTCTGATTTATATGGATCGTCTGGACACTAATCCTGGTAAATCCGACTGTCTGTTTGAGATCATCGCATCATCGTGAGTTTCTGAGATGGACAGTGCAGAGTTACGGGCACAGCTTGAATTTCGGAACAGCTCTGCCAATATTTGCTTTATAGAGTTGGGCTTTCCAAAATGACTTAGTCGAGGAAATTCAGTGTGTTCTCTACTTAACATTTGAATACAGTAAATAGATAAAATTCATGAAGAAAATTTATTTGCCCACAGACATTGCAAGAAACCGATCCGATGTGCTTCCTATCTTCTCACTCAACTGACAACTCAAATGATTTGGAGAGTTTTATCACCAGATGCCTGACTGGTTCGAGTATGGATTAACAGGGTCTATTGAAATTTTAAATATCAAGTGGCGCTCATAAAAAAAATATGTAAGAGGAAAAAGAAAAATAAATAGATACAATAAGTTTCACGGAGAATAGTTAAGCTAGAATATATTTACATTATTTAGCTCCGAATCATAAACGAAAGCAGGCAAATTCAAGTTCTCAGCAGAACGACCAGTAACACTATAGCATAAGCAAAGCAATCCACTGAGCTCCAAGCTTTATGAGCACCGAAGACCGTTTCTCAGGGGGAAAAAAGCTATGATTGCCTTATCTCATAATGATAATGGTGAGAAAAAATTAATCAAATTACTTTAATTAATATTAATTATGATAATTACTCGGGTGATTAATACTAATTTACTCATTTGTCATATTTTAATTGGCACTTCCTTATAACACGTGGCGAGGTAGGATCTCTTAAGAATTTTTCATTTCTCATGGTCCAAAAGTTCCATTCTCTCCTCACGACTAATTATTGATGGTGTGATATGCTCGTCAAATTAGAATTTGACATGTAATTAATAATTATACATATATAATTTCTAAATCCTAAAATTTCTTGAAAAATATAAAAACTCTAATAAATGGCTAACACTAATTGAATAAATATATAAATTTTTATTTTTGATTGGACGGATGTACCGCATCAGAATTACTGTTATTACTAATTATTCCACGTCAGCAGAGACTTTTGATGCAATTCGATATATTTCTTATTCATGTTTCACGCAATCGTGTCAACTCCCCGAAATTGCTCTATCATGGGATACTTGATAACGTCATACTAGAAAGAAGAAAATTTCTGAGGTCAGAAAAATAGAAAATGAAAATTTTGGTGAATATAATATGGATAAACACCATTCACCTGATAAATTTTCAGGCTCGATGATGGTCGAGATTCTTGTAGATCCAACAAAAATTTACATCATATTAAAATTGACCGAGGCTCAAGTTGACCATTCTCAAGCATTGAACTTGTGATCGATAAACTCGGGTGCAGAAGAGAAAACTCCGTGTCACGATAATTTGCGATAACATGTGAGCCCAGATACCAGCTCCCGTCTCTCCGGTAGCCGAAGGAAGTGAGAACGACGAGAAGAGTATTTCAAAGATAGACCCAGACTTTTTATGCAGTATTATATATATATGTATATGTGTATGTTGTATGTATGTGTGCATGTAGTATTCACACATTTGAGAGTCGCTTTTTGTTTACTTGGTCAAAAGGATTAAACAAGAAATCTGCAGCAAGGGCTCCTATACGTATAATCTCAATCACTGAATACTATGTAAAGAGACGTAGCACTGTCTGATGATGAATGAATTCTGGAGTTGCTTCGGAAAGACAAATAGATCATGAGAGTCGATAGGTCATTGATTCAATTCCCCTGACCGAGCCACACACGCACCCCCTTGGATCGGATGCCTCAATCGGTCGAACCATCACAAGAATCTTCAAGTGCGAATCTAAAGATAACAAGTATGAATTTATTTTAAAATACTCGGGTAATCTTCACCTTAGTTCTGAGCTGCATCTCTATCCAAAATCATCTCACCTTCAGGAATTTGAATCAGTCTTCATGCACCTTGCTAGTGTTTTGCTGCCGAAAATGGGGTTTTCTACAAGAAAGGGGCACAAATACTGTACGCCTTTGAAAAAAATTAAAACACTGCAGATTTGAAACTTTTTATCAATATATCGTTCCAAAATTGCATATTGAATGTGCTTTTTTAAATTTCTTCAATTTTGTGAGGACCTCTTCCAAACTTTATAATTGCATATTAAAATTTCCGTTTAAGCCTTCACATTCCATTTTTCTGCCAATAAATATTTTTATTCAAGATGTGATCTCTTAACAAGATGAGATCGCACGTGTTTTATGGTAAAAAAGGGAAATAGTTTACAAAGTAAATTTTAAAAAAATTTAGACTTTAGAAGAAATGGGTTCTTGAATTCGATTCTTATCTGTAAATCCCGTGCCTCTCCTTCTCGTGTCACTTACTATGCCCTATCACCTCCCCCTCGGCTTCCATCTTCAACCTCCTCCTTCTTCTTCTACCATGCGGCTTTCATCCTCAGCATCTTATCATCACTCTTCAACATGATTCGATGCTTCGGTTCGATCATGATGCTCCTGTTTCATTTACTTTGAGCACCGGTTCACAGGTCTGCAGGAGCTCGTCCAGCACGGAAAGATTCGGAACCCACATAAATGCAGATATTTGCATTCCCGAAGCATACGCAAATTTTTTATAACTGCTCGCTTTAATTTACACATTCCAGATTCAGCTGCACATATTCGAGGCCAATCTCCTGGGACAGTCGGAGGAAGTAATCCATCCCCAGATCATAAACCTTGTGAGTATCGTCAATCTTTCAAAAAATTTAAAGACCGGTTATCGGACTTAGGTTTCACATATGAATTAAATACGATCACATCAACAACTTTGCAGGAAACTTTTCAGTTTTTTTCCCAACCGTGTATAAGTAACAGAATGTGCTGCAGAAATCGGGATTCGAGAAGAGCTCCAAAACAAGCATTCCCGGTCCACGGGAATAGTAGTCACGTCAGCCAATTATAGCTAGTTATAGAGCTATTGCTCGTACGAACTCTGTTCCGTTCGATGCTCCGCTTGCTGAAGCTAGCTATCCTCTCTTTTCTCGGATTTATACTGTAGCGGGACCATCCTAGGATGACGTTCACTGTATTTTCTAGTAGTTGCATGGTAAAAGCTAAGATCAAGGATGAAACACACAGCGATGGGTCCAAAAAATGAAGTCCCGTAGATATATAGAAGCCCCGATCTATCTAGTCAAATCGATGCTCAAACTTTTGCAACTGTATGGATCATCTGGACACTGATCTTGATAAATCCGACAACCTGTGCTGTTTGGGTATTCGTAGCATCATCGAAAGTTCCGAGATTTGCAGCAGAAGTTACAGGCACGACTTGAACTACGGGCCAGCTCAGCCATTTAGCCCAACTTAACTGGGCCCAATTTCAGCTCCTTAATGGGCCAGGGCATGTCAAATGTCTCAAAACCCGGGCCCGATCCCTTCTCCTTGCCCACCGACCCTCCATGATCCATGCCCCACACTATTCGGGTCGGCTCTGGTCACTGCACGGACACACTAAACTAATTTTTGAAAAAATAAAAGAGAATTGTCAAAAATTGATAGAGATGAGATATTTTGTTTTATGGAGTTGGGCTTTCCAATTTTGATTAGATACTGCCTTAGTCAATTTATGAAATTTTTGGGATAACTCCATACTAATAGAATATCATATCAGTTCGTCTGATATGTTCGTAATTGAACATGAAAGTATGGACATTATTACATAACAGGAACGACCGGGTCGTCACTACTGCTACTCTCTTTTTTATGATAAAAAATGTTGATAGAATCATCATGTGAATAAAATACATATGACATATCTCTATTAGTTTAAAGGATAATATGACAGTTTTGATCTCTTTTTTGAATATTCAAAATTGCCCTTCAACAAACATCTCCCATCAAATCTATTTTGTGTATTAATCCATGAAAAATGATAAATTTAAAGGATAATATTGTCCTTTGACAAGTTGGTTGCACCACTTTCTTACTCCTTGATTTTCTATCCTACAATATCAAAAACTGGTTGCTTGGCTCTTCTTCTCATATGGAATGCACAACCTCTCCATTTCGTTTAACATTCGCGGTAATACTTTTAGTACTTTTCTCATTCAAAGACAAAGGACAATTTGGTCGATTCATTTAACATGCATAGAAGTTTTTTCTTTCCCTTTTTTAGTTGTATTAGAAGATATTCACCATGTGTAACGCAGGTTGTTCCCTAGTGTGTGTGTATGTGTGGGCGGTCCGACTAAGTCGGGTCGGGTCATTGAGCAAAAAGTTACACCTATGGATTATTTACCCTGCCCCTTCAGTACCAACGGGGGCAGCAAGGGGAAGAACTATGCCTAGGAATCGACAACATAAAAACCTTTGTTATAAGTTATTCCGTTTCCTTATTAAGATCAAAACTCACAAGTTCCTATACAAAACTTACTAATTTTATTTATATTTTTACTGAATTACGATATTTCATCCCCTTGGAATCTTTTTAATTCTTTATTCAGTTTCATCACCTTACCTCGATTTTCTGGATCCGTCCCCGATCAAATAAACACCCATCTTGCTCATATTTTTCATATCCCGAATATGTCAAGCCTCTATTTGATTAGGTAGGTATTGTTTCATCAATTTATCTTAACAAGATAATCAACTCGTGTCAATCAGTTGAATTTATTGAATAAATAGATGAATAAATTAACTAATATCAAGTAAAAAAATTAGACTTTTTAAATAATTTTAATTATCATCATTAATCAATTAATATAAATTTCTTTTATCATGTCGGGATGATACGCAGATTTGAAGGTGGGGGTGGGTAATTCAAAGTATCCGCATCTTTCATTTAATTTTTGGTAGACCCTTCTGGCTCCGCAATCAGGTGCTTAATTAATTAGATCCAAGTACCATGTTAAGACAAATGTGTCCGAAGATGCTGTCGACAAATTAGAATAAAATTAACGAAGTCCAACGTGTCGCATAAGCATGCATGCTTTTGTTCTTAATTGGTGGCTTTTTCTAACGTGGGAATAATTTTTGAACTCTCTTAGGATTGCGCAACATTTGGTATAATTTTCTATGTTGTTTTTTTTTTATTCAGAATACGTATCCATGAATCAATGTGAATTAGTTGAAAAAATTCAGTGTTGCTTCTACTTGAGTAAAGTATTAATATTTGCTTTAGATAAATAGATAAAATTCATGAAGGAAACGGTCTGTATGCGGCCATTATGAGGAACCGATTTAGAGTGCCTTTCCACTTTTCACTCAACCGTTATCTCAAATGATTGGGAGAGTTTTGTATCAAAATATCTGACCTATCTCGAGTATGGATATCAATAAGTTCCATTAAATTTATAAATATTAAGTAGCAGTTTTAAAAAAAAAGAATTACTGACAAAAAAGGAATAAAAGAAAAAAAATAAACAGATAAAAGAAGTTTGAGTCGTTCCAAAACTATATTATTTAGCTCCTAAGTCAAAAAGGCTTGACTCAGGAAGGGTCTTTAACCTCTTGCTCTTTTCAACCACTCCCACCACAATTTCATCTGGCTAGGGTTTATTATTTAAAGGCATTTCTTTTTAAGCTTCACTGGAATTTTTTAGAATATAAACACAATGGAAACTTATCCTGTACAGCCATCTGTTACACTTTTTCATTAACAACATAAATTCTATGATTCAGTCGCTGAGCCATTTAATAGATAGCAAAATTATGTATGTTGAATTCATGTTTAATATGTATCACTTATTATAAAACTTTTCATTAAATTCATGAATGGTGCAGTTACTAAATCGTAAAAGCTTCTATGTATAACCATCTGCTCATACAGTTCTCCATAGGGATAATCTTTATAGAAGTATTAGCATGACATTTTTTTTTCACTATAAAAGAGGTGCAAGAGTGTAGAACAGAATGGGAGGAATAATAGGATACGAGTCGTTTCAGTAATGAGAACACCTAATCATTTTTTTTGTACCTGATCGGTAGTGATATCAACTGCATAAAGTCCCATTACGTATGACAACACATTTTGAAACTATCAAAAATACTTTTTTTTCAATCGTAAGGGAACCTAAGAGCTCAGATGGAATATGGAAATAAAAACTACTTAACCCCAAGGGTTAGTTCAAATGGATAGGACGTGCGTACGATTTGTGTAAAAATTTACGAGGTCGGAGGTTTGAATTCTCTTGAGTGCGTAACCTTAGTGAGGCCACCCACAAATGTATTTTACACATGAACTGACTTGAATTTATGAGTTTATGAGATATTTATGAACTCATTGAAATAAACTCTCTGTTATTAAAAAAAAACAATGTCAACTCTTAGGAACAGATTAGTCACCATTTTGTTCAAAATTGCCCGCACCAAAATCACAGATAAGCTGACCAATCTTCTTTTAAAAATGATGTTAAATAAGACTGATTTATTTTTATTAGCAAAATTAATATTACCATAAATACACAACATTGAGACCTCAGTTTTTATCGTACACTGATTCCTACTTTGGAAATATTGTAAATTGAATACATCTAACCCAATCTTGTTTAAAAAGTAACCCGAGCAAGAGGCATAAGTAAACCCCAATGAAATTCGAACATAGTTTTCGTGTTCCTGTCGTTGCAGCACCGATAAGTTCTTCGTGTAGCATGCTGGGGGTTTCAACTCCGACGCATAAGGGCTAACAAATTCTCTCTGCATTCTCAAATCAGGAAAAATTTTATTAAACTATGACAGTGCAGTATTTTGATCGTTTAAAAGTGTAACCTCAGTTGAAATTGGATAGTATCGTATTTTTAAAGCTGATGTTATAATTTTTTGAACTGAAATTATACGTGGATGGTATCATATCGCTGTCGAGGAGGTACGGTAGGGTCTTCCCTCGAACCAAGGCTGATTGAATCTGAAAGCAAACGGCTGAGATATTTCATTGGTAACATGATTTCACAATGATAATTAATTTGTTTGGCAGAAGGCTGACTCTCCCTAGACTACATGTCAGTCAGTCCCTTCTGTCGTCATCTCTCGAACCCCGCACAAGCTTAGCAAAAGACGTGAAATAAAATTGCACTGAACGAGGGTTCCCTTTTTCATGTAAATAAAAAATTTATCTCCATAGTCAATTGTTGATACCTAAAAATACCCATAGTAGAAACAAAGAGGTAAAACCTCAAGAGCTGCAGGCCTCTCTGAGAAATTTAACCGACCCTTTTACTGTTTGTGACCGGCCGACCGGTCTGACTAATTCAAATTCGAGTTATGTCAACTCAACGATAATAAATATAAGACTCTCTCAATTATGAATTTTCTTAATTTATTATACTCGAATTAAGATCCTGTATAAGGGAAAGGGGCATTGAACTATTTTAACCAACTCATGTTGATAAATTTAACTTCTTTAGATTGTGTTACTTGCATTTACCATGGCAAGATATCTCATCCTCTGGTGCACTACAGTATTGCTGTAATTAACAGATCATGGTGAAACAAGTAACCGGGGGTTCGTAATCGTGCGATTCTGCCGATGTCTGTGGAGCACGGGTGTTTTCCCATTGATCCATGATACCACATGGCATATATATGTCGGAAGTACAAGATATTTTCACTTGCCTACTGTTAAAGTCCGAATTCAGTTCTTTTTTCCTGAACCGAGCGACCGAAATGCAAGCTGTGGTCAATTGATGAACTCGATCAGAGATCTAAGGGATAGCGTCATTTAATTCTTTTAAGAGTAGACAGTGACTAAAAACATGCCCATCAAGTGTATTGCCAAAACTAGCGTTGGTTAGTGGCTGTACCAAATTTTTGACTCCTCGTTGCTTTTTACCGCCCCGGTGTCTCATCACTGTCACACCGCCCCAAAACCACTTGCATCACGCGGGTAAATTTTCTACTTGGAATTACAAACGACATGTACATATTTAATTGAAAAGTTTAATCTGATAGTTGATAGGGCTCAACGTTCTAATATTCCTAAAACTTTAATATTGACTTTATGATGTAGATTATGGTTCCAAATTATTGTCTATTTCATGTGATAGTGTGATTTATACTCGTGTCATGTGCCTTTGGATGTTAATCCTTAATAACAGACTTTAACAAGAGCAACTAACCATGAGGTGGGTTTTCTTTTTAACATTTAACATTTAGTGATCACGAGGTTAGATTAAGATCTAATCAAAAAATTTAAAATGATAAGTGATGCCATTCTTTTAGGAATTTCTTGTCAACTTTGTGCTGTGGATTGACATCCTCAATCATTGCATTTTTTATGCTTTAAATTTCCCAGGAATTAAAACCTAATGGCTTGACACTGATGACGAGTTTTTTTCCATTTTATGGGCCAGGCACAGGTACATGATTTATCACTCATTAGCCATGACAAATGCTGGCGGTTGGATGATCTCCTGATTTTGTTTAATGTAAATTCAGGAACTTGTGGATGAGTTTCAGCTGTTGAAGAAAATTTATATTGAGAGAACTTTATCTCTTAGTGAACATTTTTTATTTGAGTTGAATAATTACAGTCCATTGGATTTATGGATGCCAATTGTTCAAATCGAAAAAAGAAGAGACAATAAAACCATAATATGTTTCTCATAGTTCTATGTTAAGGTTGCTCTTTAGATTATTAAATTATGATATTCCGCCAGATTAATTCTACAATTAAACTCTTCATTTTTACACCCTTAATTTTAGCTCCCTTCAGCTGTATTCTTACATTTTCCCCGGTCCAATGCACTGATCATATATATTAGGGCATGTTATCTGATATTTTTTCAGTGTACAAGGAGGCACGTGACCTAAAAAGGGTAGAAGAAAGATGAGGTAAAATGAGCATGTAAAGTCTTACATGTGATATCGAACTCAGAACCTCCAGATTATATGGCGAGGATAGTACTGACTGTACTAAACCGGCCTCTCTTTCATTTTATATGATATTTTGTAAATATGGGAAGATACAATATAATATCGCGTATCTGTACCGGTGATTTGTAATTTCCTTTAATATCATTATATCTTATATACATTTCTCATGGCCACCCACCTCGGTATAAGGTTATTTTTCCAAACTTGTTCATAATATTGATTTTTTATCCTAAAAATTATGGGCAGCAGTAACAACAAGATTATCATCCTTTCCACGGAATGTTTATACTCTCGTATTTAGTCCCGAATATGTTAAACAAATTGAATGATCACTACAAACTGAAACTATTTTATTTTAAACTAATAAATCACCGCTCTTAGAATCGTTTTACAATATACAGATGTTTGAATCACTTGAGAGATTAGTCAGACAAATTCCAATTATATCTTGATATTAAAACGATATTTGAATCACTTGTTGCACAACTTTGTGCGTGATGAGACGGAGGAGTAGCCGAGTAGGGTCAGCCAATCTCGTTTCCCCTTAGGGTGGTTTCGTCTTTTCACACACCCCCCACCCAAATCTCTCTTTCCCTGCCCTTTTTATTTCCATCCCTTCCCTTCTCGTTTCCCCCACAACCCTACCATTTCCTCTCCCCCACTCTCCCTGATAAACCCAGCTCTTTCTTGTCTCCCTCTGAAGCCTACCTGATCTCGCCATCTGTGGATGTAATTTCAAAGACGAGGAAGCCATTTCTTTTGAGGGGAATGTTGTCTGGCTCGAGGACCATGGCTAGATCAACCATCTCCCATCAGATCCATTTCACGTCGATCTCTCGATCCTACTACGACCGGTGTGTTTCGGATAAGGATCTGTGCGAAAGATGCAGTTGATCATGGCTACGAGTCGTCGGACCAGGCTTCATTCCCCCCAATTATTTGCTTCGGCTAGTTTCACCCCCACCATTGCTTTGCCGGCACATCATTCAGGTGAAGTGGTTCTCCGATACTGTACAGAGTTTGATGTAATTTTTCATACGATCTGCTGTAATTGTCATATATCGTTGGGTTTTACTTACTTGCTATTACATAGGGCAAGGGAATACTAGGGTTCTCGTGCGTATGAGGGTGCTGATTGAAGTAATGATGACAGGGTTTGACTCTCTCTCTCTCTCTCTCCTGACTGGGAGATCGGAGGAAAGTCATTATCACCATCATTTGGACCTTTTCGAGCTCACCTCATGCATAGATCTGAGTTTTTATTTTATTTTTTGCCTTGTCAGTTGTCTTTATATTTCGAGTGTAGACATCTTCTTCCGATAGTGAACAAGGGAGTGGGAAACGATCTTCCTGGAAAACAGAAAAAGATTCATTATCGGGAGTGATTTGCTCCAACATGGCTTCAGGAATCTTCAGATCTGTTTCCCTAGAGGCTCTCTGCTCCTTCCAAACCTCCATTGAACCTTCCAGGGTTTCTTTCAATGGGGAGAGGTACATAATTTTCTATAGTGTATATCCTATGGTATTTAAAATCCCAATATGTTATGACTAATTCAAACTGGAGCAAAATCGGATACTATATGGTAAAAAGCCCTATTACCTTTGAATATTTTTCGTTTACAAGACTTGAAACCGATATGGTGCTAAAGGGAAAAATTTTGAACTACCTCAGTCAACCAATCGCGTTTATGTAAAACCGTGCCATGGATCTAACCTAAGGGATGACGATTCTATTATAGTTCAATATAATTAGTTAATTACTTTCTCCCTGATACATGATAAGCTTAGGTTATGAGAGGTGATAAAATGGTGAAGTTCTTACCTGTATAATATATGGTAATCTCCATCCCCTTTTTTGTCTGAAGTTGCAGCTTTGTGTATGGGCTTTAATTTATTTTCCTAGTAGCCAATTATTTTAACCATATATAGAGGATATTCTTGCTCCTTTTGGTTCTTATTTTATTTTTCTTTGTTTTCTGTTTGCAATTCTCCTGGATGAGATAGCATCATGTCTCCAAATTCCTATTCTAAGTCTTCGGAACACGTAGAAAAAGTCGTTGAAATAGTTTCCTCGCATTCGCTTTCGAGGTTATACCGAATAAACTTCTCTATTAACAACCGGAATCACTAATCAACTCATTGGGAAACGCATTGGCAGACGACCGGCAAACGAGTTGACGACAAATCTATCCTGTGAAAAGATCTTAGGAGAACCAGATGCTAATGGCTCTTATTGCATCTGTGAGGTATTACACTACAGCTTTTAGATTAAGAAATGATGGATGATGGGACCTTTTGATTATGCCTAGACATTGTGACTTGTCCTGTTGCATTGTATGAGACTCAGCTGCATCTCTTACACACATTCAGTTCATTTCATGTAGTCTCCGCATTCAGCACACATCTTTACGTTACTGACACCAAATTAGTAAAATGTTCCCTTCGATATGTCCCTCATGGGACAGGAAGAATCTAAATGGATGTAAGAGCTGGAAGGAGATTAGAGCAAGAGAGAGATATATTACATACGTTCAGGATAGATCAAGAAGCATCATTTCATATATTTATGGTATCCCGAGAGATCATGGAGGATCGATGGACAAGGGAAGCGAAAATGATGGGGCCAGCTATCCCCCTATGATCATTAAAGCGTGGGGACTTTGATGGTGGTTTCTCATGCGGTGTTCAAAGCGGCGATAATCTCTTGCAATGAAAGAGCGAGAGAAGTATAGGACATTGTGAATATGATTTTAGCAGTCCATGCATATACTAACTAGGTGATCAATTAATCAGCAACTACACTTGTATTTACCAAGAAGATTTTAGATTTTTTGAGGAGCAATGGAAAGCATTTGAGTGATGAATCAGGAAAAATGATGGAGTACTCCAGGAAAAAATTATGATCGAAAGTTATTTACCTAGAAGCTCGATCGGTTTGCTTCCTCCTTAATGAAATAGCAGTGGTTATCTAGGTCTTGTGCTCAGTTGCAGATTCATGGTACCTGAGAAATTCAGTCATATTGGTAAACGGGAAAAGAAGTTACCTAGACCAATTTCATCCGTTGATTTATTGCCACTTCCACCGTACCCGAGTTCATACTACCAGGTTCTCTTCATTCAAGGGTTCGCAATTTATTCAAAGCTCGAAGAAACAACCCCAGATCTATGAAATTCATTGTGGAATTTGACACAACAATATATATATGTATATGTAACATCAGTTGGTCTTATAAAGTTCAAACGGGACAGCAAAGTGAAAGGCATTTTAAAAGCTCATAATCAAGGGTGGGGATTTTAATTAGGGTTTGTCAGGGTGTGGGAAGCAGCCACTGTGGTTGGAATTCGATTCATTCTGTCATCAATTTCAGAAGCCAAAGGCAATCACTCGCCTCATCATCCCAAGTGAATTTAATGGTCTCTCTTCTGACTCTGACTCACCACTACTATTCCTCACTCACTCTCTCTCTCTCTCTCTCTCTCTCTGTGTCTGTCTCTGTGCTTTGCGGTTTACAAGAATACAGTGGAGTCAACATCAGCATTTACGACATGAATTGCCCTTTACACTGACTCCGAATTCTCGCAGACTACGATGTATCTATCCTTCCCTGTTTTTTTCACCAGAAAAGACAACGCCTCCCCCGTTTGCTCTCGGTTGTGTCTTCGTTATTGCGAACAAATTCTTAGGTGAATCAAATTAATAGATAATAAGGTGAATTTGATTTGTAATTATTTGATATGTTAAAATAAAAAATGTCACATATATATAAAAAACGTGAATCATTGTAATTATGTTAATAATTTTACAAGATTATTGCTTGAGATCACATCTTACTAGATTCGAGTTTGGAACTCTCCTAGTCTATAGAAAAGGTTTGAAATTGAAAGAACAGTGTTCGGCTTGTGGTCAAAAAGCCAAACACAAAAGAGAAAACTTGGCTCATGGTTAGCGATTCCCTTAATCCAAACAATGGAAAATATATCCAAAAAAATTACAGAAAAAGTTCCTAGAATAATATAAGCTAATTGGGTATAACTATATGTTATATGAAATTTTAAGGCATTTATCTCTATAGATTTAGCGGAAATTTTACATTTTCTTTTCTCTGGCTTGAAGCCGATGCATCCTTTTTTTTTTTTTTTTTTTTTCTATTCATGTGGTTCAAATATGATATTTTATTCATCTCAATCACATTAACTGAAAAATGTAGGCTAATTATCCGCATTACCGTCAATTATATCTTTGCTTGCGGTTACACTTTCTGTTTTATTTGTTCTTTTCTTGGAAGATTTGGAAAACAAGAACGTCTCGTTGCACCTTAGAGAACTCGTCTTCTGTTCTTTCCTTGTGCTGAACAGTTCACTGTTTTCTGTTCTTGGAGAATCAAGAGAAAGATGTGTTTTCCTCTTCTTTGAAAAATATTCAAGACTTGTCTTTGATTTTACGTGAGTATCTTGAAAAACGTGCCAAAACAACTATTCACCTAGATTCATTGATGGCATAGCGAGCTCAATTATCAGAGCTGGGCTAATAATAGTATAACGTATGAGCGTTGACCACGTCAATCACTAACGTAATTTCAGATTCGTCTCTTGTAGTCTCTCACAAACATAAGTTCGCAGAACCAACAGTCTCCTCCCGATCCAGTCGCCTACTTCGTCAATGGTTCGCTCACTAAGATTCTCTTCTCGTTTTAGCTATTTCACAAATAGCTGATGGGCAGAACATTATTTGGAAGAAAGAAATGTGTCCATTGGGCTCAAGCTTATCAATCCATTTTGTCTTTCTCGGTCCAAGCTTGAGCCCAATGTCCATCGGCCCATCAAACTCAAGCCCCAGCCCAACAATCCATTTCTTTTCTCGGTTTGTTCTCCTCTCTTCTGCCTTGTATTTTGACAAGGGCCGTACTGTGGCCCGCACGAAAGAAAAATAAAGGCAAACAAAAATAAAATAGAAGGTAAAGTATTTCTTGGAAATTATATTTGAAAAAACTGATATTTTTGCTACGCAATTATAAAGTGCAAGAGGAGAATCCAGATGATTAAAATGAAAAATATGAAATTCTTTCGTTGCTGATATCGCGGTGTTATAAAATGGAAAAGGAGAATCTGAGCAGTTAAGATAGTTCTTTTTTTTATTGATGATAACGTAGTTATGGAGTGGGATGGGAGAATATGGGCATTTGAGAAGTTATTTTTTTCCCTTAGACTGAAGAAGTTTCAAATATATGTAATGATAACTAAGTGATGCTAATTTTAATATGTAGGTTAAATAGAAGGCGGATCCCAAAATGTTTAACATTTTCGTGTAGTAGTATAGAATGTGCTGTTATGGCTGGTAAAAAGCAAGGAAACCGGAATAGAGAAAGAGTGGACACGAGGGACAACCCTGCTTGTGGGGTTTTGGGAGGTCATCCAAGAACTATTGTATTCAAATTCCCAGTGGCGCATTCCCCGTGAGTGAGAGCTTTATAACTATCGAGCCCGTCAGGTTCGTCTGCCTTGCCCGGCACATGTGGTGTGCGGGCTATTACATGTGCCCAGAGGAGGAGGTATTGCAGCCATTGCTAGTTGGGTTCAGAAGACACTCAGATACCTCGGTTATCCAAAAAAAAGATGGGAGAACATGATAGAATACATACATGCATACATACATATATATATATATATATATATAAAAGAAATAGAGAGGAGGAAGGCGAGGAAGTCACAAGTAACAGAGATGGTAGCGCACCTCTTCCCCTTAAGTAAGATATCAAGTTCAGGTTTGTGAATGAAAAAAGTTCACTTTATCCGTAGTGGATTTACCTGAATCGAATTGGATTAGTTATGGCTCGTCACATTTCTGGATACCAGTGGTCGGAACAGCAAATGATTGAGATGTGTGAATATAAGATTTGATTTGATGATGGAAGAGGAGGTACAATCAATATGTGGGCATAATAGTTCAATTTTACAGAGGGCTATAAATCGGCAAGAAATTGACCCACGTCCGTACATTGCACTGCTTTTATTTGGAATTTTATTATAGCCTTCACTATATCAAATGTACATGAATTCAAAACTGTTATATTTTATGCGGATTTCCAGATTCTATTAAAAAAATGATGACATTCAGTGTGACAATACCATCCTAACCTAGAAGTAAGAATATATAAAATTTGATTTTTATTGATGAATTCTTGTATCATTTTACTTCTTTTACGATTATTTTATTATTTCATTTTAGGTGCATGAACCTTCTCCATTAAAAAAAAAAAAAGGAAGGCTAAATAGCATCCTAAAAGTGGGAAATACTGATAGAGATTGAAAAGGATTGCAAAGGCATAAGTGAAATTTTATCCGAAGAACCCCTTAAAATTTCACACAAAAATGTGCGGAAAGATTTTGGAATGCAAGTGGTTTAAAAACTACATATATTAGTACAGTCTTTCGTATAGATAAGAATTCGATCTCTTATGAGTTCGTTTTTTTGGGAGTCTCATGCCACTGTGCTAAGACCACATCCTCTGTTACAGATCCATTACAATGTATTTATACGACATTATGGAGTATTATACCCAACAGCTTCTTATGAGCCCGGGAATCATTGCAACAGTTAATATGACGTCAAACTCAGGATTAGGTCCTCGTCACGACGTTCAGCCAGCGAGAAAGAGAGCATTAAGAAAATGCTAATAATCTCGCATCCGGAGAAAATATAAGTAAATTATTTCTAGGAATATAAGCGATATGCTTATATGCACATAACCTTCCGTGACAGTAGACTTTTTGGTAGACATGGGGTCCGATGTCTTCTAAACCTGATGCGGTATGTACATACTTAACAACGTATTAATACGCATACTTCAAGGATAACCCCTTGTAAGCTCGATGGCGTGTTTGGCAAATACACGTTAGATATTACAAAGCAAATCTCTCTCTTTCTGTCTCCACTGGTCGATTTCCGACTGATGATGGTCTGCCTACTCGGTGACCGCCTTCAGACATGCAATGGACAAAACCGTCCAAATTCAGCAGAGAAAATTAGAATTCAAGGAATGGGGACACGACAACAGGACATCCTCGAATTGAAATTAATATGCTTCATCTGACCCGATAGTGTGGCAAGGACTGGAATAGCATGTGGACTGCGTACCACGCACTCGATCGAAACCCTTTTCTGGCTAGCGAGCGTGGTTCCTCAAAGTTCAGTATACTATACTTGTGGCCCGATCCCTTTTTCTTCATCGGTTACTTGCCTTTGTTCGATCGGTTTAGCTCGATCAGGTCAAATATCACGATTCCCGGTTGTCTGTGGCCCCCCGGAAAAGGTCAGACAGTTAAATATTGTCAAATGTCAATCTAATATTACAAGCTTCTGACCCGAGACATTACAACCTGGGGTCAATGGGCAGTTTATTTATATTACATACAGTAAGTCAACCAAAGCCTACTGATAAAAAAAAGTCAACCAAAGCCGACAGCCAAAAAATACTACTAATAATTATCAAATTCTAAGGCTAAACAATTCCCATTTGTAAATGTGATTTACCAAACAAAACCAAATGAAGGTGTGAAACCGAATAATTAAAGAGGAAATTCAATTAAAAAATTGACATTTCTATCATGTCGTTTTAAAATAAAATATTTTATGTATAGACATATAATATTGTTCAAAAAAAATATTATAATATAAAAAAATATTTTTGTACCACTCGCGTCATTTACTCTTCGTTAATTCAAATCTCACCGATTTATGACCCATTTACTCCCATGTTTAGACACCCAATATCCTCATTCATGGATACACAAATATATCGGTGTATGTTGAAAATCATGTTCCTTTTCCTGGCCAAATGTTGTAAGTTATGTTCAATTGGCCGGTTTAATACAACACACGCATATTTTTTCGATGCATAAGCCATGTTATTCATAAGTTCAATGAGTTCTAACTAATTTAAGTTTGAGCTGGTTTGGCCCAAAGTTTGGGATGGATTGGTGTGGTTACTCCTCTACGCCTAGGACATCCAAATATCGAACCATGAGCTAATAAAGGCATGAGAGAAAAGCATTTTGACTAGTAATTGTGAGGTCCTGATTCTTGACTGGAAGGGACACCAAAGGCCTCTGCCCTCCATCCCTCGGACATATAGAGAGGTCGGGCAGTGCTTTTAGGGTAAATCTCTCTTGACATTAATTTTTTCATTCACAAAAATTCAAACCCGATACTTTATTTAAGGGAGAGAGATGTCAAACCGCACCAATAGAGCGATACTGGTCATCCACATGTATATTTTTGTGAGTGAATGTGTGTGTGTACATGTTATGGACCACCAGCTAGCAACCTTGACCAGATTCTGTTAATAGAACAGCGAGACCGCCCAGGCATGGCAACCTTAATTACACAACAAAAGTGGAGTTAATACAGCGCGTGGCCATGCTCCTCTGCCTCCCACTAATGAAAGCAACAGGCTTTCACTGAAAGCTCGAAAGAGAGAGTTTGTTTAGTCAGTCACTTGGCTACGCAATAGCCAATGAGATCTTGCCACGTCATGCGTTCGTGCGGTGGCAGACGGATCATATGTGGCACAGTCTTATGGATCGTCACGCAACCGGTGGGTGTTCGAAATCGAACATCCTCCCTAGTCTCTGTCAACAACAAGGTGTTTCCTACATCGGTTAACTGACACACAAGGTGTTTTTCTCGTGCTAGATTTCTATTGTTTGGTATATAGGAACGCTTTGACTTGATGATAGCTCCATTTGGATATGCACCGTCCGCTAGCTAGAAACTAAATGGTCATCATCAATTAATATTCGAGTCAAGTTAGTCTATTAAGAGATAAAGACCTTTTGATTGTGACTTTTTTTTGCATTCACAATATTCGAATATTATATCTTATTTAAGAGAAACTGATATCAAACTATCTCAACTAACTCATACTGGTAACTTGACTATGTCTCCCTCTTCTTATTTTTTTTTTGTCTACATCACCGGTATCCAGAAATTTTACATGCCTTTGACTAATTCAAATCAAAGCGGATCGGTCTATTAGGGAATAACTTGAGTCTGTCTCTTTAAGTATATTTATATCAGCCACGTCTGACGTATTTAGAGATGATAACGAGACTTGTAACAAATAATTATCTTAATATAATATCTTGTAGAGATTAAAAAGCTGTGTGGGGAAAGGAACTTGATGTGGTTGGTGTAATCTATGAAATTAAGAGATTCTGAATTTAATTTTTATTAAAAAGACTTAATATTTTTCTTTATTTTCATCTTAATCCTATTCTATTCTTTTAGCCTTAACACCATCATCCAAATCAATATAAATAGTTGAAACCCTTTTCTATACATCCATACTTTTCTAGGAAAAGGTTTGATTTAATTTGGTCCCGACATTTTGTTACTTTTCTTTTTTAATTCTAAACTTTTTTTGAATAGATTTAGCCTTTAAACTTTTTTTTTTTTTACCTTTACCTTTACACTTTGTTTGGATGGGGGGATTTGCGAGGGTTTGGAGGGATAAGAGAATCTCTTATTTGGGTAATTTTTTAAGAGGGATTTGGAGGGATTTGGAAGGATTTTGAATCCCTCTAAAACCTCCGATACTCAATTTTGTAATTCCCCAAAATCGGGAGAATTTGGAGGTATTATAAATTTCTAGACAAAAATATCCCCCAGCTTCTTAAAAAAAACTGACGCTATATTCCTCATCAATAATGCATGTCTGCCTTCCCTGCTAGACCATCACCAATCCACATCTCGTAGGCCTTTCTCCTGCTCAACTGATCCTCTGTTGTTGCCCGACACGTCGTCCCGTCTTTGCTCAACTACATCTTCAACAAATGTTTTTACCGGTATTGTTTTATCTATTCTTCGGTTAAGAACTTTTGTAGAAATGAATATTGTGAGAAATATGACGGCAAATATTAGAAAATTTTTAAAATAATAACTAAACATAAAAGGGTAAAAAGTAAAATTAACTTTTTTATCCCTCCAAATCTCTTTTCTAATAATGATATTCAAACAAGGGAATTAGCGGAATAAGTTATCCCTCCGAATCCCTATCCCTCCGAATCCCTCCCCATCCGAATCCCTCTGAATCCCTTCGAATCTCTCAATCCAAACAAAGGGGTACTCTTCTTTACCATTTTATTATTGAAACCAACAAAAATTTTGATTGTGTAAAAAATAGAAAATAATGAAAATAAAAAGCACGGAGAGAACGTAATTGAACTTTGAAATAGGCGGGATCCTGCTAATCGTCGCTCTCACTTTTTCAAGGTTGTGAACACTTTATAAAGTTTTGGATGTCCTTTTAGAGGGAGGTGGCTCGCAGGTTACCGTCACTTTCTCGTCATCGTCTAATTGTGTTCACCGTTTTTTATTTTCACTATTTTCAAACCACAAATTTTTCTATAATTTTTTTAAAATAAAAAATAAGTATAATTAAAACCGAATTTAAAGGAAATAGTGGGGGACTAAATCCAATTGCAAAAAAGGATAAAATCAAAAAAGTGAAAAAAAAGTTGGAGAACTAAATCCAACTTTTTCCCTATAGATTTCTATCCTATTTATCAATTTATCCCAAATTATGCCAAAAAAAGCCGGTCAAAGTAAGAAAATGCAATCCAAGGACACATAATCAACGGGGAAAGATGTCGAGAATCTTATATGTTTGTCGATTCTTACAAGTGAAATCCTGAATATTTCAAAATGATAAATCAGGTACTATATATTACTCGCATTATAATATCGAGTCATTTCTGTAATTTACGGCACGTTTGGTTCACTGGAATATAACAGAATGGGAATAGAATGGAATAGGAAATGGAATAGAGAGGGGAATAAATAAAATGATGAATGAGAATGTTTTTGTTTGGTTGAAGGGAATAAAGTGATATGGAATATGATTTTTAAAAGTAAAAAGACAAAGTTGCCCTTATTGTATATATTTTAAAAGTATACAAAATTAATATTAAAAATCTAAAAAAAGTAAAAAAAAAAAAGAAAAAAAAAAAGAGAGAGGACCTAAACAAGTCGTCTTCTTCCTCAACCCCCACCCACCCCCGCGGCCCCGAGACCCAACCCCTCCGCCCAACACCCATTGTCCCTAATCGCAATGAGGCCCCACCGAACCTCCGAGCCATCTCGAACTCTTGAGCCACCCCTACTTGAGCAACCAGTAGAGAGAGAAAATGTTCGCTCTCTACTCAATAGTCGAATCCGTGACTCACGAAGGGCAGGGGAAACCTCAAGAGGTTCAGAGAAGGCACAGGGCGGTACGGTTCCCGGTCGGGGGAGACATGGGGCGACATGGGAGGGGAACCGAATCGGCACGGGAAGGCTCAGGCTGACACTAGAAGGCTTGGGCCGATACGGGAAGGCTCGAAGGAGGCCCAGGAAGGTTCGAGGAGGCTTGGGTATGTCAGTGGCAGGCTGACTGCAACGGCGGCGGGTGGCCGGTGTTTCGGAGGAGACGGGTAGACGGGACGATGGTACGAAACGAAAATTAGATGAATAGTTGAGGGCATATACGTAATTTGACATCCTATTCGGGGATTTCGTGGGAGGAATGCCATAACCTCCCTTATTCCTCTTCTATTCCCATTCCTCCATTCTATTCCGTGTAACCAGTGAACCAAACGGCGGAATTCCTATTTCGCGAGGAAAACCTATTCTCATTCCCTCCAACCAAACATGCACTTAACATTATTTTAAACTGACGTAGTATCGACATAATACTTGCACATATTAGCTTAAAATAACGGTAGGTGATAGAAAGAACTCGATGTCATAACATAAGTAATATATAGGACTTGATTTATCACTTTGAAATATTTATGACTCACTTGTAAGAATCAACAAACATATATGATTTTTGGCATCTTTTTCACCATAATAAACTATTCAAATTAAAATTAAAAAGCCCATCCCAATGATTCATAATCAATTTTCTTATCTACTTATTGATCCAGAAACCGGTTCGTAAAATTTCTTTATTGTAAAATATACATTGAAACCGAGCTTGCAATAAGTTAAGCTCATATTAACCTAAAACTTTAAATTGATAAGTGCTGGTGCCAAATTCTTCACATATATACCATGATTCTACTTATGACAGATTCAATGTGGAAATCAAATTTCAACACCTGCCCTGATGTGGCATCATTTCTTACACTTACCACATATTTTTAAACACTCGTTCTCAAAAACTAATCTAGAGTAAGGCATTTTTCTTTCTTTATTGGATGAAAGAGAATAACTGTTTACGAAACGAGTTTTCTCTTCCGTCCTCGAGTTGTATAACTAACTATAAACTATGTATTTTTCTTCTGGTTTTGAGTTTTTTCAATGACCACGAGTTTCATACTTGCGTTTGGTGGTGTCAGCCCACACAGCAATAGACTCTGATACATGAGCTCATATTCATCTAAAAGTCTAAACTTACAACGGTAGTATCTAATTCTTCTTACACTATGAGATTTTATTTATTAAATATTCTATATGAAATTTATTCCTTAACATCTACCTGAGATATGCCCAACCGTCCAAAATTCAAGCCAATTAATATTTTTACTTAAAAAAGAGACCCATATATCTATAAAACAATATAAGAATATCAGAAATAAGGAGATACAAGAGTCTTATCAATGAAATCAATAATTTAAAATTTTAATATCAAATTAATGGTAATATTACTATATCAGATATCTTTTTTTATTCAAATTTATTATTTCAACGCGTGGGCATGTTTCATGTGTGAGAAAGGGTTCCCAGGGAGAGTTTAGAGAAGTTGATCCAGCCGGGGGGGAAGGAAAAAACGAAAAGAGAATCACATCAACCATCAACTGTCCAAATTCAACTCACACATCGACATCATCGTACGGGGTTATGAGTACGACCCTGCCCGACCTTTGACGTCCCGGGGGGCTGTATCGCAATTGAAGAAGGTCACGTTCCTAAAAGTATATGATGACATCATCTTCAATCGAGCTTCGTCGTCCCACGTGGGAATAAGCCTCGCAACAGGGTCAGGTCCCCGATCCGGAAGTGAAGACACCGTGTTCAATCAAATTTCGACATCGGATTCGGTCAGTTTATTTCGCAAGTAAAGATAAAATTCACCGAAAGAGGATACTCTCTTGACAAAGCGACGCGTGGTGACGAGGAAAAAGTCATTTTTGGAGAGAGCCTCGGTCAATGGAATATCGATCAACACGTAGTCCTTCGAAGGACATAAGAATAGCTCTTTGGCTTGGAAACGAAAAGGTTTCCTGTTTCTTTTCTCTTTTCGGTAGCCAGAAATTTCAAATGCTATTGTATCTATATGCATTAGAATCCCGAACCAAGATGTCTAATTTTTTTTACCAGGAGAACTAATCGGTGATGATAACAAATCCTATATCAGATAATAAATATAAACGATTCTCGTTTACAAAAAAGTAGGCTAGAGCTTTTAGGTTAAATATGAGTTCAACCTCTTGTAAGGCAGATGAATATTTCACACCGTATTAGAGCCAATCATATGGACTCATATCATACTAGGTCAAAGCGTAGAACTCATGGCTTGTTAATCCCGAGACCGGAAGAAAAATACCCGGCTCAAGGTCAGTTTTTGAGGGCGGGCATTTAAAGTTTCTAGTTAAGTGTGAACACATTGTTACGTGAATACATGTATTGAAAATGAATCATATATTAGATAATAAATAGAATCGGTCCTACTTTATAAGAGATATATGAGCATAATCTCTTGTGGGTCATTTCAATATTTCACATAGTATCAAAGCCAACCGTATTGGCTCACATCACGCTAAGCCAAAGTGTAAAACTCATGGCCCATTAATCCTGAGATCCGAAGAAAAGTACCTGCTCGTCTCCTCGCCCAAGTACAGAAGAAAAATACCCTGCTCAAGATCAATTCTCGAGAGTGGGTCTTTAAAAGCCGTGTCAAGTGTGAACACATTATCACGTAAAGGCGAGTATTGAGAATGAACCCTATATCGAATAATAAACAAAAACGGTTCTAGTTTAGAGATATATGAGCACAACCCTTATGGGTTAAGCGGATGTTTTACAATTGGATGATTGTGAGCGGAAACAAGAAACTTGCTTTGGTAGAAAACAATTTGTTACAGTAGTACCTGGAGTATAATCATTTCCATGGTGGGGTATAGACAGATGCCCAAACGCGAATATCCTGAGGCCACGGGAGACACGTTAGTCCAATCCTAGATATTTTCAAACATGCTCCCAACAATTTCTTAAAAAATTAATGGAAAATTTTATTGGTTTTTGAGTCAACCACAAAAAAAAAAAAAAATCATGGAACGACATTAAACGTACGAATTAGGCAAAATAATCGATCGTAAAAATGCAATGTTCATCTTTTTTTCTTCTTGAAAAGTGATACTAAATCATCAAAGTGTACATCAATTTATAAAAGGTGAAGAGGGTTGCAAAAAAAAAAATTGAAGTTAATCGACGTGGTACCCTAGACAGTGTTGCTCCTCTACATCTAACAGGATTAAAGTTTTTGCTCCTTAACTGGCACTCGTTCATTTTTTTACTATGAAATACCCTTCGATTTCTTTCGAGTCAGATGATAAAAATGACGTTGTCCATAATAATCTGTATAGGATAGAGTCAAGAGTTT